>JAUIRK010000967.1:0-348951 GCA_030549495.1 Nectonema munidae | reverse complement strand
TTACCAACAACACCCTCAATCTTTAAAAATGGCGAATATTATTTACTCCTAGAGAAATATCTACAAACAGGACCTCTTTAATTATACCTTTACTAATTAAAGTTAAAATTTTTATCTTTATACCATATCACTCTCTCACACTTATTTTACATGTCTAACCCAAAACGTGCACGTCACGATGATACCCCTAACCTTACCTCTACCCAATTAATAGCAAATCTCTTCAATGAATTCATAGCAAATTCCTCTCTAAATGCAGAAGACCTTACCCTCCTTAATAATCTAAAATATGAAGTAACCCTTGCTCACTCCAACAAAATTGAACAACTCTCTCATACTCACCACCCACATACTCCACCCTGCCCCTCATTACCTACATACGCACAAGTCTCATCCATAACCACACCTAGCTTATCCAACAACATTCAGGATAGACAAAAACCCTCTCCACCTAAGTCTAAGTCATCTCTAAATAGTGAGCTTACCCTAAAAATAGCCCCCCCCTACTCCCTCTGACTCTAAAGCCGAGAAAGCTGCCTTCCGACAAAAAATAGTCAAAAACTTAGAAACCAATAAAAACAAACTTACCATCTCTAATACACGGTCTTCAAATAGTGGCACTATTTATTTCCAATTCTCTAAACCTGAAGAAAAAGCACTAGCACATCAAACTCTCCAAAATAACGGCATTAAATCCGAAGATTTACCTATCCTCAAACCCCGCTTCCTACTTAGAAGCATACCTATAACCACACCACTTTCTTCTCTCTCCGAAACCATAGCAAACGAAAACTTAAACCTAAAAAATATTGGCACCCTTAATACAGTACGCCAAGCCGGTAACACAGGAACCTTCTCTTATAGTGCTATATTAGAACCTAGCAACCCTAACATTTTTAAACATCTACTTAAATCTCCTATACTCTTTGTTGACCATCACATTCTCACTCTAACCTTAGCAAAACCATTACATCGCCAATGCCAGAATTGTCTAAAACACAATCACTCAACGAACAAATGCAAAGCTGCATCACCAAATTGCGATCACTGCGGAAATCGAGGCCACTCTATATCGGAATGCATCTTCAAAAATGATTCCACAAAACTTTCATGCTTTAATTGTCACAATCACCACAACGCTACATCCAAACATTGCGAATTCCAAATTAAACACACACAACACATCCAAAATCAACATAACCTTCTAATAAGCAAATTCCTATGCTAAATTTTCTCCACATTAACCTCAACCACTCTAATGCCGCTTGGACAAACCTATACAACATTCTAATTTCAAACTTTTTTGATGTAATATCTATTAACGAACCATATCCAAACTTCTCTTCTATTATACCAAACTATTTACTATATCACACGTCACCGTTATCCTGTTATTCAGCATGCATCTACATAAAATCAACCGTTCACCACACACCATTACCACGATTCTCTTCCAACAATTTTTACTTTGTTCTTGTTCACACCAAACCTCACCCTCTTCTTTTCGCAACCCTTTACTCTCCTCCCTCACACCCAATAGCCATCCCCTCTGATTTCTCCCAATCACTAACACTTGCAACATCCACACTCCCGTCTACATATCATTTAATCATCTCAACTGATTGCAACGCTCGATCCCACATCTGGGACCACAAAGAAAACCCACGAGGTCAACAAGTCATCAATTTCTTATGTTCGAACAACCTATATCTCGCTGACAAATCTAAAAACCCTACATACCAACGCTCTTGTAACAACGAACAATACACCTCTCACATTGACCTCACAATAACCACCTCAAATACTCTCAATCTAATATCCAATTGGTCAATCTCAGACATCCCATCAGCTTCAGATCACGCCTTCATAACATTTCAACTTCACATAAACACTACAACCATCAAAAACCAGACCCACCTTATAAAAAAAAACACAACTCACTGGCTTACATATCTCAACATTCTCAACAACTCACTCCCTACATTAACATCCCTCTCTTCTCCCACTTACATCGATAAAGCAGCACTATCTCTCAATGATCATGTCTCACATTCCATCTTATCCTCCACTCCTATCAACCCATTTCCTAAAAGAAAACATGCCTATTTCTGGACACCCGAGTTAAATGCAATAAAAAACAATCTAAAACGAATTATCAAAACCCTACGAAAATCTTCTACTCCCTTAATCATCTCAATCCATTTTACTGTTAAAAAAGAATACAAACAGGCAATACTTCAAGCTAAAAAGAACTCATGGGTAAAATTCACCAGCCAACACTCAAACAACCCATGGAACATCATCAATAGGCTAACTAAAAAGAAAATACCTTCTATTCTCCCCGAAACAATACTGCCCTGCTCATCCGATCATACAACACACTACAACCCTCCATTTCTATCGACAATCTTTCCCCCCGACTCTCCCTCTTCTGATCTCCCCTTTCACCACACAATTCGAGAACACTCTAAAAACATCATTCACTCCATCCAAAACCCTATTTTTCCTCCAATCACACTAAATGAATTAAACATAGCAGTAAACGCTCTTAAAACAAATGCCTCATCTAGCTACGACCATATCTCACCCAAACATATTAAAAAATCAATACACATTCTAAACAAACATTTACTCCTTATTTTCAATGCATGCCTCACTCATTCACATTTCCCCAACGTTTGGAAAATCGGCAAACTCATACTCATCCCTAAACCCAATAAAGATTCAAGCCTCATTCAAAATTGGCGACCAATCACTCTACTACCCATACTAGGCAAACTTTTCGAAAAAAATCCTTCGCAAACGTCTAGTCCACTACATCCTATCCCGTAACCTCATTCATCACACGCAATTTGCATACCTTCCCAACAAAAATACGGAAACAGCACTATCGCGTCTAACCACCTACTTTGACTCTTCTCTTTCTACTCAGAAAATTTCTTCTACAATCTTCTTAGACATAAACAACGCTTTCAACTCAGCCTGGCATCCTGCCATCATCACTAACCTTGCACACAAATCATTTCCTCCTTACATCATCAAATTTATTAGCTCATACCTTTCAAACCGCTGTCTCATTTTCCGACATCGCGCTTCCCTTTGCATCCATAAGCTAACCCTCTCGACTCCCCAGGGAGGATGTCTTTCTGATATCCTCTGGCTAGTTCTCATAGACCCGCTTCTCGATCTAATCCACACCAACACTGATTTCTCCCAATGTTTTTCAGACGACATATTATTCACCTTCACCAGTAACTCTCAACAAGAAAACCTCACCAAATCCTCTTCATTTCTACTAAGACTACAAGAAAGAGCAATAACACATAAGATATTCTTTAACTCCAGCAAAACAAACCTCATTCACTTTACACGCAGACGCATAGAACATTTACCCCTTCATTTAAATACCTCTACTTCTATAACTGCATCAAAGACTATAAAATATCTAGGACTAAACCTTCAGTCCAACCTAAAATTTTCAATACACTTTAAAAAAATATACCAAAAACTCTCAGTCACCCTTTTTTCACTTAAAAGCGCTATCTCTTATAAAGGGGGCCTCCGTCCCAAACACACCAAATACATATACACATCCTTAATCCTCCCAGTAATTCAATACGGAATTCTTTCCTGGGGCATCTCCTTAAAACACCCCACAACCATACATTTTCTTAACAAGATACACCGTCTCTGTCTACTTTGCATCACCAACGCATATCGTACTACTTCCACACAATGCCTAGAAATTCTAACTAACACCCTACCATTACAACTTCAACTTAAAAAAACTATTATTAAGCGCTTCATCTTGACATACAACAACTTAATTCCCCCATTTCATCCGATCACACCCCACCACAATACTCCATCCTATTCTTTCTACTCACATCTATTAGCAAAATACGCTCCAAATATTGCTAACTACCTAGTTCATCCCTCGATACACCCATCTCTTTTAACTCACCCATCTGCACAAAACCCTCTCAAAACATCCATATGCAAAAATAAATTTTTTGCAAAACAATCAATTTCATACCTTCGCTCTACTTCTTCACCAACCTCCCTACGCATCTTCACAGACGCCTCAAAGAAGTCCCTAAGTACCTCCTTTGCTTACGCCTTCTTCAAAGGCTCTTCCACTAGCCCCTTTTACACCCATCGATCCCAATTAAATCCTCTACTCTCAATCCTCGAATGCGAAATCTTTAGCCTTTTACACGCCTGCACTACAATCACTAACAACATTAACCACTTCCTTCCCCACTTTACTACAATCCATTTCTATACCGATGCACAAAACATAATCCACGATCTCTCTCTATCACACAACATCCCATTTCCCTCCTTTCAACTCGCCTCCTCCCTAATCAATCTTACCAAACATTTCCACATACACCTATGTTGGTGCCCTGCTCATCTAAACATACCAGAAAACTCCCTCGTAGACTACTTAGCCTCAAACTTACACCTAACCTCCCACATTCCTCTCAACTCCCTACCGCTCAAAACCTTTCTAACACACATTCACTTATCCACTCTAGAAGAATGGCAGATTTCCATATCTTCATCTCAAAATGCACTAATATCCTCTTTACCACACATCAGCACAATTCACACAACTTTCAAAAACAAAAAATTTACACCACCTCGTTCAACCATTCGTTGGCTATCAGGCCATTGCCCATGCAAAGCATATCTTTTCCGAATTAAAGTAAGCGAAAATCCATACTGTCGTTTCGGATGCGACACAATAGAAACGCCATACCACCTCATATTCACATGTCAAATCTTCTCTTATCATCGCCAAGATCTTCTATTTCGCTGCCTTTCTTTACTTAACAGATCTCCAACAACACTCTCAGATCTTCTGTTACACCCAACACTACTAAAATCCCTAGCAACCCTCATTGACACCATTGAAACAACTCTCACCACCGTCGATAACCCTATAACAAACTAATCTGCTTTTCTCTTCTACTTTTAGGACAACCTACCTCTACCAACATCTGCATCTTCCTTAACCAACTCTCAAGCTTACGCGAGCATATCAGCTCACGCTGGAAAGTGCTTTGAAATCCACCTACCTACCTACCTACCTGCCTACCTACCTACCCATCTCCATTCAACTCCAGTTTAAAATGGTGTTTAAATAAAGTATTTTTATTATTTGTTATACCGATTTCAATTTTTGAATGACAAGAAAAAACTTTGACAATTCCTGGATGTGCTCTTCCTGTGAAAAAGATACTTGCAAAGATATGGTACAATGTTTTCTTTGTGAACTTTGGTTCTGTTATGAGTGTCAAGGTTTTGATAAAAGTTTCAATGTGTTCTTTGATAAATTTTTTCCTCTAGGTGTTAGATGGACATGTAAGCTATGCTTAAAAAGTGATCGTAAATCTGATATTTACCATCCTGTTAAAGATAATGTCTCTTTACCAACAAAAGCTTTAGAAGAAATTAATTCAAGCTTGAAAAGCTTTGCTGAAGATAGAGTAAACTATAAACAATTTTTTAAAGATCTAAAAATAGAATTGAGAAAAAGTGCTGAAGTTTCTCATACTAATGAAAGAAATAGGATTCCTACAAATGAAAGTCGATTATACTCAGATGTTGTGAAAGACAATCATGAAGTGGTTATCCTAACCAAAGACTTGAATATTGAGGAAGTTACAGAAAATATTAATAAATCCCTAAGCTCAGTACCTATCAAAAAATCTCATAATTCTAAAAATTCTATTTTTTTAAAGTTTCCTGATAAATCTTCGAAACAAAAAGCTAAAGACATCCTCCAATCCAACAAAGTTAAAATAGTCGAAGAGAAAAAATTCTTTCCGAAAGTATCTATTTTAGTTCCTGCAGATATCGATAATAATCTACTTGTTTCCTCCATTATTTTAAAGAACAAAGATTTGGAGCCTTTGATTCAAGACGGAACAACATTCACTCACCTGTTTTCTAAACCCTACAAAAACCCTAAACTAAAGCTGGCAGTTTTTAAAATTTCTTCACATATATACCATTATTTAAGTAAGGTTAACTTCCGTCTATTTTTGAATTTTTATCATTGTAGAGTTTTTAATTACTTTATGTTTAAGCAATGCTCCAACTGTTGTATGTTTGGTCACGTTGCTTCAAAATGCAATAATTCTAGTGTTTGTAGGTTCTGTTCTCTACCACATAACGGAACTAACTGTAATGTCAAAAATTTATCTGAATATAAATGCTATAATTGTTCTAAAGATAGTTCTTTATGTTGCAATCATTCAGCCATGAGTTTAAATTGTAAGTTTGTGCAGAAAGAGATTAATTTTGTTAAAAAATATACCGTATATGACAACTAACTCAAATTTAATTTCAGCTAACTTTTCTGATTTATATTCTTTTAATCTGTTTGAATCTAATGTAAATATTAAATCTAGTGTTTTTTTACTACCCACTAAAATTTATTCTAAGTATTCTCTTAGCATTATCTCTTTAAACATTCAGTCTTTAAGATCTAAATTCTGCGAACTACAAGTTTTTATTGAGAAACTTAATTCCTACCTCAGGTTTCCCATTTCAGTTTTATGCTTACAGGAGTCTTGGCTATCTGACTTAGATACCAGCAGTTTTTCACTTGAATCATATAATATAGTTTCCTCTCCACTTGTTGTTTCGAAACATGGTGGATTAGTTTTTTTTATTCATCAATCTTTATCTTACGAAATAGTAAAGTCTGGTTCATATGAAAATCTTTGTGAGTTTCTATGTGTCAAAATTTTACTAGGTAGTTCCAGTTTTTTATTACATAATTTTTACCGCTTGCCAAATAAAATTAAGAAAGATATAAATTCTTTTAATGCACAGCTTAATGATTACTTTATGTATTTACCAGTAAATAGTCAAAACATTTTGTTAGGAGATTTTAATTTTGATTTATTAAGTTTTAAAAAATCTAGCTATATATCTGATTTCATTAGTACTATCATTTCTAATGCCTATTTTCCTACGATTACTACTTATACACGATCTAACTCCTTCACGCTTTTGGATAATTTCTTTTTACCGTTAAATAAGTTTGATTACGATTCTTTTGTTCTTGATACTGCTTTATCAGACCATTTTCCAATACTTATTTGTTTAAATTATCAATTACCTGAAAATAAAAGATTTACTAGTTATTTTGATAAAAATAAGTTTAAAAACCTTGTTTCGAATTTTGACTGGAAAAACTTATCATTTTCTTTGAAGGAATTTCCTTCTATACTTTTGGAGAATATAATTAATAGAATAGTTGTTTTTAAAGAAAGATCTAAAAAAATTTCTTACCCTAATAATTTATTGAAAAAGAAAGAATCCTGGGTAACCCCTTACCTTTTAATGATGATACAGTCTAGAAATAGGTTACATCGAAAATGGAGGCAATTGAGAAATGATGATCTCAGAGTTAAGTTTGTGAATGTTAGAAATAAAGTTAAATACACAGTTAAATTTTTAAAAAAAGAAATTTTACGAAAATTTATTGAGTAATTGCAACGACAGCAAAAGTACCTGGAAAATTGTGAACTCCCTTATGAAAACAAATAACAAAAACTCTGAGCTTTTAGCTTTAAAGATTAACGGATCTGAAGTAAGTTCGGAACAAACGTTATGCAACATTTTCAATGATCACTTCTGTAGCAATTTTGTTGCTGAATCAAATTCTTCATTTGAAATACGACAAAGTTTAAGTCACCATACTTCACCTTTTACTTTTAAACAAGTTTCTCTTAATGATGTACTTATATCTTTGAATAGTTTGAAAAATTCAACTTGTGTTGATGTACATGGTCTTTCACTCTCAGATTTGAAGCTTGTAGAAAATTGGATCTCCCCTGCATTAATGACTGCATTTAATTCATGTTTTAAATACAATACTTTTCCTGGTATTTTGAAAAATAGTAGAATAATTCCCATACACAAAAAAGGAGCGAAAAACGATGTTGCAAATTACCGACCGATTAGCATAATTTCTTCCGTATCTAAGGTTTTCGAAAAAGTTTTATTTAATCAAATAAACTCATTTTTCTCTCTTAATAACCTTTTTTCACCTTACCAATTTGGTTTTCGAAAATCCTATTCAACTGAACTTTTTCATTCTTTCTTTATAAATACGATAATCAACGCTATTGAAGCCAAGGATGAAGTTTTTACGTTGTTCTTTGATTTAAGTCACGCTTTCGATTCTTTATCTCACCAAAAACTCTTGTTAAAACTTAAGTACTATGGTTTTTCCGAAAGTTCTCTCATATTTTTAGAGTCTTACTTCAAAGATAGATATCAGTGTGTTTCTCTAGGTAATTTTTTTTCTGAAAATAAAAAAATTATTTCAGGAGTACCACAAGGTTCCATTATTGGACCCTTGTTTTTTAATATATATGTAAATGATTTGCCCCATACTACAAATCAGGTAAAAATGTTTATGTACGCCGACGATATAACTGCGATTTTTTCAGGGAAAAATCTGAATGAAATATTTCTTTTTGAACAGTTCAATTCGATTATAAAGTGGTTTGAGAACAATAATTTAAGTTTAAATTACAAAAAATCTTTTAGTATGGTTTTTTCTTATAGAAAACTTGTTAACAAATTTGATGAGTTTTTTAATAAAATAAAATTTGCGAAAATTTCGAACTTTAATCTTTTGGGACTCCACATTAGTCATAATCTTTCTTGGGACAAACATATTTCTACTATTTGCCAGAAACTTGCTTATATTAGTGCTTCTTTAAAGACTGTCAAAAAATTTTTTCCTTTAAAAACAATGATTGTCCTTTACAAGACCCTCTTTGTTCCTCATATAACATATAATTTGCTTAATTGGGGTCATACCAATAATACTAGAGTTTTTACTTTTCAAAAACAGACACAAGTTTGTTACAAGTTTTTCAAATCATGCCAGTCTTTTTCTTTTAAATTATCTTTGTTATTTAATAACAGTCAGTTTGATACATCAAATTTCGATTTGTACTTTTCTTCTTTTACAAACTATATTAAAAAATATTTTCTCTCGAAATATGATTTTTCAACTTGTACAACCCCTAAATGTTTTGCTTGCAAATATACCAATAATACAACAGCTTGAGTGCTAGTATTCCCACACAAATTTTTTTCTATTCATGTTTGTTTCATTTAACTCTCATTTATATACTTATTTATCTATTTATGTATTTTTTTTTTTTTTTTTATATTTTGTTGATTATGTATTTATATACCTTACTTATATATCTACTTTTTTTACAACCAAATTTATGTATCTTATCTTTATTACTTATATGTGCATACATATATTTGTTCACCAAGCCTATTATCTGAAATGTGAACCATTTTTTATGTCTATATTGAAAACATCTTCAAAGTGATTCATTAAGAGCTATGCTTTCATGGTTAGTGTCTCCAAGCGGCTGATTGGCCTTTGACGCTTACCTTCAAAAGTACCTGAGTTTTTTTTTTTTTTTGAATTTAACTTATTTTAGTGTGTGTTTTGTTTTATTTTACAGTTGTTTGTCTACATATGTGCTCATATTTTTCTTTGTGAACTTTTGTGAAAATAAATGCTTACTTACTTACTTACTTACTTACTTCGTTAATGCCTTTTTTCAGCATCTAGGCTACTAAATTTTCCAGCGTTTTCTTTTTTTTCAATCTTGGTTGCACAATTATTTATTTTGTGGTAATAAAACAATAGTTGTGACTGTTTAATCAAAAGCTTTTAAACATCTATCAATTGAACTTGTACTTACCTGTAATTTTTGGTTCATTCATTACTTTTTCTTGAAGTTTTGAGGGAGTAAGTAATGAATTATTATCATCAACCCATGATGGAATCATCAGATAATCTTCTTCTTTTAACTGGGATCTTCGATCGACGCCACAACGTTTATTATCAATTTGTCTTTATCATTTTCTGTCTTTTCTCATGAAGAAATAATTTTGAAACAGAGGATTGATACAATCCCAAATTTCTAGAAATACTTGTAATACACTCCTCATCTTTTATTCTTTCTATCCCATAAGTCAAAGCGATAACCCTTCACAAGTCTCGAAGTGGCAAGTACTTTTCGTCATTGTCTAATCGATATAGAAGTTAACTATTAACAACAGACATGCTCAAGAATCTAGTATTTAACCACCAATCCAATTTTTTTCCACGTATTGAAGCTTGACATTTACTTAAGAAATCCAATCATATGAATCTACTCCTTCCATTTCAAAATTGGAATTTTTTTTGGCAATTTTGATTGACTTTATCAAGGCGGGTCTAATTCGCTTCCTTGTTATCTAGTCAAAGAACTAGCAAGAGTTCTACTCAATATTCATAAAGGAATTCAAAACTTCCAAGTTCACCTTCTAAGAATATTTTCTTTGAAACAACGGGACACTTTTCTAATTTATGTTCCATTTGAACGCACATATTTTTCACACAAGATTTTTGGAGAAGTTTCAAAGTAAAAAAATTGTCAAAAAATACTCGAAGTGCATTGATATTGTTAATAATGTTGACCAAATACAAGACTAATCTTGATTCAAGTGGTCTTTCATTATTAGATGGATTGATCTTCTTTTCCACAATATAAATCGAATATTATAGGTGCGCCTTAAATAAATTGTTTTAATTTATGATGCCTATAATACGTAACCATTTCATCAATAGATAAATTTTTAACATTCAATAAATATATAAAAAATTTTATAAGAATAATAAAAAATAAAAAAAATTTTACGTGATATAAATAACATAATAAAAATTTTAATGAGCTCTTTTAAAGTAAAATTTTTTTATTTTATACTGAAAAATTTACCTTCAATATTTGACTCTTACCTGACTATTAACTTTGAAAATACTAGGTATATATTACGAAATAATAACATGGTGTCTGTGCCTTTCTATAAAAATAAATTTGGTTTTCAATCTATGAAATATAGAGTACCACGTTGCTGGAACTCTCTTCTTTCCAATACATCCAACATATTTATATCCGCCAGTCTTTGCAAAAAAACAATGAAACAAGTAAACACAAATCAATACCACTCTAATTGTCAGATAAGAAATTGCTACGTCTGTCTTCATGCATAACTTGAAATATCTATGATACTTTTTTGTATATTTTTACAATACATTTACACTTCTAGCATACTACTTGTGCTTAATTAATGCTCTGTTTAAATATTCTTCTGTATATATAGCATTTTCAGTTTAAGTTCGTCCTTTTTCATTTTAAGTTCGTCTTTTTTCATTTTAAGTTCGTCCTTTTTCATTTTAAGTTCGTCTTTTTTCATTTTAAGTTCGTTTTTTTTATTTTTAGTTTGTCCTCATTAGTTTACCTTTTAATAAATCGTTCTTAGATGTATGTTTTATTTATTTTACGTTACTAATATATTTTATTTCAATTAATTACGTATAGGCTTATTTCATACAAGCGGCTTTCTGGCCTTTTGAATATCCCGCAAAAAAAATAAAAAAAAAAATAAAAATAATAATAATACAGCTGGCTATAAATCTTATTTATTTTATATTGTTATTAATAGTCTTTTATTATATATGGTATATATAATATTTTCCTTTATTATATTTTTTTTTGCAAATCTTCTTCTTCATACGAAATAGTTTTATATGTTGAGTTCAGTACCAGTGAGTCCAAAATGGACGACTTTAACAGTATTGAAAACTAGATAAAATAAATTTTACTTTAATATAAAGCCACGACTGCATGTATAAAACTAGTATATGATAAGAAAATAAGATATCTAAAAAATTAGATTTGTATACTAAGTGAAACTTTCAAATGATAGAATATTTCTTTCAAAAAAATTAAAACTTAACAATTAAAACAATATTATTCTTTCCAAAATTGAATTTCATTTTGATTAACCGCTAAAAATGACCTCACTTATTTTTCTAAATGTTCATTAATTTCTATAACTAAAAATACATGGGTTTGTTTTTTTTCTAATTTTTAAAAGAGCGTCCAAAAATAATTCGGTCTGACATGATAGGATGATTACTTTTTAGCAGTTAGTTTAATTTACCTATGAATGATTGTTCAAAGATTTGTTCTTGGTTGGAACAATCTTTTACACATATTCCTCTTTTTCCAGGTAATCCTCGCGGTCCTTTTTTGCCAGGCACGCCATTAACTCCAGTTTCTCCATTTAATCCCTTTTCACCACGTAAACCCTGAAAAAAGTATGAACAATTTAAATCGTCCAAATTATAGAAAGATGTGTGAATGAGAACAAAAAAATTATAAAGCTTTTGAAGGCAGAAAAGAAGCGAGTTCTTGTTAAAGTTCTTTTTCTTTTATGTTTTTGTTTTGAAAAGTTAAATCATTTAAATATGCACATTTTATACGATTCCTTCAGAGAGTAGCTTTGAGAAACGAGGTTGAGTTTGAAGGATGATATCATAGTCAATTTTGAAAATAAATCCCTATGAACTTGAGTTAGAGGATCTCTCGTTGAGATAGTGGCTACTAATATCATATAGTATATAGTATCTCATTTCATCAATAAAATGATAAGTATTGTGGAATCATTTAGGGGAATGATTTGAAACCTACGCCGAATTTTGGCACTTTTACTTACTCGACCAATCAGACAACTTTTTATATCAAAGGATAGTGAATTTCTATGTAGATTTCTCCTTTTCACCGTATTGAAATTGCAAATATATAGCTTTCATGTTTTCAAATCATTTGATGAAACCAATATATTCTATATTTAGAACATATGGTGAAATACAACATATCAACACACCAACCATTCTTTTAATTCAGAAAACTCAGAAAAACTAATCAAAAATTTGTAAAAAAATTCTACATTAATTTGAACCTATTTTACTCGATATAGAAACCAAATATTTTACATGTATACAATGTAATTATTAATGTTACAAAAAGATGAATTTGTCAACATGCAAATATTTCTTCTATATTGATTAAAATTTTATGCCCGATATAGTTTCTCTTGGTTACACTTAACTTAAAAATGGACAACGTAAAAATGTTATATATCTCTCGTTCTGAAAAAAACCCGAAAAATCTGATATATTAGTGAAAGCTTGCTATTTTTTTTAAATGATGTAAAATATCTTGAAAGATGGAAATTTTCGCCCCAACAAAAAGGTCCCCATTTGTAACCAGATGAAAAAGAATTTTTCAGTATTTTAATCCAAAAATATACGAAGATTTTGAATTCAAATCTGAGAAAAATTTTCTTTCCAAAAAGATAAAAGTCAATATCAATCAACTCCAAATATAAAAATGAAGTTACAACTTAGTTTGCATATTCATCCATTTTTTAAAAGTGTGGTATCTATATTGATAAAGTTTTACGCATAATCACCTAAACGGAAATATTTTTTGAAGATTCGATTCTTTTCTAAAAATTGGTTGAACTATACTTCCTTTGTAAATTTTTTTAAAGTTAGTATACTCTAATAATGTTAATTCACTTAAGATTGGAATAAATGTTAATGGAAACTAATTTTTGAGAATATATATAAAAAAATGAATAACTATAATCGGAAAAATCACATCAATGTACAATTGAAAAAATATTCATCGAATATGATGTATAAATTATGAAAATGATTTTTTCATGATATATCATTAGGACGTCATGGATTTGAAAGAGAAAATTTAAAATTCGTGAAGCTAAACTTCTACGTGAAAAATTCAATTTTCTCAATCGTACTCTATAAAAAAAACAAGTGTTGAGAGCGAAAGAGCTTTTATTTGCAGAATTTTTATCTAAACTCTTTGTTTAGGTACGTCTGAAAGAATATTGTTTGTTTCATTCGTTTTAGGAATATAAGGTGTTATTTTTAGAAAAAATAAGAAAACTTAACACAGTGAAAAAATGAGAATAAAAATAGCTTCGATTTCAAAAATGAAAAAATATTATTTTTCCTTGTTTATGCTAAAAAATATATAATTTATAAATGCTTGAGGTTTAAAAGATAAGCCGTTACTTACGCAAATCATGGAATTATGATAAATAAATCTATAATTATTACATATATTTACGTAAATATATGTATATTTATGCATCAAAACCGCTTTTAAAAAACTTTTATGTTCGTTTTTTTCCGGTTAACACTAGTATAGAGTGATGGTGAACATCACTATCGTGCCAGTGTAAGATAATTTTGATCAAGAAGACACAATTGCACGCTTAGAGGACTAAGCTATTATTTTATTAGACTATTTATTCCATCTATAAAAACAAAATATTAATTTTTCAGATGTTTTTTTGAAAAAAATAGTTTTTTTTATTTATTTGTATTAATTAACCCAAAATAAAAATGGGTACCTTCTAAGTTTTATTAAAAATATAGTTCTATTACAATTAGGGAATATATATATTACAATCTAGAAAGGTTTGATGCAGCAACCCCGAGCTTTTTTTACCCCCCCCCCACCCATTTTTTTTTTTTCTTTTTTCCTTCAAAAAAAAAAATTTATTTTTTTATTCCCCCACCCCCCCCCCCCAAACAAATTTTTTTATATTCTCATATCCCCAAAAAAACATTTCCCAAGGTCTTTTTGAAAAAAAAACAAAAAATTTTGAAAATTTTTTTGGTGTGAAAAACAAACAAAATATTTAAAAAATGGAAAATACACGCGGGCACAGAGAAAAATTAGAAAATAAAAGTTTTGGGGTGGAAATTTAGGTTTAAACGGTCATGAGCGGACATGGGTTGAATAAAATAGGCATGTGCAGTGCGCTAGTCTATGAGTCTGTATCTTTGTGTATAAATGTGCGTGACTGTTTTAACTATGCCATGTGTGTTCTCATCACTTGGTGGGCGAAATTTTGTATTATGGAAATTTCATGAGTAAAATGATCAGGGGTGAATTTTCTTGAGGTAAATTTTGTGACCAAGAGAGTATCTTACCTTGAAACCGTTTAGGCCTGGAGTGCCATCTTCTCCACGTTTACCTCGTGGGCCAACACTTCCAAGAATTCCTGGATTTCCGTTTCTCCCATCTTTGCCATTTCTGCCATTTTTTCCTGGCTCGCCCAAAAGACCCGGCTCTCCAGCCTTTCCTTCTTTCCCTTTTATCCCGTTTAATCCTTTTTTTCCTTTTCTCCCTGTGGCTCCTTGAAGACCTGATAAAATATAAAAAATATGAAAAATGTGAATTACATTTCATATTTCGCAATAAGGTTTATAAGAATGAGAATAAGAGTTTATTTTCTATGCCATGTGTGTTGTTGCTTCATCAATACCAATTGATATAATGAGTTTTAAAAGCACCTTTGCACAATTTATTTCTTCTAAACTTGAAGATAGGTTTGCTTCATCCTTAAATCTCTTCCCTCTTACTTAGCTTCCTATATGTTACGTTTTTTAACAGGGGCCCAACTTTGGGAGGGGTAAAGGGGGTATTTGCAATATCGTTGCTTCAGAGAACAAATTTTAATGACATAATTAAAAATATAATACTTGTTGAAACAAATCTATTACATCTTGCCAATTTCTTATACATCCTCCATCATTATCATCACATCAAAGCATAGTCAAGCTTTACAAGCTAAATCGACTATATTTCCACTTGTATATTCTGCTAATATATTTGAAGATTAAGTTTTTAATTGTAAAATATAAATTTCATTCATTCAAAGTGTACATATTGTTTTAGTAATATGAAAAATATAAAATTGTTTATAACTCAATTCGCGGCTTTTTTAAATAGCATAAAAAATTTTCAGTTATGCACCCCTACCGTGTCAAAAAATTTCTGGTAATAAATATAATCTTTTATTTGTTCTCTTTGCAAATCTATTTTGTTCTAAACTTTTGCTTTAATTTTTTATATACAATTTAGCTTAGTTTATAAAATTTAAAAATTTAGTTATAGTCCCGAGCAGTGGTGGGTAGTGCGTACAAGTGCTCCCCTGGTGCACAAGTACCTTGATTGATTAAATCTTCTTGTCTGTGATTGGTGGCGTATATGTTGATTTTATATTCACTTTCACCTCAGTGCAAATATTTTGTACTAAGAAGTGATTTAGTAAAAATTGGGAAATCCTCAATTAGTTTAAACATTTTCATGATTGATTAAACTTATTGTGCAGTATGTTATTTTTACGGTTAGGGCTAGATTTAGTGATGAGAAATTTCTTAATAAAATGCTCACCACTTTCTCCCCTTCTTCCATCCAATCCAGGAGCGCCACGATTTCCAAAGGCTCCGGGAAGTCCGTCATTTCCAGGCTTTCCACTTTTGCCGGTTTCCCCTTTAGCACCGTCTTTACCATTATTTCCTGGTTTTCCATCAAAGCCCTTAAAATAATTATAAATAATTTAATGATATTGTAATTAATTTAGCGCCATTTTTCTACTACTTCAAAAAGTTTTTAATATACATGAATATTAAATTGTACGATTTTTACGTTGTTTTCTAGAAAGATAAATAATATGTTTTACTACTTTAGTGTTAAATGTGTAGAATCTTTTAAGCAGTTTCTTTGAACAAATAAAAATTAATTTTTACTACTTTCAAGGCTTTTTCTATTACCCAATTTATCTCCTATTACCCAAAAAAAGATTTTTGATAAAAAAATTTTAGATATCAATTTTAGATGAAGAATCATCGAGTACAAAAAGTTTGGTTTTAAGGAAACTTCCAAAAATGTCAATAAAAAATCAAAAATTAAAAACCTTTAAAAAAGTTCAAATTTTAAAAATTTTTTGAATAAAAGACTTTATATATAATTAATTTATTTTTAAATAATAAATAATTGAAGACATTGTAAGGTAATTTTTTTTATGTAATTATTAAAATATACTTCTTCGATATTAACGCCATCTAAATACAATAATTAAAAAAAATTTCTTGATAATATCAGTAGAATAATCAAGGGATTTAATATCTAGAAAAGATTGAAAAAAATAATATTATAATTTGAAAATGCTATTCAAATAAATTTATTGGAACTTTATATTTAATAAAAATTAACTTTAATACTTTTTTACTATTCAACTAATAATATTAGTACTTAGTTTGGAGTGTACTTTTTTTCTATGCAAATAAAAGTAATCAGTGCCATTTACTAACTAAAATAGTGAATTAGCTTATCCATATGATCACTAATCAATTACTTAAATCAACTAATTTTGTTAGTTAAAATTTGGTTCTATGTTCTAATTTATTAAATTGAAAACTACGTTGACATATATAGCTTTAATAATAAATTTAAAAGTTATTAGAGGCACTAATGTTAAATAAATTTTGTTATATAAGATATAAGAGTAAAAACAGTAGCATAAAAGATTAAAATATTCAAAGTTTCAAATAAAATAAAAAAGTTTAGAATTAATAGATAAGTGATTTTGGATTCTTTTTTTACACAAAGGTATTTTTAATTTTTCCTAATTACATTAGCGTTAACTAATTTAATTTACTAACATATCTTTATGATTTAACAACTTAGTTAGTTCATGTAACTAATTGTATACAATATATAATAAATCAATAAGAAAATTGTTTTATAGTTGTAAAGTGATAGATGAGACACACTTATCTTTGCTCACACAAAGTCAAAACTTTATCTTGCCCATCTCAATAATTGCAGTTCAGCTTTCAAATAGAGAGTATCAAATAGGTTGGATTTTACACTCATTAAAATATAAATCGAGGTTTAAAGTATAACTCTCAAACCAAAATAGAAAAATATTAAATATTTGACTACTTTTAATTATATTCATTACACCAAATTATATTTTTAAGTTCGATAATCACAAAAACTCGCAATCCGCAAGAATACGCAAATAGCACAATTGCGTGGAATATCAATTTCTGACTGAATCTTCGCTATTCTTGCACTATACAACTTTGAAAGAAAAGGAAACATCGAATAGAAAGAGTATTACTGTATTGCCATCTTTGCCAGGTCTACCATCCTTACCAGGCGCACCATCAAAGCCTATATCCCCATCTTTACCATGGTGTCCATCTTGTCCCCGTTGCCCGTCCATGCCCCGAACTCCTCTCTCTCCCTAAACCAATAAACACGTCTTTAAAATATCGTAGAGAAAGATCATTTTAAAAAGCTTCAAGCATTCTATGGTTTTAGAAAATAATGGCGAATTATTCTATTTGAAAGACATTGAGTATAAATTGGAGCCAGAGATTTTTATTTTGTCGGTCACTGGTGACTGATGATGAATGAAACTGTTGAAGCACTTTTTAAATAATGAATAAATTTTTGATTGCTCTCAAAAAAGGGTCAACTAATGATGAAGAATTCAAAACTGTTACAAGTAAACTTACTGGAAACAAAAGCAAATGACTACTAAAAAAAGAAATACCATTAATTATATTTATCATTGGGATTTAAAATTTCATCAAATTTACACAAGTTTTTCACAAATTTAATTTTTTTAAAAAGCTTACATCTTTTCCATCGAGTCCCCTTTTTCCTTCTAATCCGTGCTTTCCTTCTGATCCATTGTGTCCTTTTTCCCCAGGAAATCCATCCTTTCCAGGAACTCCAGGTTTTCCTTTATCTCCGGTTGAACCCCTTTTGCCTTCGGATCCATCTTCACCATCTCGGCCTTTGTAGCCATCTCGTCCTGGAATTCCTATTTTTCCTGGTCTTCCTCTGAGTCCATTTCTTCCTAAATTTTTTTGATGAAATTTTCTACCATTTTTCATTATATTGAAAATTTTTTGATAAGAATGTTAGAGTTTTGAATGAATCATGAAAAGAAAAACCAATAGTATTAGATCTCAAAAAATGAGACAAAATTAATTAATTTGATATAAAACTGCTTTAAAATGAAAATGTCCGCTATTTAATTTAAAAATAATATTTTGATCAAATGGGTTAAAACTCGCATTAATTAATCATAAGGATCAACAAAAATAGGTCTAAAACAATAGCTGATCAATATACCCACTCTTAGTCTTTATGTTTCCTTTAAAATTAAACCTCTTAGTAAGAATGGAATAAAACAAATATTTAAAGTAAAAAGGAAAGAAAAATAATATAGAAATAAAAGTAAATAACTAAAACATGGCGTGAACAAAAACATTGTTTTAAAAATTTGCATATTTTTGACGTTCTTTATTCATGAAAAAATAGAGTTTAAAGCGTTTACCCATAAATAGAGTTTTGTAAAGAAGGAGATTCGTATTAAAACGCTTTAATAAGCGCGGAACGATTTTATTTTTGTAATGTCGACAATAGGGAACTCTGTCGTTAACTGGTTACGTGAGACGAATCAAATTGGGTTATGTAAAATATCAGTATTTATATCAAAGTAAAGCAAGCTTAAAGATGCAAAAATATGTGAAGTAATCAATCAAATGAAAAACGAAAACAAAATTAAGATTTTGATAAAGCACTCCTGATTTTCTCGAATATTTTAAAAGGTAAAAAAGAAGAGAGGCAAGTAAACTTTACTAAAAGCAGAAATTTCTAAAAATCAAGTTAAAAAATCAAAATCTATTTGTAATCACTATTTTTTATTTATTTACTCGTTTAATTTTTTATTGTATATGCTTTTAACTCTGCTTATCTATTAAAAATTGATTAAATTTTATAAAATCGAATTTTATTAAGTCAAAAAAGGGACAATTTTTATTTGAAATTTTTTATTGTTTAACGAGAGTTTTGAACTTCATGCTTTGAGACAAACCTTGATATGTGAGGTTCCAATGATATTAATAACAATGTTAAACCTCCTCTATCACTCGATTTCGGCTTTTTGAATTCAAATAAAGTATCTTGTAAATAAAGTAATGAATGCTTTAAAATTAATAATATTTTTACCACTTTTAGTATAACAAACCTGATTCAACTTGACATAAAATATCATTTTTTCAATTTCAAAAGTTTTCTCAATAAAGTTAAAATTTTAATTTAATAAATATTTTAATTTTTTTAATAGGTACCCTTTCCAAAATTTGATGGACCCCGAATTTGAAATATTCTCATATATATCCCTCCAAAAATAATATGGATCTATGGAGGTCCACATGAATCACGTTAAGCAACATTAGATAGACTAAGTTTAAAATAATTCTCAATATTTGCCCAAATGTGATGCTTTAAACAGGAAGAAGTAGACACAAATGGTTTGAAAGTACCCAGCATGCGTTTTGAATACTCAAAGTTTTATGAAACATTTAATTGCATCATCACTAAAGCATTTTGTTTTGTTATAAAAACTTCATCATTTACACTTGCACCACCAAAAGTTGATTGATTAAATCACAAAAATTAAGCTTTTTACATAGTTAAATAATATCTATGAGTTAACCGACTAACTGCTGAGTTAATTATACTAACATTTTCAGAATCATTTTATAGAGAAACCCACTTTTGCTTTTTTTTTATAATATTACCAAAAGTAGAAAGGTCGGACTTCGAGTGAGGAAGTGTATTGAAAATCAATATAAGAGAGACAATTTTGGTATAACTGTGTAGACAATAGTGTGTGAGCGAGAATTATTAGAACAATATCATTGTTTCAGCAAATAGCAAAGGGAGCACAAGTTAAAACATGAACTCTAATTGGTCAGTGTGTACACTGCCATTATTGTCGCTGCCAGAGTTGGTAGCGGACCGTTTATTTGTCATAAGCATAACACTAATGAATGCTTTTTTATGTAAAACAAAATTTGGTTGGGAAAATGTTGCGCCAAAGCGAAAATTGAATTTCGTATTATCAAGACCTGATGACATTATACAGATGCCTTTCAAATTATTTTGTTCAAAAAATGCGATTATGGAATTATCGAGTACCAACTCTAAATGAGTCCAGAATTTAATTTCTCTATACATTTTATTAAAAGCGTTTATAAATTTTATAAAATTAAAAAAAAATTTATTTTAAAAATCTGCTTGATTTATCCAATAAAGATGAGCAATCACGATAACACATTTTACCCCATTAAGTACCATAGAAATCAGACGATATCTAAAAAAAAACGCAGACGATTTATATTCAAAGTCATTGAAAAAAGCAGATGAAGATGAAATTACTTATGTTCCCAAATGGGAGCATTGGGACTTAATGGCTACATATTGAATCTAAATTTGAAAGGTATCAAGGACTAGATGCCCTATGAAAGCAAAATCACCCCAATACATAAAAAAGGGTGATAAAACGATAAAAATAATTATAGATCCATAACTATAATGAGTTCAATCTCAAAATTTTTGAAAGAATCATACATTCACAAATTAACTTATATAAAATTAACTAATTAAATATAAATTAACTTATATTATCTTAAAAAAAAATTTCTTCTTCTTAACACTTAATATAGTGTGAATATCGTTTTTCATGTCATCAATTTGGTTTAAGAAAAACTAAAATCTTACTCACTTGAACGCTTTTCCAGCTATTTTATTAACACAATAATTAATTCGATTAAATGCAAGAGCGATGCTATTACTCGCTATTACGCACTGTCTCATAGAGCATTGCATACCAAGCTTAGATATTGTTGTGTTTCTACAAACTTCCTTAAGTTCATCGACCCATATTTAACTGATAGATTTTCTCGAGTCTGTTTCATTAAAGGGTTGTACTTCTCCTAAAAAGAGTTTGTCTGGTGTACCGCAAGGTTCTAACCTTCTTCTCCTTTTTTTATATTTACATCAACGATGTTCCTAAGTCTCTCAAGCGTATAAAAAAGTTATGTACGCCGATGATGTAACAGCTAACTTTTATGAAACGAATATAAGTCAGGCTTATAATTATTAACTTGATTAAATAAGTGGTTTCGCTATAACAACTTAATAGTTTATCCCAATAAATTCATTCGATAATAATTCATTAATTCATTGGATACAGAAAAGTTTTCTTCAAACTTTTAGGAGTAATTGTAAACCATAACTTGTCTTTTTTCTTCTTCTTTTTTCTTTCTTTTTTTGTCTTCGTATGATCATATTTTTTGTTGTTTCTCTTAAGTTGGCTTATATAACCGGAGCTCTAAAACTCGCATTGAAAACTTTAGCCTCAAAACAAGGCAAACTCGATACAAGACTTTATTCTTGCCTTATATTACATCTAGTGTATCTATAAGAAGGATAAAAGAACTTTTACCTTCTTTAATATTAAAAAAGGCAAACAACACTTTCATACTATTCCTTCATCTTTGATAATTTGATGCTCAAAGTTAATGATATCTTTTAAATCTCAAAATTTTCTTCTTCCCAGTCTTTTCAATCAATTTATCTCTTTCACTATAGGAGAAGATGGAACATCTCCGCTACAACTCATGTCAATGTCTGATTCAATGTCTGTCAAAGAGACATCATGCTTTCAAATGATTCAAAAAGGGATTAAACATGCACTATGAAAATTTTAATTGTTCAATCCCCAACTGTTTTGCTTGTCAAAACACCCTTCATGCAAGAGTTATTTGATGAACATTATATTTCTAAATATAAACATATATATTTATAAATTTAATCTCCATTTTATCTCTTCATCATTCTCCATTCTTCAAGGGACGCATTTTTCTTTGATGTTGACCTCCAAAAAGTTACTTTTTTATTTCTTTTATCGTATTTTGTCATCAAGTTCACTGATCAGCGTTTATTCTTCTCTTCTCATTTTATTTGCGTGCATTCATTTTATGTTCTGGGTATTTCATGAAACTTTTCAGAATAAAGATACTTGTACTTCCTTATAAAGGTATTTAGTTAATAATATATTTAATAGTTACTTATTTTTTAACTAGCTGGAAAAATTGTTTAACTGAATTAACTAACTCTCTCAACTCACCGTTATTTAAGAGGCAGATAATGGAAGTGTCTAAATTGGTCTTATGAAGATTGGACTTTGTAATATCATTCTTAATTTTTACAAGCCAAATGCTAAACATTTTTAATGTCTATTTTATCTTAAAATTAATATTTTGTGTGCCCCATTTCTCGTTAGCTAAATTAAAAGGTGATTCAATTGTTGAATTATTATGGGATAAATCGTGCAGCGCTGTTCTACCTCTTGATAAACTTCCGCTTCCAACGCATGCAGATCTCTACTATATACTCTTTAGCATGTGCTCACCTTTAATTCCAGGATCTCCAATTTTTCCCTCCAACTTGTAGTCTTCACCCTCCAATCCGGCCTTCCCCTGTTCCCCGGTAGTTCCGCGTTGGCCGTCCTTTCCTTGCTTTCCCCGTGAGCCCTTTTTTCCAGGAAAACCAGGAACTCCTTTGTCCCCAACTTCTCCTATTACACCATCTACTCCATCTCTGCCCTTCAGACCATCCTTTCCATCCATTCCATCTTTCCCATCGAAACCTGGCAATCCTTCAGATCCATTAAAGCCATCTTCTCCAGGCTTTCCCTAAAAATGTTTAATACATAAGTTTAAAATCATTCAACGTCTTCCGACATAATTCTATGCAAGCAAAGTAACGTAAGGCTTTGAAGACGAGAGTTTGGAAGACTAATCTTTTGATTTCTATTTAATAATGGAATTTTATGACGTTTTTCATTTCAGGGGACACCGGTTCTTAAAAGCAAATGATATGTGTTTATCATTCCTGGATGCTTCATTGTTTTGTATTTTGCGATTCAAGAAGCGAAATCTTACGATCCGAAATTTGTAAAAAAAAAAGAACTAAAATGGCTATATGAATCTGTTAAAATATTTTAAATTAAATTAGGTTGAAGAAGAATAATGTTTGATTAATGTGTCCAATCGAAAAATGTAATAAAGTTTCTTTAAACACACACTCACTTGAATGAATGAATTATTTATTCAATTTTTAAAAAAAATGATAAAAAATAACAAGACAATAAAAAAATATAAGCGTAACGGGGTCCAGCAGTAAATGTGAAAAAGGAAGGTGTGGTGCTTCATCGAGATCCACTTCACAAAGTGATATATCGAGGTTTTTGAACATTAAGTAAAAAAACTTACCCGTTTTAATTGAACTTGCATTGCACTGACCTTGAATACTATAGTTATAACTTGGTTATAGATTCCATGAATACAAATTGTGATTGCGTAAATAAAAGGCTTTATTAATTTTTAAAATGAATAAAAGTATTTTTTTATTTCATATCTTTGCTTTAGCTACTTAAATTACAAACTTAATTTGTCTTAAATGCAATATCCTACTGGCAGCCTCAGTTCTAGTACTGGTTCACTTCAAAATTTTATATGCATATGCAGGATAGCGTAAAATGAGTAAGCATTTGTCAAGAAAAAAATTTGCTTTCTTTTTTATATATTCTATATATGGATAAATGTTTAATAATGTGCCTCATCCCCTCCGTTCTAGCTACGTCTTGAGTATGGACATCTTTACTATAAATACACATGTTCAATATTCTTCCTCAAGTGTATTTAATCACTTTCTATTCCCCATTTCTAAGTCCCTTCAATATTTAAAAGGTTATTAGAAGTGATTTTAAGGTAACCGGCTGTCCATCTGCGCCATTCTTGCCACTTCCACCAGGAAATCCATCTCTTCCTTTTAAACCGGGCTCTCCTGCCCTCCCATTTTTGGCATTGTTTCCTTGAGGCCCCATTGGACCAACTTCTCCCTAAATGACGTAAAAAAAATAATTTTTCATAGGAAAAAATTTAAATGAACAAAAAATTTTGTATAACAAAATTGAACACTTGATTTTTTTTATAAAATTTTGTATCGCATCGAGATTAAGAAAAACAAATGGGGTTAAAACAAGTTTAAATTGAAATAGAAAAAATTTTAGTTAAAAAGAACAAACTTAAAAAAAAGACAAACTTAAAGTAAAAAAACCTTAATTGGAAAAGGACAAGTAAAATAGATTACGCGAAAACACTTTTGGCTATTTAATCGCTGTCATATGGAAAATTCTTCATTGTTCCCTTATTTTCTTCCATTTTTGTAATAAAAATAGGGAAAATTTAGATAAAATTTATATAATTTTCCATATTTATGACCCATTTAAGACCAATGTTCCCAAAGGGAACGCAGACCAATTCCTACTTTAAATGTAATTAAATTGGAATTATTAAAGCTGTCTGCTTTGTTTCGTCCTAAATGGGTTAATAATTGATTTAAAGTAAACTTCGAAGAAAAGTTTCGATAAAAAATCAGCCATGTTAAAGTTGGTTTCAAAATTTCACATTTTTAGGATTATGTCATTGTTGCGAAAACCTTATAAAATATGCTATGTTTAGATTTCTACCCATATGTTCTTAAATCCAAATTTAACCTATAAGATCCAATCGTCCTTTCTTAAGAACGCAAACGATTCTTTTATTTTAATTCATGTCTTCCCATCATCAGTTTTAACTATAATGAAGACAACTTTATGCTTGTAAGGTACATTTATTTCAAATGACTTAATATCATCCATTTCAATTGGATCTAATCAGATAAATGTTAAAAATTAAATCAATTATCATTTTGCCACAAAAAAATAATTTCGTCCATCAAAAATGTTTTCGAATGAACCTGCAAATGGCACAAAAGTCAATTAGTGATTTACAAAACTCATTACAAAATTTATAATTCGAATCATCCAACTTTTACTAAGATCAAGCTAAGGTGTAGTGATATGACAACTTTGAACAATTGTTTGAAGCTTTTATTCGGTTTTTTCAACTAAAGATCTCATTTTACGCATCTTGTTAATGAATTATAAATTAGATGCATATTTTATTTATTCTGATAAATGATTTTAAATGAGACAATGTCTTCTTTGAAGAAATAGAATTAAAATTTTATTAGTATTTTGGTGGTGTTTGCAAATTCCAAATTAATTGTATTTTTCATTATCCATGCTTTGTTAAGATTATTTTTAAAAAGGCTATAATTGCGAAATAATATCTTTATTGATGTACAAAGATTTTGACTATATCATCGGTTAACTTTCAAAAAACGATATTTTCTCTTTTGTAGAATCAATATTTATTTGTCGGTCAATAAGTCACAAATCCGAACAAATTTAAATTAAATCTCCTTAATTTCTTATTTTCTAATATTATCGTCATGTACAAAGATTTCAACGAAATCAATCAATAATAATTATTTCGTAAAAAATAAATTTTTGTTTATCGATTTATTTGTCATAAATTTGAACATAATTAAATAAAATCTGTTCTATTTTTCATTTTATATTCTTTTAGAAATAAATTTAAAAAAAAAAATCATATTTTAAAAATTATATTCATCTTGATGAACAAAAATTTTGACGAAATCAGTCTTTAGTATATAATCAATATTTATTTATTGATTAACATGCAACTATACAAAAAAATCAAAAAAATCTGTTCTATTTCTTTATTTTAATGTTAATTTTGAAATGGAAAATATTATCAAAAGATTATTATTCTACAGTTACACAGATTTTAATGGGATAATTTAAAATAAATGTTTTTTCCAGTATATAGTCATTATTTATTCATTAAAACGGAATCAATCTAAAAAATTTTAACTAAATTTTGTTATACTTATCATGTTTTTAGTTATTTTGGAAAATGAATATCTTTTTACAAAGCAATTTTTCTCGTAGTGTACAAATATTTTGACGGAAATGATTAGTGCTTCTAATATTTAATCAATATTTCTTTATTTTCTTCCGATCAAAATTAAAAATTTTAATGAAATCGTTTAATAAGTTGTCACTTTTGGTCCTTGCAAGCCCATTGCACCGCGAGTTCCGTCCTTTCCTCTTTCTCCATTCTTTCCATCTTTTCCGGGCAGGCCTTCAGCTCCAGGGTCTCCAGGTTGCCCTTGTGTTCCTGGCAGTCCATCAGTAGCATTTGGGCAGCCGCAATCTAAATAGGGAAATAATTAATTTATAGACTTTGAAACGTAAATATTTATCAAAAATATGTTTACCTATTTTTATTAAAGTGAGAATCTCGTGTCAGCGAATTGATTGATAGAGTTAATTTTTTTTTAATTCTTGATTATAAATTGTGCAATAACTTGTCTGCAAAATAATACTAACTGGAGTAAGGTTATGTTTTACATTAATTAATTTTCACAGCCATTATGAATGAATTAGGGCATACTTTTTTTTACTAATTTTTATTTGAAAAGAGTGACTTTTTTTATAAAGAACAAAGCGACTTTTTAAATATTCTTAGAATGGCTTAGAGGAAATTATGTGAATTTGTTATAAAATAAATTTTTTTATCATTTTCAATATGAGCATAGCTAGCAGATTGACCAAAATATTAAAAAAAATAGCTAGCAGATTGGCCAAAATATATGTTCAAAAGCATGTTTAGGGATACGCACATGATAAATTACTCCACTTCCTATCTCGTTTGTAAGACGGCATATTGCGTTTCTTTTAAAATTCATAAGAAAAAAGGCTCTTAATTTTTTATTTATAAAAAAACACTTATGTGAGCAATAACAAAATATGTCATAAAAATGAAAAAAAAAATACAAAAAATCATAATCTACAAGCTCTGCCCGTTAACTCACCAATATAATGTATGGTGATCTTTGAAATGGTTGTTTTTTTGGTCAGTTTATTTGAATTGCCAAAATTTTCTCACGAAATGTTTAAAATAGTTGGTTCATGTTATCGCATAATTTGATTAGTTGGAATTAAAGAATTATTCAATATTTTTACCCAATTAGATGAAAGAGTTTGCAAAGTCCTAAGTAAAATAAAAATTTATGAGCACTTACCAACCCGTAAAACGTATGCAACATATATCATTTTGCAATTCTTAAAAATAAAAAATGACTGCGTATATGATTATGTAAAATTTTAGTTTATATTATCATTTTGAGTGATGGCCTTGTAGTCATGAAGCAAAATTATGTAGACGAGTAGTCTGTTTAATTCTAAACTTAAAATATAACACTTTGTATCAAATACTTTGAATCAAGTAAATGCCCGTGCAATACTCTAATGGGTATTGCTATTCTCAAAACATATAAAAAAGCACATATAAAAAAAGCACAAATAAAAAAAGCATATATTATTCTCAAAACACGGAAAAATGTCGTTCTAATAAAATTTAAACAGTCGTCACTCTTTTTTTTGAAAAGGAAGACATTTAATTTATTTTATCCAGTAAATTGAAATTTTGGAAAACTAAAAGTCGTCAAATAGGGAAAATGTGTTGATTGAGAGTTTATTAAGTAAATGAACTCCCTTAGCATTATTATTAATCTCAAGTCCTTAAAGAAGGAGCTATTGGATGCCGGCCGATATTTAGAATATTGTGTTGATGGAAAAGCAATTGGCCTAACACAAAGAAGGACAAATAAAAGAAAAAAATAAAGTTATGAAATTTTAAAAAGTGTTTTAATATGATATAAACTGTCACTTGGCCTATTACTTTTTTAAAAGTACAATGGAGCATCCATGATTATAAAGACAACAAATCTACGTTTTTTTACAATATTGATATTGATAGCATGGCGTTTTGCACTCATATGTAGTGAACACAATCACTCAAATTCGACCGGTGCCTATATATATCTATATGTACAACAGAAGACATATCAGACTCTGCACTAAATCTTGATTGCACATGAGAGGGGTGAATGTCTATGGATGAGAAATGCCTTACCAACGTATTGAATGCCTTTCGTGTCGATCAAGTTTTGAATGAGGTTTTCGAAAAAGTTATTTCTTCCAGCTTCGATATACGTCTCTTGCGTCAAGGGTGCCTGCTCTTTGATCAGTTCTTGTTCCGGATATCGATTTGAGAGTAATTCGCTCCCAGAAAATAATCTCCCAAAAGTGGCGGTTTTGATTTCACTGTCACTACTCCTCTTGGCTCGCCCATTTTTTTCGGGTGTGCTTTTTGTTTTTCTCTTTGTCAGTCTTTGCTTCAACTAAAGAATTCGATTTTAAGGATGAGATGACCCTTTCAAATTCCACTCATTAATATTTTAAAAAGACGCAAGCATATCTAGTTAATAACATGGGATCGTTACTACTAAAAAAACTTCGTTAAAGTTATCGTTATTTTGAATAAAATAGCTCTTATTTACCAATGGTTATTTATCGTTATTGTTATCTTAAAAAAATTTCATTCATTTTCGTTTGTTTTTTTCAAAAAAATATATGAATATTTTTAGGAAATAACAAAGAAAGTCTTTAAATTGTAATACATAATAACGTTGAAATTTTTGTAGTTTTGAAAGATAACATATGCTTGGCGGAAATGTGCTCAAATTTAAGATTTTAAATAAAGAAAAAAGGTATAAAATATTTTATTTAAATTAAAATCAAAATTAAACAAAAAATTAACATAAATTCAAGATATGAATAAAAACAAATTTGTGTAAATTTTGAAACAAAAGTCGAAAACTTAATTAATACATTAATATCATAACCTGTACGGTTGAACGCGGGTAGACAACTTGATAGTCATCTCCAACCTATATACTACGATGGTTCATCTCCAACCTGTCACTTCATATTTTGCTAGATGTAAGATTTGATATAACTCATTCGGGGGACGATGTTACAAAAGTTATTACCTATATTTTTGCAATTTGCACGATTTTAAATAAGATATTTGCCAAATAATCAAAATAAAATTCTGTAATCAAAGAATCGAAAAATATTCTTTTAAAAATCAAAAATATTCAACTTTCTCTTCATATTTTGCTAGATGTAAATGGTAAACCTCATACGATGTTACATAAGTTATTATACCTATATTTTTGCAATTTGCACGATATTAAATAATATATTTGTCAAATAATCAAAATAAACTGTAATCAAAGAATCGAAAAATGTTGTTTAAAAAATATTTAAAATATTTATTCTTTTCAAATATTTCGTTGGCTCCCCTTACTTTTAGTTTCGTATATGCAATGATTTGATAAAAATGATTAGAGAGTCTAACTTTATCTTTCTATTCTAAAAGTAACAAGAGCCAATGATATATATGAAAAGAATATTATTTATATTTATATATTTATTTTTTAGTTAGTTCAATTGTCTAGATATATATTTTGTTTCAAGTGTCAAGGGGGCACATGTGCGTTATTGATAACCAATCAGATACATGCAACAAATACAGCAACTCTCAAATGCAAACTTTGATTGGGCAGAATTTACAAGTATTTCTGAAGAACGAATACTGCAATGGGAAACTAAATGACACTTTAATAGTAATCCTTAAAATTAATAATTAATGAAAGGAATTTGCTGTCTCTCATATATTGTGCAGATGAGTAAAGTCGGAGAAGGGATGTGAGTTTTAGACTTTTGCATATATTTAGTAGAATATATCATAAGCATAAGTATACACAAAATATGCAAGATCATAAAATAATAATCTTTAGCCTTGAGGGATAATTCATTTTAAGTTCAAGGTGATAATAAATGCAAGTATATTGACTTTATATTGACAAATTTTAATCCTAATCTTCCAGGATTAATTTTAAGTACAGACTTTCTTTTAAAAATGATTTGGCGCACACTGTACACTGTTTTCAAAAGATTTTAATCTTCCAGAAAATTGATGATGATAATATTAATAATAATGAGTTGAGCCCTAGTCATTCTTATTTTCAAATTAATACAGAATCCATTTTTATATGATTTGTGAACTATTCAGTATACAGAAGCAATTAAAAAATGTGTTAAATACTAGCAAAAATTGACAATTAAAAAAGGTGATTACGTAATAACGTGGACTTTTTCCACAGAACTTTATAGAATAACACTATTTACATGTTTTAGATTAAGTGCTATTAGAAACAAACGTTGAATTTATCGATTCCAAACTGCCCTGGATATTAGCTTTATCTTATCCTCGTATTTAAAATCTTGTAACATTGTTTTGCTTGGCAAAAGACTAAATCTTCAAATTGATCTAATGAATGTATAACTTGCTTTACGGAGTTGACTTTAGTGATAATCTTGATATTTTTGTTATCAAATTTTTTAAAATCTTGATATTGATAAACGAAATAAATCACTTTATATCCTTTGATAATAAATGATTATGAAACAATCATAGACAGGAATGGACCGAGAGGGGGGGGGGATAGGGGGATGCATACCCCCCACCAGCAATCTATTCAAGAAAAATGAAGGTTGCTGTTAAATTTAGCTTACATATGAAAAGTTTTAGTTTATAACAACTTTAAACATTAAAAACTTTTTCATTTTTTTTTTCGCTTTTTATTCAAAAATATTGTTTTTGATCATTACTAAACAATATCATTCAAATAATATTTATACTTTTTTCAGACAAAAACGTATTTTAGTTAGAAAATTACTTAGATTTCCTACATCTGTAATAAAAGTATTCGAATCTCTTTTCAAACTAAAATATCCTTGTTTATTTCGTTATGCCTACTTAACACTAAAACACAATCCCTTTTTTACCAGTAAATCTAACATTTAGATTTTTAGACAAATATAGGGAGCTTAGGGAAATAAAAATAAAAAAAGTGTGTTGATCGATTTTCAAAGCAAAAAGAAAGAAGAAAAGACTTTGTAATATAATTTTAATCATTTATTTTACATACGTTTTCAAATTTCTTCCCTAATAAAATGTGTAAAATATTTTGATACCCCCCCCCCCCCCCCCCCCTTTTTTTTTTTTTCTTTTTTTTTCTTTTTTTCCCCCCCCCCTTCTCTTTTTTTTTTTTTTCCCCCCCCCTTTTTTTTTTTTTTCCCTTTTTTTTTTTTTTTTTTTTTTTTTTTTTTTTTTTTTTCTTTTTTAATTTTTTTTTTTTTTTTGTTATTTTTTTTTTAAAAAAAAAAAAAAAAATTTTTTTTTTCCAAACCCCAAAAAAAAAAAAAAAAAAAAAAAATCCTCTTCCCCCACAAAAAAAAAAAAATATTTTCCAATCCAAACCCCACCCCCTCTACCAAACAAAAAGAGAAAATATTTTTAAAAAAAAAAAAGAAAAAAAAAAAAAAAAAAAATATTTTTATAAAAAATATATAGAAACTCTAGATGTTGATTATAATTTATTTTTTTTTCCTTTTAAAAAAAAAAAATAATAAAAAAATAAAAAAAAATATATTTGTAAAAAAAAAACCCTTTTTTTTATATTTTTAAAAAACTCTCACTTTAGGCCAATTTAACTTATTAGTAGTTTGTGATAAATCGGATATTTAAGAAAAAAAAATTGAAAAGTTTTTGCCTTTATGATCATTAAAATCATTTCCCAAGACAATGACTCATACATTTCTTCACTATCGGTATCTTTTATATCTTTTTAAAGGATTTTCCTTATCAAAACTTTTTGAAGTTTAGGTATGGCTTATAGGAATTCTTTGAAGGAATAAAAACGCTAAGATAAAGAAAATTTTGGATTACTTTCAGATTTGAGAGCTTAGCATTCATTTTATTTATGACTTCTTGTTTGGCGTCGAGCTTTTGAAAGACTTTGATGAGGAGCTTTTTGTGCTGTTGTTGCATTTCCTTTACTTGGAAGTACATTTCAGGAACAATAACGCCCAAAACGTAGGCCAACACGAGCGTGGTTCCAGCAACAAATAAGAATGAGAACAACCTTGACTGATTCATTCGTGGCTAGTGGCGTGATTCAATGGAAGTATCTAAATTTCATTTGTACACGTATAAACTCAAGTCTCCATCTGCTAACAAGTACTGACAAAAATTTTTTTCGCAAAGAGCACTCAATAGATGGAATGCTTTACCTATTGACGTTGGAAACTCATTCAATATCGATGTATTCAAAAAGAAGCTCGATGAATTTAATACAAATATTTATGATCATGAAAATTTAGATGCATTTTTCATAGACGTATGCCTTTGTTATGCTTAATAAATTTATGTTATGTTATAGGCGATATATTATCATATTCTTTCAGAAAAAAATGGTTCTCTGTCAGAGTTCTGATTTATAAAAAAAATATTCTTACAAATACACGATCGAAAGAATTTAGAAAAGTGCATAAACATATATCCATAAACAATATTAGAAGAACAAGTATTTTAATTTGCTATATATAATTAACAAATTAACAAATAAATTAACCAAAACAAACAAACTAATAAACTAACGAGCTAACCAAATAATTAACTAGCTAGTTAAATATCTATACAACTAAATACTAATTTATGCGTCAAAGATTTTCTGTCTACAATTTATTGCATTTTCAATTCCTGGTTCTTGTGTGTTTTCTGCTTATATCTATATAAATATGAAATTTATAAAATTTGTTACATTGTGATTTTTTAAAGACAAAAATAATTTTTTCTTTGCTTAGATAATGAAAATTAAGTTCAAACACGTTTATTAAAAACCTATCATCTTTCATTTTTCTTATAAAAATTGGAGGCAGTGAAATTGCATACTTCAAAAAGAATAAAAATTGCCTTTTACCCGTCTTTGACTACAATCGACATATGTTAACTTTAAAAAAGTAAAATCCTCGGTATTTATCAATCCTTTTTTTAATACAAATCATCAGATATCTTCTGATTATTCTGGTCTTTAACCCTTTGAGGACCGATGGGACACATCTGCCCCAGGAAATGAAAATCGTCTGCTTTAGATATACAAAATTGCATTGAAAAATAAAGCAGACGATAAGTCTTCAAAATTTTGGTCTTCAAAGGGTTATTAATCGGTTAATTCACTAATTATTTAATTTAATGGAAAAAATTATACTTTTATTATAAATTTTTAATGACATTTTTAGACAAAAGTAAATTCTTAAATAACATAATTCAATGTTAAACAAAAAGCTTGGTATTTATTATATCTGTATACCTGAACATTTAAAAACTTTGACACATAATTTTTTTAACAAAAAAATAAAGATAATAATTGATTATTTTGGTATTCTTACATTTAAAGCTTTTAAAGCCTCTCCAAGTCTCTCAAAGAAGAAAAGCAAAAAGTAAGATATGAATAAGTAAGACAAATTATATCCTTTACTCTCTATTTAAATACAATTCCATAGGTGTGTAAAGCAAACACATATGTGCTGGATACACACACTGTGTGTAGGGGCATTTCAATGAACTGAATTTGTCTTTGTTGTATTATCGACTCCTATGGAAAGTACAAGCACTTCTTGACGTAGTTGAGTACATCAAGGTCAAAACACATTCCACCGATTACCCTTAGAGGAAGCTTTACTCTTGTTTTGTAAAACCATTTTACACATATAACTTATGTGTTAAGATACAGAAATCGTGATGTGAGTTTTTCTAACACACTTGTTAAGAATGGAATATGTAAATTGGCAATTTGCATAAATAATTCAATAGCTATATGTAACTATGACTTCCTTCATCATTTTACTAATTTTGATATGTTAAACAAACTTCTTTCTTACTTACCATTATATCTGTTGATGTTCGATTCAGGACCGCCTAAAACCTGTCTGAGTGTATGTCGCCCATTGCAACGATCTGCTTTAATCTACTAGTCTAAACAAATCTAGACTGCTCATATGTTTAAACGTCTAGTCTAGTGACACAACTGTAAGATAAATAAAGACCTTTATTAACACAAAAAGTATACAACAATTTACATATATCAGTGGTCTGACAAAACCACGGCATTCAACGAAGTATATACACTAGAATCTACGTTTTACGTACGTCACGGGACCCAACGGAGAACGTAAAACGTAGGATTCGTAAAATCCAGGTGACTTAAATTGACATACAACACGAAAATACTAGCCTGGATCACACATGGTCACACCGTGTACGACGTGAGGGATTATGGCAGCTAAAGAAGACTACTACAGTGAGGTTGGATGATCATCCCTGAAGTTGAGCTGTTTTCATAATAAAGTCTTAAATAAAAATCAGTGTGTGTATTATTTATCAATTATACTCAACTTATTCTGCTCTAGGAAAAGGCGCCGGTTAATTTGCTATTTTAATGATGCATGCAGAGGGGAAAATAATTTTAAAATAAGGAAAAACTACTTTATTCATTCTCTTTCGAATTTGTTGGCCCTGAAAAGGGCCTTTTGTTTTGAAGATTTCTTTTATTTTTATTTTTTATTTTTTTTTACTGAAAGAAGTTGGTTATCTTTTTCTGCTTTAATGATGCTGCTCTCATCTGAGCCGCTTCGTCTCTCCATCGGCGAATCTGTCTGATGTAGCACGGATCTTTCTTCATTTGCTCGAACCAATCCACGACAACTCCAAGGGCTTCAAACGCTTGCTCAGGTTTAATTCGGTCGACTATTTCTTTCTCTTCACTTTCACTCTCTTAATCAGATGACTCCCTATCAATTTCACTGATTATCTCTGCGTCGGTGAGCCATTGGTGTCCGGGATCTTCGGCGAGCCACTCATCATATCCTCAGTTCCAGAACCAAGTTCTTGAAACATGGCTTTAAATATATTACGATCCGCTTCCATGTTGTCTACGTTCTCTGTCTGTTCTTCTGAAACACTTTCATCCTCACTTCTTCCTTCAACATTTTCCATTAGTTTTCGCCAAGAGCGTTGAAGATTTTCCTGTGTCGCCGCTTCCCACGCATCTGCAATCCAGTAAACCGCATCTTTAATTGTGATTTGTTTTATCACCTCTGGGATCGGGGTATCTAGCTTGCACAAGACGTGACGTAGAAGGTTTTTCTTATAACGTCTTTTTAAGTTCTAAAACACCCTGGTCCATCGGTTGAATGAGGGAGGTTGTATTTGCCGGCAGGAACATTATTAAAAATGACCCGTCTTCTGTCGTTAGTTCTTCAACGGAAGGGTGGGTTGGAGCATTATCTAACAGTAGCACAATCTTTTCCTCGACATTGTTCTCTCGGCAAAATTCACGAACACGGGGAACAAAGTTCTCAAAAAACCATCTCTTGAATGTTGCCGCATCCATCCATGCGTTCTTCTGATTATAGTAGTCGACTGGCAGGCGGTCCATGTTCTGATTTTTAAAGCATCGTGGCTTAGCTGACTTGTGAATAAATGTTAATGAAATCTTACAGGTTCGGCTCGCATTCGAACAACCCATAAGGGTAACTCGATCTTTAGCTGTCTTGAAATTCTTTGCCGTTTTCTCTCCGTGTAAAACCAAGGTGCGGCTGGGCATCAATTTCCAATAGAGATCAGTTTCGTCAGCATTGAAAATCTGGTCTCTGGTTAAATTTTCTGATTCCATTAACCTCTTTAACGCAGATTGGAAAGCTCCAATTGAGTCAGCGTCTGCTTATAAGGATTCGCCTTGCATTGATAAGGAATGGATACCGTGGCGTTTCTTAAAACCATCTAGCCATCCGTTACTGGCCTCAAAACTTGGGTGACCTTCGGGATACAACTCTTTGGTAAAAAGAAGAGCTTTCTCCTGTAAAAGAGGTTCAGATATCGGTACGCCCTTTCTTCGCTGCTGCGTCATCCACGTAAAACACGCATCATTAACCTTCGAAAACGTCGCTTTTGACAAATAAGATTTAGCTAAAAACAGACTTGGTAACTCACATTTTGAAACCGAATTCTCCAATTCCTCCATTTTCGCCCAGATGGTGGATACGGTTGACTCACGCAAAGCAAATTGCGTTACAACTAAAAGGTTGGATTTACCCTTCCTTCTTTCGGCAATTATCTTTAGTTTAGTTTCGATCGAAACACTTTGACGCTTTCTGACGGAAGCCAGGATTGCGAATGAATTATCTACCCATGGACCCGATTTATTAAAATAGAAAAACGATGGATTTTAATTACAGGAAGTGCATGATCTTAATTGTTTATAATCATGTAAGTTGTGTGAAGTTAATGTTTACGTTTTGCACGAAAATGTTGTGTCTGTAACACAGCGTTATCAGCCGACTATTTGCTACCCTGGACGTAATTGACAGTTGTATATGAGGATATCCTTTACACGTGTTGCGACTCGCTGATAGCCCATTCATTCACAAGGCCGTCGTTTGATGTTTGGCAATGCGCGCTCATTATACGAAAACAACAATAATAGCATCGGAGATAACACGATGAGTACGTTTAGTGTTAGAATGCATTGTTTTGCGATCTAATTAGCGTTATTTAAATTACTCATAGTGAAATAAAACTGAAAGACAATAATTTATTAACCTTTATAAACTTTTTAATACATAAAATCACAAAGAAAAAACGTATTAATGACCAAAAAAATGACGTCATCGATCATTTCGCGAGGACGTAAAATCGAGGGAACGTAAAATCAGGGTAGGTAAAACGTAGGTTATACTAAAGGAAAAGAAGAAGGAAGGATAAACGATTTGCAAAAATTTTATTTATATTTGAAGCATCATATTGCTCGCACACACACACACACACACACACACACACACATAGATACACATACATGCACGTGTGTTCGGAATAATATAAAAATAAATTTTCCTTTCTCCACTTAAATAAATTTATAACTTATATTGTCCAAGTATGGAATTTGTTCTCCTTTGAAACATTCTTTTTAAAATTCATATTTTGGAGACAATTAGACTTTTTATCATGACCAGATAATTTAATTCAATAAACTATGTTAATCATATTCTTTTATTTAGGAACAAGATACATTCCGTTGTGCCGGTTTTTTACCCTTGTTTTCTTCCTCTGAAGAATTCAAAGGTTTTTACGGTTACGCGATTCTACGTGGTTAGTAATCAAGCTATCACTAGACAATACGTTTGTTTCCCAAATTGGGAGCGTTCGCGTTAGGATTGTATCGTTCTCTCAGTTGTATTTATATATTGTCACATAAATTTTTGAAAAATACTATATATAATAGAGCTATTCTTTTGTAACAAGGGCCGATTGGTGTTTAGTGGGATGGAAAGTCCAGTTAGACTTGGACTCAGCATTCCGGGCGGGCCACGATATCCGAAAGGATGGGTGCGAACGTCACAAAACAACTTAATTAATAATAAACTATGTTTAGAGATTGCAGAAGTTAAATGATGAGATAGTTTTTCTATAGCGAATATTGGTACCGTGAATCATTCAATAAGGATAACTACGGGTTCTCATATTCTGCGGTTATAAATGTCAAAAGAAAAATTCAAGCAAGAATTATTTTGCTAGACGCAAGGAGTTAGGTCTCCCTACCCTAGGACCTTGTCTCTTCCTCGCTTGACAGAGGCAGATACAAGAGACCTATAGAAGCAGACCCCCTTGCTTGGGGTCTAGGCCCTACTGGACCAATAGGGTAGGGAAGGGAGGCCACCCCTTCTCCTGCATACCGTGAGAGGCTATTGTAGCCTCTTCCATCACTCTGCACCTGCCTACAGGTCAGGCAGACTGACTTACAGGTTGAGAGCCTATTGTAGGCTCCTCATGTGAGAGCTTAGCTCTCCTTCTGGCATAACCAGACCAGGGGTGGCTAACCTCTGTCCTCTTACTAAGGGATGGATAGGCCCCCGCTCCCCTTAAGGAAAGGGGGTCTCCTCAAGCCTAAGACTAGGGTAGGAGGTGAGACACCAAGTTTAACTTATCTCTGTATTCAATGGAGAAAATATTATTAAAAAAGTTGAGTGATGAAAAATGATTCTAAGAGAAAAAGAAGAAGAATTTATTGAAAAAAAACGCACATATTAATAAAATTTATAATCAGAAAAAATTTTTACTATGATATAACAATTGTAAATAATAGAAATTAAAATACTGCAAAACTTCAAAAGGCCATGTAGCCGCTTGTATGAAATCTCGCAAAATATGATGAATAAAAAATCTAAATAATGGATTAATATACATATAGTTTGTGATATGTAAAAAATAGAAATACTAGGTTAATATATAATATATGATCTTAAGATTATTGTAAAATTTGTAGTGAAAACATTAATATAAAATGATTTCATAAATACCTAAAGATAGATTTTAAATTGATAAGTTATCGAAAGTTAATTTAACTTGAAGAAATAAAGACTAAATCTTCACCACCTAAAAGTTCACAATTCAAGAATTAAATGCATTTGAACATAAAATGAATGTAGAAAGGGAGCAAATGAAAGAATTGTTTAATTAATTACAAAATTAATCAGCCAAGATGAAAAAAATGAAAGAATACCTAAAAATATTCAAGAAGTTCTCAATAAATTTATATTTAAAAAAAAGAAAGAAAAAATCTGTTGATTGTTTGTGGATGCGCACAGGGTTAGGGAAAGAGGTAAAATGGTTAGGGTTATTTTTATTGAGTTATTCATTTGGGGGAATAATTGTAAAAGTGTGGAGATGTGAGTTAAACATTTTGGCAAATACAAGCCTGTCACCAGGATGAAGATTTTTTGTTACTGAATTCGTGTAGTGTACTTTAATTTTATCTGCAAATATTTTAAATACTTTGACGCGACTGGTGAGAAATTTAAAGAAAACCCTAATGATCTCAATATTTATAAATGTATTGATCTATATTGGTCCCATCTTCTATTCATGCCCATTGGTGACTGGGCTACATACATACATTACACACTAGTCATGGAAATCAGAAAAAATTAACTGATTGTTATTAAACCGGTGAATAAGACTGACTAATTTACCGTAAACGAACCGTAATTCAACTCCTAAAACCTATAATAACAAATCATAATAAATTACAAGTGTAGTAGTCTATAGATACTTCTAAAATCTAAAACATTTTTAACTACTGAACTATTTTTGTGTATATCTATGGACTCAAAATTTCCCAAAAATTAGCCGGTTAATAGATCGCTTAAGAGATATTAGGCGATCAATTAACTGGTTAACCAAAACGGTTAATTACCATCACTATCACACATACACATATACGTACATAACAAAGGCATGTAATGATCTACATTCTACATAAAAGAAGTGATTAATCTATTCTATATGTTATATATAAAAAATACAGTGAAATACTATTGCATAATAAGTCTTGGAATATGTATCTTTAAGCTAAAAGTAATCAGGCTTTTCACGAAATGCCTAGTCACGTGTTGTAATGCCTGAAAATGGAGATCAATCAATTGAGCGTACGTTCCTATATTTGGTTAGTAATTGCGTAGATGTCGGGATCAATAGATGATAAACTAATTTCTGTTTGAATTGAATAAAAGTGACCATGAATATTTACAGCCCATTAAGCTCAATTGAATTGATTTGCATCGATTTTCTTACTTCTTTTTCTCTCTTATATATATATATATATATTCAAAGCACTAAATAAAATTTATTGATAATCGCATAGTTTGAGATACTTCGCAGATAAAAATAATTGTAAACTATTTGCTATCCAAATTACCACATGTTGTTTTGACATTTTATAAAACACATTCCTTGTAAATATCTGAAAAAATGGAAGAAAAAAATTAATTATATATGTTAAAAATGATTTTAGAATTATTTTCTAATTTATGAGCAAATATTTTGTGAAGGGTAAATATATTGCAAAAAATTCATCAAGAAAAGTATATATGTTTTTACTATAATATAAATCTTTTATACTTTGAAGCTTATTAAACTAAATTTTTAAGTTCATAATTTATTTTTTCAAAAAGTTACTTTTATTTTTTCATTTTATATTATGCAAAATTTAATTGTTTTATTATTTTCCATTTTTAATAACATTTTGTGCATAATTGCTTTTACAAATATATTTTCTCATCTTAGATTGGAGGGTGTGTGTTTTCTGTCTATAAAATATTGTCTAACAACATTTTTCAAAACTAAAATTAATTATAAAATAGATTTGTTAAATCATTTATTTTTAAAATTTCTCTGTAATTAAAAAATTATAAAAAAAACTTTAAGTTAAATTTAGCATAATGAGAAATGGAAAAAAATATAGAAGTTAACTTTTTGAAAAAATAAATTACATAATTTACTTTCATAAGTAAAAAAGTATAAAAGTTGGAAATTAGTGAAAATATAAAAAAATGTTAAAAAATTTTTGTCCATGAATTTGCTTGATGAATTTTTAACGAAATGAATTTATACTGGAACGAACGTTGTCTGCAGTTTCGCTATGAAAAAATGGAAACATTTAAAATGATTAATTATAATTAGTTAGACAGTTTAAAAGAGTCATCTATTAGTTAGGCAGAGAGTTAGTATGACAAGCAGTTATTTAATTTAAAAGACACATATGTTTTCGGAAAATTTTTTGGCTATATTTTTTTACATCTATACGTAATATGTAAAACACTGAAGGTTATTCGCATTTTCTTTTTGAAAATATGTCTGAAGACATTCAGCCGCCACAACCACATATATAATTATAAAACTATAAAATGCACCTTTACCTCTATATATGTATATACTGTGTATTTTGGGAGGAAAATTATGAAGGATATATTTTTCATTTTACACTTTCATCTTTTTTCACCATAAGTTTCTCTTTTTTACGGTTTTTGCGTTATTATAAAAGAATTTCCTAAAATTTTTTTTCAAGAAGTTAAAAAAAAGGGAACTAGAAGTGGAATTATTTTAAATATATATTTTTTTGATAAAAAATGTTCGCCACTTCGGTAGAAAATAGTGCTAGTGAGATTATGTCTCACTTTTGATGTGGGTTATTGGTATGAGTATAATAGGTTTTTTCGATGTAGAGCATTGGATTGGAGCAGAATGATATATATAATATTCAGCCAAGCTTGATATTGCATTTTCGCTTAATCAGAGCAATGTGTGGTTAATATAATACCAACATTACACCATATATATTCCCACTGAATAAATCCTCATGGCTTACATATAATATATGTATGTTTGTTGTAGTCTTGAATTTAGAATGATGTAAATTTAATTTAAATGAAATAATCTTAATAATTTCAACCACACCTCGTGTATAATCTCCTTCTATTATTATTATTATTATACACGCTCTTTAACAAACATTTATACGCACATATAGACAAGCTATATAAATAAACAAACGCACACACAAAACACATAATATATGAATGAATTTAGTCAAATGTTCAAAGCGCTAAATGCCTTCATTTGATCTGAAGGGAGTCGATTTTTGTGAAAAGTTGTGCTCCATTCTGCTCCACACCACCTTCTTGCTAAACTTCATATTCATCACTCAGCCCTCATCCCTCCAAGGATTTGAGAGGAGAAAAGCTTTTTGCGGTGGCGGAGCAGAAGGCTTCAGAGATGTCCATTGTTGCGACGGAAGAAATGATTCGTGCTTTGTGAAGTTTGGAAGTTCCTTTTGCTACTGCGACACTTTCTGTGAACTCACTTCGGATGACTGCTGTCCCGACTTCTGGCACACATGTTTTCTGGAGGCAAGGAAAAAATTTGAAAAACGAGGTTCACTTATGGTTATTTTATTTAAATTTCAATCATAGTAGTAATTCTTTTAAAGATTATTATTTACTTAGCAAAGTTGATCAATTTAAAAGTAGGCACCAAGCTATATTCAATTCAAGGTTAGATAATTTAATTTCTTCTAATTTTCAAATCAAATATGAAAAATTAACCTAAAAAACGACAAAAACATTTTTTTAATCTTTTTTATTTTTTAGTTAGTTAGTTAGTTAAGTTAAAAGAAGTATCGTCTTTTTCATAAAATGATTTTTAGACTTTTTTAATTTAATAAATGTTCAAGTTCTTTTGAAAATTAAAAAAGTAATTGATTACTCAAAAATAACGAGCTTCTTTCATTCACTAAAGTGTAGGCCATTTTGGATACGTTCAATTTAGATGTCGACACGCCAAATCTATAAAACTTTCAAAGCGTGACAAAATTTTTATCCATGGATATTTTCTCATCCCAACTCTTCCAAAAATCTCACCTAAGAAAATTTCACTGACGAAGTTTGCATTCACAAACAAAAATTTTCGCCTCTAAAATTTCACTCACGGCAAATTCAACCAACAAAATCCTATTAAATTCCAGACAACGTAAAAATGTAAATTCCGCCTTTTAAAATACTGCTTATGGATAATTACATGAAATTTTCGCATATAGAAATCTCATTGAGATAACGGACTCCTTCTGGTCAGGGCCGGTGCTAGGAATTGCGGGGCCCAATTAGAATTCTAATAGAGGAGCCCCGACTCTACATAGTAAAATTATCGGTGTTTATATTTAATATAAAAAAGACATAAAAACTCAAAAAAAGACATTTAATGCTTGGTATAAAAAAATTTAAAACCACTATGAATACTTTTAACATTAAGAGGCAAACTAGGCAATTAGATATACTCCTTTAGAAAAAGATTCTTCTAGCTCTTTTATTAGCAAAATCTTTCAAAATCTTTTCAAATATTTTTTGAGATATAATTCTAAAAATGTAGTTTATTAATTTTTAAAAACCTTCTAAGACTTCAAGTAATAAAAAACTAAATTTTAGAACATAAATTTATAGATTTTGGTTGGCCGTCTGTAAATATATTTATTTTTTCATGTGATTTTAAAAACATTTTTTTAAATTTTATAGATAAAATTTCTTTTTTGAAATTGTTGAAAACTTAAATGTTTAAAAAAGTAAGAAAAAAATACGCCATTCCACGCGGCTTTGAAAAGTGAAAAAATTCGCCATTGCTAAAGGAGGTGGCATTACGATAATTTACAAAAATCATCCTTCATAATGAATTAATATTATGAGAAAGATGATCTCACTTTTCATTTTACGTTTTAAGTAGTTTTTTGTACGTCATATATTATAGAAAAAGGCACACAGGCGCCCAATTGGATAACATCGGTCAAATCGGCTTGAAACCGGTCCTGCTTCTGGTCACTTATTTTCAATTTACATTCAACTTATTAAAATAGCAATATTGAGAATTAAAATGATAAATATTTAAAGAATTTTTATTATTTCAATACGACGCAAAATTTTTTACCAAATTGTAAAATCTTTCATTTGTAAATTTTACTTTTTTTGTAAGAAAGGAATAAACCAAAATAATTAATTACGTATTTACCTTTTTAATTAAAAAAGTAAATATATAATAAAGGTGGTGGAGATTTAGACTTTATTATTTTGTATTAAAAGAAAGAAACTAATTGTTTATTTACACCTTCTCCACATTCTTTCTAAAAAAGACTTGTCAATTTTCATAAACATTTCGAACTGCATTTTCAAAAAATCGATCACTCAGCTGTATTTATATATTTGTAATATAAATTCTTGTAAAATAATATATATAACAAGGTAAACCTATGCAGTAACAAGGGCCGGTAGGCGTTTAGTGGGATGGAAAGTCCAGGTAGACCTGGACTCAGCAGTCCAGGCGGGCCACGATATCCGAAAGGATGGGTGCGAACGTCACAAACAACTTAACTAACTTAACTAACTTGATTAACCTTCGTTGGTTGAAGCGAAATTATTTTGGCTTTGAATAAATCATTTTTGGTTCAAATAATTCTTTTAATTATTATTTTCTTATAAACTGCCAATTAAGCATATTATCGTGTCATTAAAAAAGTATCTATCCTATCTATGCCATTTTTACTTATTTTTTGGTCTTTTATTTGTCAATTATGTTTTGTCGAATTTTATTTTGTCTTTTTTTTCAATTCAAAATTATCTTTTTTCGATTCAATTTAATCTTTTATTTATTTAGATAAATAGATTAAGTGACGGTGAATCGTTGAATAAAAAGAATGCAATATCTGAAAACTAATCGACCCTCTATTTTTCGAAAAAAATTAATGAAAAAGCAAAAGCCTTAGAAAAAAAGATTTGATGAATGTTAAACATTTTCAATTTTAATCTTTCTCCATTCTATTTTAACTTTTTTCAACTCCATTTTATCTTTTTTTATTCTATTTTATAATTCTTAGGCATAAAAATGCAAATTATAAATAAAAATTTATAATTTTAGACATTTATAGGCCAAATATAGTCAGGAGAATGATGTATAAGACATTCCCTGTCTGCCTATGCTTTCTATAGGATTCCTATATACTTCTAATACAATATTTGGGTACGTTATTGATTATTCCTCTGAGAACCAAAAAAATGTCAAAATGGTCATAAATTTTTTTTGATATAGACAGAAAGGGAATGTCTTATACATCAATCTCCTGACTATATTTGGCCTATAAAGGCCTAAACATGTGCAGAATCACGATTGCGTTTTCAAATGGATCTAGCTTTTCTGATTCTATTTTAGCTTTTTTATGATTATGTTTGATCTTTTTTACATTCTATAAAAAACTATAATAGAAATAAAAATAGGCATTAAATATAATCAAACTTTCGTATCCAACAAATATTTTGGTGTCATTGACATTTTCATAGATCAAAATATTTTATCATTTTAACCTTATGTTGCGCACCACTAATTGCTTTAAATTTAATTTCAAAGAAATGAGCTTTACTTTCTTTTATATTACACATGCTCAAAAACGTTTTAAAGACTGGAGAGAAGAGAGGGAAAATTTCTTGAAAATTTAGCATATAAAATTGGGAATAACAAAATCGCTTTATCAGATTGTTTTACAAAATATTTATTCTATACACTCTGAGTTATGGATTTAGCTACTAAATTTTAAGGGAGGGACGTGCTTAAGGCTTAAATTTTATACATTTTTTTATATGAAAGTTTTGTTATATTTTTTTATTTTTTAAATATTTTTTATAGCAACAAAATTCTATTTCCTACGCATTTTTTAAGTATTGAGTTTTTCACAATAACGAATTTTACATGATTCAATCGAATATGAAGTGTTAAAAAAATTTCTAATTTCTGAATTTTGGTATTATTTGTCGAAATTTTGAACGTTTTCATTTCAAATAAAGTCGTTTTCACATAAAAATTTAAAAACTATCTTGCACTAAAAATGGCTGTTAAAAGTTGAAAAGTTAAAGTTATTTTTGTTACAAAAATGTGATTCTTGTAGCATAAAATGTTATCCCGAGATATATCCTACTTTCAGTACACTTTTTATTAGCTCTTTTCGAGTGTATTCTAAATATAAAAAAAACTAAAATAGAATTGAATAAAGCTAGGCTAGATACGAGAAAAGTTTTAAATAGAATTGAAAAAGATAAATTAGAATTCATAAAAAATGGTTCACATGTATTTATATTTAAGGCAAGCATTTTTTTCAATGATCTTTATCCAGATAGAGAGCTTTCAGCACTATTGGGTCCGTAATATCAAGATCTGCCTTGATGTATTTCCCCGAACGAGAGGGGGAGTGGAATGGGAGGCCTGTCATACCCCTTCTTAGATTTGAGTTTTTTATAATTTTTTTCCTTTTTTATCCCCTTTAATTTTTTTATTTCTAAATCTCTCGTTTTTAGGCATAACATTTCGCATTATTATAAAAAATCGTTTAGAAAAACTTTTTAATAATTATATATATTACTCAAAAGTTTATTCGCACAAATTTTTAACCAAACAAAAAAGGGCGTTCATACCTTGAATAACATAATCTTTATTTTTCCATTTAAATCTTTAAAAAAAATAGAAAGAAAATAAGTAAAACTTTTATTCAAACAAATTGAACATTTTATTAATTTTCTACCATCTGGTCTTCTTCAGATAAATAAACAAATCGTTAAATGAAGACGAGAAGAGAGAAAATATAATTTATAAATATAATAACACTAGTAATAATAATATCATGTAGTAAGATCAGGGCCGCCCTTAAGCCACTGCAACCTATGCGGCCGCAGTGGGCCCGCGCTTATCATTTTTCATTTTGATGATATATTGTAGGATTTTGCTAAATGCAAGGTTCGCAAAGTAAAGTAACGTTGATCGTCATTTTGTGTTAATGAAAAAGTAATAAAACAAATCCCTTTTCTTTTTTTCAAAATATTATTTCTCACTTTTAATTTTTTTTCCTACCCACACTCGGCCCCGCGCAATCCATTTTGCATAGGGCCCCGGGAACACTAGGGCCGGCTCTGAGTAAGATAAAAATAATAGATGGAGTAGTATAGACATAAAGCGTTTAATTGATAATATAAATCAACTTCAACGACATCTCTATTTTTTATTTCAAAAGGAAAAAGTATTGTTGTCTTTGAATTTTTTTTTACGAAAAGTAAAAAAAATTAAAAAAAAATTTTCAGATACCGCAAAATATAAAACGAGATTTAATTATAAACGATAATCACTTTCAGTGGTTTCTAATCAAGGGGTTGTAACACAAACTGCGGTCGAAATTCAATGCTCTTAATTTAAGAAAATGTATCCTTTTGGCCTAGCGTTACCATATATGTAACGCCAAAACTACGTTATATCTTATTGATTTTGATTTTTTTGTTCATATTAAACATTATTTGGTTAATAAGCTAAAGTTCATATCTCTAAATTTTTGCATTGTTTTGTGATTTTTTTACGTAAACTCTGTGTAATAATGTGATCAGACTTGGGGTCATTTTAATTTTAATTTGTATTGTTTTTAAAGGCTTTGCCAAATTATTTTGAAAAAAACAAATACCCTTTAAATGTACTTCAAATATTTCTCTATAATTTCTTGTAAAATTGACCTTGCTCGTTGAGGCCTGAAATAACAAAACCATTCTGATATGTGTAGACATTCAGAACAGATATTAGCATTAACTAGTTTCGACTTCTATTCTTTGATTTTAATAAAAAATGGATGTCAATTAAATGTTGCCATCTTGGGGACTTTAATGTTTTTTAGATGCAAAACAAACAATAGCATGAGCCATTAGGTGTAATGAAGGGTTAATCAAATTGACATTTATTTTATTATTAGATTTTAGATGATTTTATGATATTTTTGTGGTTTAAAATATAAAAATCTTTTAAATGGAATAATTATGATTAATAAATATTGAAAAGTATCCATGCATTGTGAGCATAGTATTTTGTTTTATCTCACCTTTGAAATTTTAAAAGTATTTGTTTGTGTAATTGAAATACAGAAAGAGTCGGCAGATGGCTTAGTGGTAGGAGTGTAGGGTATTGATCCAGATGATCTGGGTTCGATTCCCAATCATGACTATCATTACTACCTGTCCAGCTATGGAAATTATTCTTCCCTATGTGCGATAACGTAACTAAAAAAGATAAAAAAAAAGTAAATAGAAATACTCCTATAATGTAATATATATTATGTGTTTAATCAAAGTGTACTACAGAAGTTTATAAACACTTGAAAAATTTAGAAGATTTGTGGTAGACCTTTACTGGGAATCAAAGAAAAATTATTTATTTGAAAATGAAACGATTGTTTTAATTGAAAAACGAATAAAAAAATTATAATAAATAAAAAAAATTATTTTCATCCCAAGTAATCATCCAGAAGTGTTTGTCTTGGAGCTAACTTGTTTTTAGCTATGGATAAATTATTTATATTCATGAATTGATCGATATGTTGCAACATGCTTGGCTCTTCGGAAGTAGCAAATTCCTCAAATTCTTTCAAAATATTCATCACTTTTTTGCGAGTTAATTTCGGAGAATTTGTTCAAATTCTGTGACTCGCAAGTCATCGCCACTTTCCACACTTTCGGAGTCGCTTACTTGAGTAAAATTTTGAACGATAGAAGTTTCCCAATTATCACTATCTTCTGAAGGTTAAGATGCATCAATCTCTATTCTCTATGTAAGCATCTTCATTGATGGGGTCTTCTACGAATTGATTCAAGCAAAGTTTCAATGAAAGGTCTTCTTCGACATCTTATCTTCCTTCTTCTGATGAATCGACTACTGGGAACCGGCAGCGTTTGAAACATTGAGATATAGTAGTTTGTCTAGTGTCTCACCTTGCGGTTGAAATCCAATAGAGCGCATCTAAAACTGTAATAGCTTTTAACAAGTCAGCTGAAATGTTTACAGTATCCATCCTTGTTATCAGTTGCACTAACATTAACTTTCGATATTTAGCTTTAAAAGATCGAATTACCCCTTGGTCGAGTGGTTGAATAAGCGAAGTTGTGTTGGCTGGAAGAAATTTTAAGGAAACATTAGAAAGTTCCGTTGTAGCAGGTGTGTGAGGGGTCGCATTGTACAAAAACATCAAAATCTTTCTCTTTTCATTTCTTTATTGAGCTCAATCAATCAAGCAGTAAATATTTGAGAGGTCATCCAAGATTTTTTGTTATAGGTATATGTGGCTGGTAGCTGATAACTTTTTACACCTTTCATACATCTTGGCTTTTTTGACTTTCCTATAACTACTGGCGTTAATTTTTCACAAGTTGCACTGCACCCGAGTAAAACTGTCAATCGTTCTTTGGAATTCTTTGTGCCCCTATGACTAAATTTTTTCAATTTTTTTTTTGATCTGAATTTTACTCATTTAAAAATGGCGGCTATTTGAAAAGTGTATCCTAAAATGTAAAGAGAAATTTAAAATTTAGTTTTCAGTTACTTTTTATTACAATTTATTCTAATGAAATCTAAATCTAGTAGCTCAAAAAGTTCGCTTAAAAGTCCTAATATCTCTGTTAATCATGACTGGATATGTTTCAATTGTGAAAGTAAATCCAATGAAATGAAGAAATTCAGCTCATGCCTTAATTGGATGTGCTACACATGCCAAAGTATATCTAAGCATATTGTTAACTTAATTGAAAAATTTGAAGGATGCGGTATTCGTTGGTTTTGTACGGCTTGTAGGAAAGATGATACACCTACGCTGAAAAAAGTCATTAATAAAATAAACGAAGATATTACCTCTTTCAAAAAGAACAATGAAAAGCATATTAAGAAAATAAATGAAGATCTTTCTACAAGAATAACGGAGGTCTTTGACCACAATAAACATCTTGTAAACACGATTGAACTATCTCATAGCAAAATGAATGAAAAGATCGATAAACTAATTGAAAAAATCTCACCTAATTCTACTCAGAAATTAACTTCCCCTCCTCCACAAGATTTTCGGCAAATACTTAAAGATACGCTATCGAGCCAACGTGCCACTGAGCTAGACATAGAACGACGTAAAGCCAATCATAATTCATGGTGTTGAAGAGCATAACAATGATGGTAAAAGAATTAATGACGCTCAATTTGTTCAAAAGCTGTTCGATAGACACATATCCATTGGTGAAATAAAAGTAACAAATCTGATCAGACTAGGTAAAATAAAAAAGGAGGAAAATGTTAAAAGGCCTCTCCGAATTAATTACGAGTGCTACCCTGACAAGAACTTGGTTGTAAGTGCTCTACCCAACTTGAAAAATGCTTCAGACAATTTCAAAAAGATCTTCATTTTAAACGATCTTAATCCTGAAGAATGTGAAAAAGTGAACAAGTTAAGAGTTCAAGTGAAAATGTTGAATCAAGAAAACAAAGATGAATCAATAATATATTTATTAAGAGGTAGTTCTTTAAACGACTTCCGTGTGATCAAGAAAAAAATATATGTTCATCAAACACTACTTGCCACCAACGAATCAACAGAACCTACAAGTTAAAACAATCAACTTTCACTTCAAGTCAACATAAAGAAATTTCTTGAAATATTTTATCTGTATTCTATACCAATTCTAATCAACTTCTTCCCAAAATGTCAGAGCTTTGTTTGGTAATAGACAAAACAAATTCTGATTTGATTCTTATTCCGAAGTTCTTCCAAAAATAAAGGTTCATTTCCGCAAGTCTGCTCCACCTATAATCTGTGCAGTTTTTTAATGGTCAACAATTTTGATAAAGTAACTAACCATGCTTCTAAAACTAGAGGAATCATTGCTTATTTTAAACCATTTTTAAAAGCAAAACTGTATCCCCCTTTGTTCCTTCCTACATTGAATATATTACTTTAGAGATTGAAAATAATGGCAAAAACTTTATCGTTTGCTGCATTTATAGAAGCCCCTCAATCAATATGGCTTGTTCTACTCATGAAATAATTCGTCTCTTTTCAACCCTCATTGATTTGTTTCCTAAATTTAATATAATTTTCATTGGAGATTTTAACTATCTTTCTATTCCTTGGAACTCCAAAGTTCACAACGCTAGAAAGAATTCTTCTGCTATGAAGTTTGTAGAGTACCTAGCTTCAAAATACTTGTTCCAATTAATTCATGATGCTACTAGATTAGATTATACTGGAAGAGAAAGTATTTTAGACCTCTTAATTACGAATTTCCCTTCTGACCTTTCAAATATTTCTATTTTACCAGCATTGGATGGTAGTGACCATTACTCTATTACGTTCGATTTTTCTTATATTGTCAAAGCTTCATCTTCTATAACCACCAAACTAAATGTTCGCTCGGAAAGATACAACAAAATAAGAGAATATCTGTCCAGTGTTAATTGGAACCTATATAATGAATACTCTTTTTTAGAGATTTATGATGTTTTCATGAGAGTTATATACGGAGCTATTGCTGAGTTTATACCTTTAATGAAAAAGAAAACAAAAAATAATCCGTATATGAACAGATCAACTACATACATATAAAAAGAAAAAAAAAGGTCTTCAAGAAGTACCTGAAGTTTAAGATCCTAAAATGTTGTTACTACTCAAAGAAATATAAAATAAATTAAGAAAAGAAACAAGAAAAGCAAAGCGTTCCTATGAATGTAACATTTCAAAGAACATAAAAGACAAGCCTAAAAAGTTTTGGAATTATATAAACGTATTGAAAAAAAGAAGCCATAGTTTAAATACTATAATTGATAAAAATGGAAATCGTGTAAAATCTGCTAACATAATTGCTGAACATTCAGTGAGTACTTTTCTTCTGTATTTAATAACCCTCAAACCCATCCTCCAAAAATATTACCCATGTATCATCACTACTCACCGATGGAATATGTAGTAGTCAGTGAAAAACTTGTATTTCAGAAACTTAGCTCTCTCGGCGGCGACAAAACACCTGGTATTGATAATTTGCACCCATATATTCTGATAGAACTTTCCCAAGTTTTGGCATTTCCTATAACAAAGTTATTCAACCTATCTTTAAAAGAAGGAGTCATACCCAAAACTTGGAAATCTGCATTAGTTGTGCCTGTACATAAAAGTTCCGACCCCGAGCTTCCCTCAAACTACAGGCCTATTAGTTTTTCAACATTTACATAAATGATCTGCATACCCAAGTTCGTTCTCGCCTAAAATTGTTTGCTGATGATCTTAAAATGTACTCTGAATCAACTAACAAATCTAAACTACAACTTCAAGCCGACCATTTTACTTTATACCAATGGTGTCACACTTAGGGTATGGATTTAAACTTTTCTAAATGTTATCATTTACAAATTAGTTTAAATAATAGCGTCACTTACTACATAGGTGGTTATAATATTAAGCATACCGCACAAATTAACTCTCTCAAATTTAAACCTCAATTTTCAAAAATCATCTCGAAATCTTACTCTATATTCCATTTAGTTCTTAGATATTTATCTTCCTTTCAACCCGAGATAGCTAAACCTATATATAAAGCTTTGATACGACCCATCCTTGAGTACGGTAATGTTATAGCGCAACCTACTTGCATAAAAAATATGAAATCTTTGGAGAAAGTACAGCAACATATAACTAAAAGAACGAAAGGCCTCAAAGAACTGCACTATAAAGAACGATTGCAGATTCTGTCCTTACCACTTCTGTCATACAGATATAAAAGAAATGACATGATAACAGTATTTAACATCATAAATAAAAGCATTCATGTTAATCGTGATATCCTACGCCCATTTTCTTAAAGATTTCAAAGAACTCATCACTACAAATTTATAAAAAGCCGACACAAAAAGCACTTCCGCAAAAACTTCTTTTCTAACAGAATGATCAACGACTGGAACAGCTTTCCCGCGTATGTAGTAAACTCTCCTACTTTAAACATCTTCAAGCAACGCCTTGACCACTTCTAGAAAGATAAGATGTATACTCCTTCCTAGCTTAGTAACTCGGAATATCCTAGTTTCCTTATATTAATCTTTTTTCCATAATTCTCACTTATATTATTCTCGATCAGTTTAGTTATTCTGTTCCTTAAATTGATGCGATCATTATAGGCAAATTTGCCTTTCTATTCGCTTAATAAATTATGTTATGTTATGTTACAGAGTCCTTGTTTTGTATTTAATTAATTTCATTAAAAAAATCACCTCATTGTATTCGGTATAAAATCCCGTTTTTAGTTCTATATCATTTTCAGTTATATTTTCTTTTTATGCAATTTTGTTTTGCCTACTTATAATTCTATTTGTTCTGTGACAAAATAAATTTCATATATAGCTACGTATAACTATTTAATCATGAAGTCCTTTATTTCAGTTGAAGCGTCATATGTCAATCATTTTTTGGCAGGTATGATTAATTTTTATAAAAAATAAATATCACTGTTGGATTCAGCCTATAATTGAAAATGCGTACATATGTGTAAAACACCTGATTTGCAAATTTGATTCACGCTTACAAGTATTTTCAAATTCTAAATCAAAAACAATCTATAATTGGAATTGGCATTGTTGATTTGTTATAAAAATGTGTGTATTTCATGTAAAATTTGAATCAGTGTTCTCGGAGACAGATTTTAGAAATAAACTGCAAATTTGTTTCACATTGATTAGCAATTTCAAATTCTAAATGCAAAAAGAATTTATAAATGAAATTACCATTGTTAATTTGTTATAATAATGTGTATATTCCATGTAAAATTTGAATGAATGTTTTCAGAGACAGATTTTAGAAGTAAACCGCAGGTTTGTTACACACTTATGGGTATTTTCAATTTCTAAATTCCAAAAATAAGTCCAAAAATGAAGTCAGCATGCCCGATTTGATATAAAAAAAATATATTTCATGTAAAATTTTAAGGTATATTTTATTAGATATATTCCTCATCCTTCAAAATTTTGATTGACATTTCTATAAAAGTAATCATGATTTTGAAAAATTTTAACTACAAAGTGTTATGTGTTCAAAACTGTATATATTTATAAATTTTCAAACGAATATATAACATAGAACCAAAATTATAAGCTTAACTAGAGATACTGTCAGAATTTTGTGAAAAAGTTTAACTTTTGATTTTGATTGGCTATCAATTTTAGGAAATGCCACAAAGTATGGTAGCAAAAGATGTAGTCAATTTTGTACAAGAGAAGTTTTAGTTGGGGGGGGGGGAGGGGGGCTAAAATAGGCCCCCGTCACTGATAGTGTTAAGATAAAACTCTGCTTTTTTCATTATATCAGATACTGTACTAATACCAATGCCGTCTTTTGGCTAATTTTCTTTTGAGTCTGTTTAGGCGAGTTTCGTGATTCCTTGATTTAATCAAATTTCGCTTGCAAATCTAATTCGCACCTTACTCTTTTACGTGTGAATGAAGACATTATGATTGACAAAATTGAAAAAGAAATGAAAAGTTAGAAATATGAAATAAAAAGGTGATGCAATTAGCTTCTCTGCTAGGTGAAATAATCGATCAAATTTTTTTAGAAACGAACTGAAGAATAAATACTGTTCATAATTGTTGACAGATCAAAAGATAAAAAAACATATTTCATTTTATCCTACACTCACTCCTATCTTCATCACCATTCTCGCTATTTTTCTGTCCCTACATCAATATCACAATATCACATCAGACGCATATGTGAAATGAGCCTCATGTCTTTCACTCACATTCGAGTGTTTATTTTTCACGACTCACATGTTTTGATAAGTGAGACGAGTTTATGATGAAAAAAACTTTCTCACATTTCGTTGTAAATTTCGGTTTATAAAAAATATAATTTGTGTTTTTTTTACAATTTTAAGTTCGGTTTTCACAATAGAGAGAATTGGGTTTAACAAGGATGTTCATATATGGAAAATATAGATATAAAACTGGAACATACATTTTCTTCCGATATATACAAAATTCCGGTTTAACAAGTTTTCACTGTATAACTTTAGAAGTTTTTAATGATAAAAGAAATTTGACAAAAACGGGCATATTTGGTACATTTTTTTTACAATTTAAATGCCTCAAATCTTTCACTTCAAAGGCAAAATGGGTTATATTATGGATTTTGAAGAAAAAACATCGCTTTTCAAATGAAAGTCGAATGTTTAGATAAAAATAATTAAAAAACATATATATATATATACAAGTTTCCTACATTGAAGAAAAACCAAATGATATTTTTTCAAAAAGGAACTTTAAAGCTTGTTCAAAAATTGATTTCATGCTTAACCAAATATCAAACCATAAGTTACTCAAAACCCCTTTTGAAACAAAAATGGAAAACGTTCCAGAATGATATCAAGACGAGGTGTTGCAAAGATCCTTGAAGCTTACTGACTTTTGGATATAAAGTTACCTAAACATTTAATTCCACTTTATTACCCTTTCAGGTCTAACCATCTCCTTCCCATTTCAATCTAATTATATACATTTAAACCTGGGTTAACAACCAGTTTCCATTTTCCCCTCTTAATCCAAATTCCTTGATTTAGAGGCTGCTTTTGATGGTTCACTTAAGTACCCGTTTAGTACAGGTTTGATTTTAAAAAGAAAGATTTTTATTTCTTAGGATACTAGTGTCATACTCGTCTTGAAAGTAATTTCACTTTGACACCTATTTTTGAAATCTAAACCCTCTCAAAAAGAAGAAAAGTTACACATTTTTTACTTTTTATTGAACATACATCGCAAAATGGATAAGACTCATTACTGTAAGGCTTAAACTGGAGATTTCGAAAGATCTAACATTATTCACACCATAAATGTGTAAGGAGTATAGATTTATCTGCGAAACTTTCATCGCGACTTTTCAGCAAAAGCACATTTTTACATAAAAATGCATGCTCTAGTCCTCATAAAATGAAGATTCATCGAACTCTGTGAGTGCTGCTCATCTCGTGCACTTCCAATCTTTAACATGAATCTAAAAAGCGCAAAAACGTTTCGCTCATCATCAATGATTTCCTTTTTTTGTGTGTGTTGTAGACTTTTTGATTGAATGCCATCATTTTCCTCTCAATGGCTCCCTAGGGATGTAAGATACTTTGCTACTAAAAACTGTTTGCTTCTCGTTTTATCTCTGCAAAAGGACAAGCTTGGCTTTATGCTCAAGCTAATCACACTAACTACATCTTTTCTGCTTTGCACAATTTCAAATCAGCAGACACTACAAGGAGAGGATTTTGAAAATAAATTCTGCTCCCAAATCACTACCACATGCTGCGCCGGCAGAAATGATGACTGCACCGTTTTTTTATCAGAAGGTGGGAAATTTGTGTGTTATTGCGATGAATTTTGCGACAAAGTTTCGTTTGATTGCTGTCCCGATTATTCTGCAACCTGTAAAAAGAATACACGCCATGAAAAAAGATTACACACTAATAACATCACTTCCAACATAAATTTCGGAATCAGAGTTATTGAAGGTAAGGTAAATTTGAACGAACTTTTTAAACTTTTTTGAATCTTTCAATCTGAAACGAAATTTAAGAAATAAAATTCTCTATTGTGAATCTTTTAATGAATAATCCAGTTTTTGCTGCCATTTTAAAAATTGTAAAAATTAAATATTAAACTAAATTATTTTAAAGTTTAGTTATAGTTCATCTGAGCACAAAAAGTTTTATCGCCGAGAATTATTTTTGCACTAATGAAAGGGTCCCATAAAATCTCAGAATGTATTAATAAATATGAAGTAGTATCTATTGCCTATTAAAAGTGTAAGTAATTTACCTTCTTAATTATTTTTTAATATTCGATTTCTACTAGCACATTCTAGGATTTAGTGGGTCAATTTGCTGATAAGAATATATAATTATCTTAGGTAAAATTATAAGATACTGCCAGCTTCTGGACCAAACAAAATCTTTTTGGATTTTGATAAAGAAAGTTAATTTATAAATAGAAAGTTGAAGAAAAAGTAGTGAAAAAAGTAGAATTATGGAAAGACAAATAGATCTAAAATTGGTATTTAAGAGAGTTTTTAGGCAGCTCTTTATTAATAAAGAATAAATCCAAAGTACATTTTTTGCCAAGAAAAATTTTGTATCATGGTATTTGGAAGAAATTGTATTTTAACGAAAAAAATTTTAATGCTGATATTTAAATGTGTCCTCTGTTTGCAAAAAATAGAAAAAAAAACTAATTTTAATTTTGTTTATTGTTATTCCATTATATAAAACTGGCTAGTCTATTTGCACCCACTTCCTATCAGACTTGTATAATAATCCTTTACCCGATAAACTAGAAACGTCAATATCAAGATAAAATATGTTTGAATTCAAATTTTGGCAAATTTTCTAAAAATGTGCAAGGATAAGATTGATGGCGCAATCATCGTTCCGGTCGATGATAGAATAAAAAACATTTGCAATTTAATAAAATATTTAAACGTTTAATACTTTACACTCAAAATAAAAATGATTTTTTTTTTTAAATTTTTTTACTTTTGATACTTACTATAGACACAAGCTCTCCGAACAATCAGTGAGATACAAAATACTCTTATTTTATGAAAAATACAAGTATTTAATTGGACATTTGTGAAAAAGTTCTAAAAATTATTCAAAGACTAAGTCATATCTGAATATGAAGGCCATGTAGAATATAAAATAAAGAATTGTTTTTCTTGCTCATCTTGATTGCTTCTTTTTGCGGAAAAACAAATTTGTAAATCTGTTGGATTTCCATCATCTATTAGAAGAAGGTGATTATTATCTTTTCAACCGCAAGGAATGAAACTCTGGTGATGATCCCTTCCCGTTAAATGTTCATAAAATAAACTTATGCCAATTACACTATTTCAACTGCCAAAAATTCATTTGTTCTTCTATTTTGTAAAAATAATTTATTTTAGTTACTGAATGATTTTTTTTACTTTTAATTCTTCATATTTTTGACAACATAGTTCTTGTGAATTCGATATATTGTTGGATAATATAAAATGATCATTTGTATTATACGCCGCAGTTGAAAGATTTCTATGTGAGCTATTTTTTATAAGCTAAAGTCATATTTTTTAAATTACCTAAGTTGCTACATTTTCTTTGTATTATTTTAAAATACGATTATTTGGCATGGAATAGGACATTGTTCCATCGGAGTTTTCAAGAAGGCGTGCTTTACCTCTTTAGAAAATCCAATGTGCACGCTGAAGTTTGATCGTGGACCCGCCTACGACTACGTCATTCAATGGTACTACGACGAGAACAAAAGCAGGTGCAAGAAGTTTTGGTATGGCGGAGTTGGAGGAAATGGCAACCGATTTGCCTCAGAAGCGAAATGTGAGCTCGAGTGTTTGCACGAGAAAGCTTCGGGTGGAAGGAGAAACCGCAATCTCCAAAAAACAATGCACGATTTTTCCTCGATTTTTAGTAATCAGGATTCGTCCAATCAGAACGTGGCAAAGTTTTCTCAAAATCAAGAAATTAAAAATGTTCCCAAAGTTTGGAGTGAGTTTTATATTTATTCATTCTCAAATATAATATTAATAAGAATTTATACGTAAAGTGCCGGCTAAAATATTCATTATATTATTCATAAAATATCATAATCAATAGGGGAAAGGGAGTACAGAATCAAGAAGAGAAAGAACGAATATAGTAAGGATTAGGAGAGTGTTGGGCAAATTGTTATCCTCTGTATTCTCAAATGCGCCCTACAGCTTTTTATATCATTGTGCATTTTTGAATCTTTTGAATTAGAGTAGTATAAAGCAAGACACCTTTATAGGCCACTGTCACTCAAAAACTTCACCTAGAAGAGGATTTTATTAGTAACATAAGAAATTATGTTCAGTATAAAATTTTATTTTTGTTTCTAAGGGGCGTGAGTAAGGTTTGTTAGGGACTTGGTTGCGATAACTTATTGTTTTGGGTTCAAATCCAGCATCAAGCCTAAGTTTTTCATAGTTCGATACAAGCTGCGCAATTGTACATATACCTATAAAGCTACCTTTACCTTATACACAAATGAAAGCGTTAAATAAAATATAGTATTATCAATCTTTGGGGCTTGAGTAAGGTTGGTTAGATACTAGGTTCCATAACTCAAGGTCCTGGGTTCGATTCCGTATCAAGCCTATTTTCTCATAGTTCGATACAAGGGGTGCACTTGTGCCTTCTCAATGAAAACACCCCATAATACCTTTACCTAATATTGGAAGAATTTTTTTTTTTAATTTAGAGAAGAAATATATTTATTATTCATAAAAAAATTTACGTTATATTCGTCTAATTTCAAGATGCTGCATGAGGCAATATTCAATAAACAACATTTTCATATCAAATTTCCTTACATTAGTTATTGAAATTACTCATCTTAACATATTTCAAACCTATTTTAGGTTAAATATTCGTACTCTTCATTTTTAACGGTAGTTGATTATAATATAATAATAAATGAAATTTGTGAATTAATTAAAAAAACTGAATGCAACGTGAACTTAAATATTTTTTCTATGAAAAAAGTCTCGACAACCCTGGCTTAATGTGGAAGAATGCGAGTGAGAAGATAAAAACTCCTTCAAATGTTTGCTTCCTTTTTCCATGGAATCTTTCATTTCATATTATCTTACATCAATTCAACTCATTTTTCCCATAGCCTCGAATAATATGAATATTTAGTAGACTCACCAAAAATTGCTATAAATATGAATGAAAACAAATAATAATATATCTAGTTTTTCAATTCATTAGAAAATCACTATTTATATGAAAATAACCTACACGAATATTATCAATGCGCGATACTTTCCAGTATTAAACCGCTAAATTGCCCACAATCAATTGATCAAAGGACATTTGATGCTTATAGAAATTTTAAGGAAATCCCAAAATTCAAATGAATAATTTAGGACTTTATGGCTTTTGGGGGTCGAGAGAATGGAGACACGACATCAATTTATGATTTCTTCTAAAATAATAATATTCTTTGAAGAAAAATCTTTTAAAGAGAATATTATTTCAATTTTGAAGAAATCCTTTACTTACATCTTAACTAAAAAAGTCATCCCCTACTCTTTCTGCTTGACTCAGTCAATTTGAAAGAGACTGGTTGAGTGGAAATATTCTTTTTAATAAAGATTTGTCTTCCTTGATTAAATATTAGGTGAATATCTCACTAACTATATAATATGTATATTTAATAGTTGGGCAATCAAATGAGTTTGTAAGCGTATAAACTTATACTTCAAATTTGATTGATCGTAAATTTGAACGAAGAATTATTCAAATCCAATCACACGCGATGTACCATTCATAAATGAAAAAAATAAAAATAAATAAAACGTGCTTACATTATGACCTTTTTTGTTTTTTTTTTAATTATAAATATAAAACACTCGTGTTTTAACCGTTTATCGACCACAGTCGACATATGTCGACTTAACAAAAATTTGAATCGTCTGCGTTTATTAATACTTTTAAATACAAATCTTCTGCTTTGCATTAAATATCGTCTGATTATTCTGGTCGATAACGGGTTAATCCGCTAACGTGGATTAATCCGCATCTCATCGATAAGCTATTATTTTCAGAAATATATCTAGATTATGTGGATAATAAAAACTTCATTATTTTTTAACTTCATTAGAAATTAAAAATTTCGTTTAAAAGACTAAAAGATGGAGAATGTATCACGAGTAATTTAGATTTACTTCAAACTACTGTGTCAAACTACTTTGTTTTTATCGTTGAAGTTGGCTTTTCTGTTTCATCAAGGACAAAAAAGGACGAGCTAAAAAAAGGTTGTTCACTTTATGTTGCTGTTCCTTACTCTAGAAGTAGAAATATCTCTGTTGTTAGCCATGAACAAAAATGGAATGGTGTACAAAATGTGAGATGCAACAGTCAAAATGGAGAAGTCTTTAAAGCTGCTTTACTTGAGATTGAAAAGTCCTGCGCTGAAAAAAATATGGCTCCAATATTCATACTTGATAATGAAAGGATTCATCACTATAAAGGGTTGTCTGATGTAACCAAAGACATGAAGTTGTTTTATCTTCCACTTTTTTGGTTTTTTCAATTGGAATAGTAAGGTTAATAGAGGAGGAGCAAACAATGAAAAAGAAGAGAAAGATTCAATAAACAACATTTTTAATGAAATTTCTTCTGATGATTGCGAATCTTTGTATAGAAAAATGCTTGGGTTATTATCAGATCTGAAAGATTTTATTATGCAATAAAGCTCAAACTTTTGTGTTTTCTAATTAATTTTATATTATTACTTTTACCTTAGAGTTACAGTAATTAGTGTAATGGATAGAGTCTGACTTATTACAAATATATCACCAATAAGAAACTATAACATGACTATTGATTACAAAGATATGACTATTGATCGCAAACATATGACTAACGATTGAAATCCTATGACTAATGATCGATAAACATTAATTATATATATTATTTATATAAGATAAATAGAAGGAATAAAATAAAGAAATTATTTTCAAGCGATCAATCTATATTATGTTGGTCTTTCTTTTTTTTCTTTATAATTGTATAAATAAATCTTTCTTTCTTCTTCCTATATTATGTTGGTATATTTTATGAGTTTTGTCTATTTTTAGTTCACACACTTTTCTATTTCAACTTTTTATTTCTTGCGTTAAATTCTGTCTACGTAAATAAAATTCCTGCTATAAACCCCATAAAATTAAAAACACTAAAATGCACTTGCCAGAAGCTGTATCTCCACTTCTTCTGATTCGCGTAAAATAAGTCTAAAATAGTAAGGCTATGATTTAGTTTTTTGTAAATAAAAACCTGTTATTTTTCTTTTTTTGATGCGCTCACGCCCTGAAATTTTTCTGGCTTCAGGCTTATATAATTAATATATTATAAAAATGCATATAAACGTGTTTAAACTCTCATACTAAAAGAAGATGTCTTAATAAAATGTATAATTTTAATTTTTGACAAAAATTTTTCATTAATTCTACTCTAACAGAATATTTTATTCATTTAAGGTAAAAATGGCGACCAACAGTCAATGATGGTAATTATTGAAAAAGGTAACCAAGCAGTACTGAATCAATCACTTTACCAGCACAAAATAAGTAACGTTAAATTTCATTTACTCCGCATGCAACAAGGAAAAATTTTAGTGGCACTGATAAAAATAATTTGTTATCAAATTCCTGGATTTGTAAATAACAACTAATAATTCATTTTTACTTCAAATTTTGTTTCGGAAGTAGCTACATTAGAATGAAACATTTTGCCTTGAGGAATGCAGTCTATAAAATGGCAGAATCAACTCATGATGAAATCATGTAAGATATCGATGATAAACTGAAAAGTTAGGAATCCAAAACGAAGAGAAAACATGAGGAAGCATATCATTTTGACACTTATAAAGGAATAACGAAATGGATTTAAAATAAATATCTGGACGTTTCAGAAGCTTGTTGTCCAGGTAAAGTTGATTCGCAAAGCACTTTTTTGGAGAGAAAAAAGTTTTTAAGTATTTGAATGAATCCAATTTAGTACACTATAAGTTAAATGAGGAAGCATGAGACTCTAAAAATGAATAAATTTATACTTTATGGTAACAAGTTTTGGGATTTCCTTAATACACTAAGTAAGCCCATCATTCTACACAAAAAATAGTCAACATGGACAATCCACTTCAACTTATTGTCAATAATCAAGCCATGAAAGTTGAAAGAGTAGACTTCACTTATTTCAGTATTAGAAAAAAACATCTAAACGTAGTTTTAAGTGACATCCTTTAATTTTGCTTTTATTAAACTTTAGTCCATTTGTAGAAATTCACTCGAAAACTTTGCTTAACTTACTCTTGATAAATTCTTGAGCGTCGTTACTCTTTTTGATTTCGATTTATAGGAATAATTAAAGAAACGTCATCTGCGAACAACAAGAAATCAATATCTGTGTTGCTGAGAGAAATATCATTTATGTACAGTAAAAAAATTAAAGCTTTGAACACGGACCCTTGTGGAACCCCGGACGTTATTTTTGTTCTCATCAGATGTACCACTTTTATAAACAACGAATTGAGACTTGTTAGAAAAATAAGAAATAAAAAACAGAAGAGAATTTTTATCAAAACTAATTTTCCCAGCTTTTTTATGATCAATCCATGAGAAAAAACATGGAAAGCATGGCTCTTGTCTATGAAGACAACTTCTTTCTTTCCTTCAAAAATTTGACGACTTTTCTAATAAATAATAAAGAAGAAGAGATTTATTTTGCCAAAAGAATATAATAAAGGAAAATATATAAAATATTGTTTATAACAATATAAAATAAATATTCACAATTTATTAGAATAAAAGCTATAGCCAGCTGTATTTTTTTTTGCAGGATATTCAAAAGGCCAGAAACCGCTGTATGAAATAATCCTATATGTAATTAATTGAAATAAAATATATTAGTAACGTAAAATAAATAAGAACATACATATCTAAGAACGATAGATATAATATATAAACGGAAGAATATTTAAAAAGAGAATTAATAAGCACAAGTAGAATGTTAGAAGTGTAAATGTATTGTAAAAATATACAAAAAGTATCATAGATATTTCAAGTTATGTATGAAGACAGATGTAGCAATTTCTTATCTGACAATTAGAGTTGTTTTGACTTATGAATACTTGTTTCATTGTTTTTGAAAAGACTGATAGATATAAATATAGCATTTTCACTTTAATTTCGTCCATTTTCATTTTAAGTTCGTCTTTTTACATTTTAAGTTCGTCCTTTTTCATTTTAAGTTCGTCTTTTTTCATTTTAAGTTCGTCCTTTTTCATTTTCGCATAAGTTGGTCTTTTTTATTTTGATTTTTTTTAGTAATCATGAATAAATATTTGCACTATATAATTGTCCAGTTGAAGCTATATTGATGTTGTTTAGCATATGTCTATAATAATTTGTAGTCAAACGTAGAAATAGAAACAACACCTCCTTCGATTGTAGATGAAAAAGACAGCTTAGTGTTGGGGAATTGAATATAATTCTAACTTTACTTTTAATTTTTGAAAAACGTTTTTGCACGGATTCAACATGAAGGAATAAAGAGAAAGGAACCTTAATTTATTCGTTTTTATTCGATATTTATAAAAAAAATGAAAAAATAAACCACAAAATTCTTCATTTTATTAATAAAAGCTACAAATAAGAAAAGACGTTTTTGCACGGATTCAACATGAAGGAATAAGGAGAAAGGAACTTTTATTTGATAGTTATAAAAAAAATGAAAAAAATAAACCTCAAAATTCATCATTTTATTAATAAAACGCTAAAAATTAGTTAAATATGAAAGATAAATTGCAAAAAAATTATGACTAAATTTAAGTTAAGTAGTGATTTTATTTAATATTTTAAAAAATATGAAAGAAAACATAAAAAAATTTTCATTTGAGTTTTAATTTTAAAACGTGAACAATATTTTTTATAAACTTTTCAATATTTATAATATGCTTTTATCAACTTTTATTAAAAACATTTTGAAAAAGACTGTGTAGAAAACTTTTAATACTGACTATGGTAATTTTTTTTCGATTCCGAATTAGAAAATAAAATGACAAAATTTTATAGTTTATAAAAAAAATTAAAAAAAATCAAAATAAAAAGACGAACATTAAGTGAAAAAATACGAACTTAAAATGAAAAAAAACAAACTTTAAGTGAAAAAAATACGAATTTAAAGTGAAAAAAGACAAAATTAAAATAAAAAAGAACGAACTTAAAGTGAAAATGCTATATATTGGATGGGAAAGAAGAGAGTTCCAACAACATTGTACTTTATATTTCATAGATTGTATAGCAATTTATTTGTATAGAAAAAACAGTCGCTATGTTATTATTGAGTAATATATACCTATAGTATTTTCAAAGTTAATACTCAGGTAAGAGTCAAATAATGAAGGCAAACGACGATTCAAAAGCTTGCGGTGAAAAATGCTAAATTATAAGAATAAAGGTCATTAATTTGCAAAATTTTTGACTATAAAAAAGTTGTGTTGTATGTGAGATAGGTTTGACATTAAGATAAATCTAAGAATTCTCTTTTGAGACTTATTAAGTAAAGAAATATTTTGATGCCCCCATATCAGTGTATACAATAATTAATATAATGTAGAAAAAAGAATTATACAATAAAAGTTTGATATCTAAAGGAAAAAAGTTTTTCAAGTGTTTTAACCCTATTAGTGCTGGGCTAAATTTGTCCGCTCAAGGGCTGAGGGGGGGGGGGGCGTAAAGTGCCCCCCCCCCCCCCTATTTTTCTCAGATATTAATAAGTTTTTATAAATATTTTTAATGTTACATATATATTTCAACTATGCTGAATTCAGTGGTGATGTCTATTTTTTAATCAAAATCAATCAAACCTGTCAAAAAAGTGATTTACATATGACAGCTCATCTCAAAAAAGAAATTTTTATCTAAATAATTATATAATATTTTTACACATATATACCTATTTTCAAGTATGCTGAATTCAGTGGTTTTATTCATTTTTATGAAAATAAATCAGACATGTCAAAAAATTGATTTAAATGTGACAACTCATCTCAAAAAGAAACGTTATATCTAAATAATTATATAATGTTTTTTACACATATGTACCCATTTTCAAGCATGTTGAATTCAGCGGTGATATTCATTTTTTTTCTGTAAATCAATGTCAAATATATAAACATAAAAATAACTTCTACTTGAAATATTTCTCTGGTAATTATTTTTTTAATTTATTTAATAAACCAACTTTAGGTGTTAAATTCACTCAAAATATTTCATTCTTCAGTAACTTATGTATCTCGATAGGACCTCCATCTTTTTGGCTACATATTCGTTATCGGCTCGTAGTCTCTACGTAATATTATAATTTACAGTATGTAATTTTGCTATTCATTCTATGATGATCATTTCTTGGTAGCTCTTTTTTCATTAGAAATTTATATTCTACAATGTATGTTTGAAAATTTTTTTATAAGGATAAAATTACTTTTTTCATCTCTCAAAGCATTCTGATTAAAGAATCTTCTTGATGATCTTAGACTTTTTTTATTAGTATCGTATATTTTATTATCAGGCCTGAATATTTGTCAACCAATCTCAGTTCAAAGGTTTTTTTCTGATGAATCATTCGTGATGTTCATTGTTCAATTACAAAAAGTTGTCCACGTTCTTCATCTAAAAAATTCTCTCTTTGACGCAAAAGGAAAAAGATGTACAAATTCAATTTAAATTAAAAAATATTGGCATCTGTGCCATTTTTGATAAATCTGACCTATTCTAAATTTTCGGATTTCCAACCCATCGTAGTTAAATGATAATTGTAATCCTAGATGATAAGCTATAGATTTAAATATTTTTCATTTGTAAAAGAAGAACTTCTTTTTCACAATCAAAACCTTTTTGAAGCACCTAATAGTATAACATTACACCACTTCCTAGTTCATTAGAACATGGTAGATCTTCCATTTAGTCAAGATACATTTTTTAAAATTATTTATTTTGATCACACGTTTTTTTTCAATTAGTTTTCATGTTGCTTTCTTCCCTCATACTAATCTTCAAAAGATTTTATAATAAGTTTGTTTTTTTAAAATAAATATTTCATACTCATAATGATTGAAGAAAGTATTATAAGCCATAATATACAAAAAAAAAGTATATTTTTACTATATAGCTAAAATAAAGCGATTTTTTTTAAAAAAATGTACAGAACAGATTCAGACATACATCACTAATTCAATGGCCACTTCGAGATATTTTTTAACCGTATTAGACCTAATGGAGTAGAGAAATGAAATAGGCATAGTCGATTTGTTATATCAGATATTTTATTTGAAAGAGATATTTTATTTTTTTGAAAATATTTTTGAAGACAGTATCTAGAATTAAACCGCAAATCTCATTCAAGCTTTTAGATATTTTAAAACCATAAATGCAAAACCGGAATCAAAAAATTAATTTTTTTTCTTTATTTCTGTAGACATTAGACGTAAATCGATCATTTGATTGATACTTTCAGACAAAACCTCTAAATGCCAAAACTGATTTCAGAAATAAAATTATCATGGTCGAATTGGTATAAAAACATATATTTATTGTAAAATTAGAGAGAATATTTTGGGATATAGTTTTCACACATAAGCCGTAAATTTGATTGACACTAGCAGTTAAACCTCTAAATGCGAAAACTTCGTCCAGAAATGAAACGATCATGATCTATTTGCTATAAAAACATATATTTCTTGTAAAATTTGAATCAATACTTTTGGAAACAAATTTTAGAACTCAACGCAAATTTGATTCATACTTATAGTTATTTTCAAATCCAAACTGCAAAATAGTTCATAAATGAAACTAGCATAGATGATCTGGTATAAAAATATATATTTCATATAAAATTTGAGATATATTTGAAAACAGTTTTTAAACTTAAACCGCATATTTTATTGACTCTTGCAGATATTTTCAAAAAGCAAACACTGAGCACGAGTAGCATAAACGATTTGGTATAAAAACATATATTTCATTGTAAAATTAGAATGAATGTTTTTGGAGAAAATTTTTAGAAGTAAATCGCAAAAATGATTAAAACATATAGGTATTTTCACATCCTAAATGTAAAAAATAAGTACCGAAATCAAACCAGCATGACCGATTTTGTATAAAAACATATATTTTATGTAAAATTTGAAGGAATGTTCTTGGAAACAATTTTTATAAGTAAACCGCAAATTTGATTAACACTTATATGTATTTTCAAATCCTAAATGAAAAAATGAGTACAGAAATGAAATCAGCATTGCCGATTTAGTATAAAAACATATATTTTATGTAAAATATGAAGGAATATTTTATTAGGTATATTTCTGATTAATCAAAATTTTAATTGACATTTTCTAAAAAGTAGTCATGATTATTGAAAAAATTAAATATATAAAGTGTTATGCGTTCCTAACTGTATATAATTATAAATTTTCAAGGTAGTATATAATATGCATCCTAAGCTATAAGGTTAACTACAGATAATGCTTAAATCTTGTTGAAAAATTTTAATTTTTGCTTTTGATTGACAGTTTTGGACATGAAAGGTCATTCAACTAACATGAAAATGGTATCAAAAGATGCAGCTAGCAATTTTAGGAAAAGTCACAAAATTTGAAGGGATATGATTCAGACAATTTTTTACAATTAATTTTTTAGTGATTCTTTTTTGATTTTACTTTTCTGAATAAGCTTTGAAGTCGCGTTTCATAATAAATGCGCGTAATATTATGTGCGATTGTCAGGTTATTCTCCGCCTCTATTCAAGTCTTTTTTACGATGCAACTAGCAGTTCATTTATTTAACTCTTCAATTTTTGCCTTCTGCATAGATTATTTTTATATTAAAGTAACATAGAATTGAAAAAAATTTTAGTTTGTATCGAAAGTTTCAACTAAGCAAAAAAGTGAATTTTAAAACTTAGTTTCGAAAAACGTTTTACATCCATTTTAATATCCATTATATAATGAAAAAAAGTGTTCACAGAAACTTCTTTATTATCATAAAATTTTATGAAGAAATAGAAAATCCCATTTGCTCTTTTTGTATGTTACGTAGTGCTTGTGCAATGTAGCTTTTGCATTTCTCGCTGTTTATTGAGGAAAGAGCTTTTTTGATCACTTCATTTAGCATGAAAGAAAGTGTTGTGTCTAAAATAAAAGTTTTTAAAACATGTTTTATAAATATTGAAGCAAACCTTACTTAATTTCTGTTTTGCAAAATTTTTGATTTTTGAGAATGCCAGCTCAATTGGATTCAGTATGTAACTATAAGGAGACAAAAACTTCAAAAGTTGCCCATCTGAAGTTATTAAGTTTTCGACGTTTTGTGAATCTTTGCGTTATCCATAATAATTAGCCAGCAGTTTTTTAGGTTACTTATTTTAGATAGCAGTTCGATCAAAAATTCTGCAAACCTTTTTGAATGACAGGTACCATCATTGATAATTTTGTAATGAACTACTTTTATCTAAAATAAGTAACCTAAAAAACTGCTGGCTAATTATTATGGATAACGCAAAGATCCACAAAACTCAAACTATCGAAAACTTAACTTCAGATGGACAAATTTTGAAGTTTTTGTCTGACAAAAATCAAAAATTTTGCAAAACAGAAATTAAGTAAGGTTTGCTTCAATATTTATAAATAGACACACTTTCTTTCATGCTAGATGAAGTGATCAAATAGAAAATTATCAGTGTAACTTTCAACACGTCTATAGAACCTGACAATCGCACATAATATTACGCGCATTTATTAGAAACAAGACTTCAAAACTTATTCAGAAAAGTAAAATCAAAAAAGACACTTTAGAATTTAAAAAAGACACTTTCAAATTTAAGAAAGACACTTTAGAATTTTAAAAAGACACTTTAGAATTTGAAAAAGACAGTTTAGAACTAAAAATAGTATATATACAAGTTGGTAAAATCATTCTTCCTTAAAACAACAGAAAACAACTCTAAAGTTTTTCGAATAAAATTATGTTTTAAACTACTGCAATAAAGTGTTTTTTGGATGTATAATGTCAGTCCATTATGAGAAAAAATTCTGTGGGATTGAGACCAAAATACTAACTCTTAATATGGCAGTTATATAAAGAATTAATCGCAAGCCATGTTTATTGAAAAGTTATTATATCAAAAGATAGCAAAACTTGCGAAAACATTTGTTTAAAAAGTTCTAAATCTAAAAATTTGGTTTTTAAAAAGTGAATATTGATGGAACAAATATTAAAATTCAAAAAATCCACTTACACGTTCCAGAAAATTCAAAGAGTCTTCAATCCGGTTTTTCAAAGAAAAATTTGTCTTTTAAGCACAAATAGTCTACAAATTTTGAAGTAGAGTAATAGTTCATGGAGCTTGTAACACAGGATAATTTAAGCAGATTTGGACTCATATGATAAAATGCATTTCAAATAACAAACTCTTTCTCTTTGATTACTAAAGGACATTGAGGGCTGAATGATGCGAACTAAATTTATCATTTGTGTTTGAAACAGTTAGCACATTTAACTTTAATTGATCATCCAAGTTTTGACACTCATTACCCTTGTGATAGCCAGAAGTGATATTAACAAACAGGCTTATCCTACTTTTTACATTCAGATGTAGGGTTCTTAAATTCGCAACCAGTCATGCACTGATGATGAGAATAAAAATTGAGCACATGATGACAGTTAATATCTAAAAAATGATATCCCGATTTTTGGATAAAGAGGAACACATTTCTGGATAAACACCGAAAATAGCAGACTCGGATTTTTCTTTTAAAACATTTTGATTAACTTCATAAACGAGGAATCATGTAAAGCCATACTTGAAGTTGTCTTATTTTTAGCATAGATAACTTCTAGCTCAAGAGAAACGTATGAATAAAAATAAGAGACATTATTTTCCGGTGATATTTAATAACAAATTTAAAACTTAGTTCATGGTTATTTTTAAAAGAAGCTTGCTTTATCATTTATAATCTGGAAAAGAAAATTTAGCAAAACCATTTTTTATTACATCATTAGTCGACTTGAGTTTTATCGAGAAAATGGAGGCATACGTTTAAACTTCACACAAACTAACTTGTTCATCTTTACCCTTTTTCTTTATGTAAAGAGTATTACTAGAGTTAGAACTTTTGAAAGATATTCTCTTTTTTTATCTTATAAAATTTCCTTTCCAAGTAAGGTTTCAATATTTTTCTCCAAAGAATCAATCAACTCTATGAATATAATCGACTTTGCTTATTACTTTATCAACTTTGTCTGAAATTTTAGAAGCTTGTGACCAAGGATTTTCAATACACTTGTTACAATTCCATCTCACACCAACATGAGAAAATTCATCTAAGGCTTTGATAATATGATCATTTAAAATTTGACAAGTAAAACAATACCATAAAAAACAATGCTGGCATTAAATCATATTTCTAAAAATGTTTTCCTTTGCAAAAGGAACACGTTCAGTTATGAGGAACTTTATTTTTAATTGTAAAAAAATATTATAACAGGAAAAAGAAGAAATTTTTTTGCAAGATTAGAAAAATTTGGGATGTTACTGTTTTCGTAAGTAGACCTTGTTTGGTATGGATATTTTTGACAAATATTTGTGAACAACAAAAACGTATTGTTTTCAAAGTATGAGGAGGAATGAATTGTCATTTTCGAGGAAATAGCTTGTCTCTCACGCAACCGAGGCTCTTTATAACATCCCTGTACAGAAGATGGACCCCATATCCAACGCTAGAGCGAAAGCACACGGTATCTCCTTTAAATTTACTTGATTGGCATTGAATTGAAAAAGTATTTGCTCAGAAATGTTTTTATTCAAAGACATGCTAATACTTTATAGACTATATTGTGATGCTTTGAGGTGCAAAATGGAAACGTGATATACTAAATATGACAGAAAATCACTAAATTTATAATGTAATTTTATTAAATAAGGCATTATTATCGTATTTAAAATAATTCATCATCACCAATATAATATAAATTCTTACATTTTATCAATCAATCAAAATAAGTACTGTCATTTTATTGGTGGATTAAATGACATTCAAATCACAATTTTAAAAATTTTGGCCTTTATGTCGAACTGTGTGTAAAAAAGATTGAATAATCGATATAAAGCCAAAAACTTTATATATCGAGGCCAGCAATTTTGTTCTTTTCATTATATCAAGTAAGGGTAGTGAAAAGGTTCGATTACTATAATCGAAATTTTAGAAAATTTTCTATGTTAAATATGTGATTTAGTTTTCAAAAATGATTCATTACAATATTTCCACTCGAACATTAACCGTATATTTTTTTTAGGAAATCTATTATATACTAGAATAATGTAAAAAAATTTAAAAATTATAGAGGGAAATACAATATTAATCTTAGTATATAGACAAGTCGTGGACAAACTGGGACCCGCGAGTAACCTGCGAGCCTTTTAATAAACCATTATTATTTAACTTTATTTAACCATTTATTTAAGACCTTGGCGCCATTTTAAATGTTCAAAAGTTCAGCTAAAAAAGAAATGTTTTGACATGTTTTAAAACAACTTCAAGTTACTTAATTCACAATTATTATAAAAAAGAGCTTTTAAAATCATGGCAGCCGTATGATGATTAAAAAAAATAAATTTTTCATTAAGTATACTTCATGAAGAATGCGTACTTGTAATTTACTAATATACGTTTTAAATTTTCATACACCGAGTTTATTTGCATTACCCTAAAGTCTCAACCTTAGGTGGACTTCAATGCGGCCTGAACCTTAATATAATTACCCAACTTTGGCATAGAGGAACATATCTTTTGACATAAAAAGGAACAGAAAAACATAACAGAGGATAAAAAAGATAACATTCTCTTGATAGATTATACCTAGAAAGTATATTCCGAAAGAAATAACAAGACAGTTTTTTGCAGGGCCTTTGAGGCCCGATAATAATTATTTTAAAAGTATGAATAGGGGAACAGTCAGTATTGTTTCATACAAAAGACATATATCCATATGTTTATAAGAAGTCAACTATATATTAATGTAAAACTTTAAAAGATTCTAAATATAAGAAATTAGACACAACAAATAAAACTTTATTTTATATTTCCACGTTATGCGTTGTTGTCTTACAAATCACATATTAGATTGGCTTTTGAGTGTTTGTTGCATATATATTATTGAAACATGATTTGAACTAGCTAGCTACCATCACTGTGTCTAAATTTACTTTATAGATTACAACCACTTGAATAGTGAAATAAAGTTTACTATCGAGGTAGTTATTGAGTGTTCACTATATATATGAGTTTATTTATTCAAAAAAATATATTGGTATGATTCTTCTAATTTCTATTACATTTTAGAAGTTTAAAGCAAAAAACTTCAAGTGGATTGAACATTCAACTCTTTAAAAAAAAACTTTTTTTGTAAAAAAAGTTTAAAATAAAAATATAAGTAAATTTATTGACAAATAAAACTTAAGCAAGCATTAAAAACCAATTATTTTTAAAGTTTTTTTTCGTATTGAGAACAGTGAACTTTCGTTTTTTGTTGATGTTAAAATAAATAAAAGTTCCTAAAATTGTAGGCTCTTCTAACACTTTTTATATAATATAAGCTAAAAATAAAATGAAACAAAAAGACTATTACGAAATTTTTGGTGGAGTAAATCAAATTCTTTCAAGCGAGAATATATTGTCTTTTTCATGAAAAATTTTGACAAAATTTGTGAATTGGATAATAAATTTGCTGTGTAGTATATACAACGAAAATAGCGTTGAAGTTTTCATTAAAAAAATATCAAAGCCTTATTTTGTTGGATACTAAAATAAAGGTTTTCATACAAGAAGTGTTTTAAAAATAATTAAATACAACTACTTTTCGATCCTGAGAATTTCTTTAAAGTTGTGTGGTAGTGACAAATAATAAACTCCTGAAACTGTTCAACCTTTTTTTAAAATTGGGTTTCAAAAATTAGATATTCAATAGAAGATTGGAATTAAAAATCTATCTATCAACTAGAAAGATTACTTTGTAAAAACAAAATATAAAAAAATAGGAGATACCTGATCATAAAAACATACTTTCGGAAAATATTTTTAATTTTAACTTTCTTAGGTTAAGTTCAACTTTATGCAGTACCTAAAACTTTATAAACAAGGTGGAGAATTTTATGTAATTCTTTTAACTGAAATGAAGAACAAATAAACCTATATTTTTTGCTGTCATAATGAAAAACTTCAGATTATATCAGAAAGAGACAGATCAAAGTAATAAATATTAGTTTCTTGAATACTATCAAAACGTTCTTCAGATGAGAAACTTCTATTGTAAAATCTTTTATACTTTATATACAAATGCTTGTAATATTTTACTTTACGGTTCCGTCAATCAAAGATTTTCTCAAGGAATTATTGGTTGTTGTGACGTATATACATTTTTTAAAGTAGTTTATTTCGTTGATTCTCTAGATATAATTTATTTAAAACTATCCCAGTAAATTAAAAAAAATAGAAAATTTAGAACATTAATTAAAAAATATTTTAGAATTTAGTTGAATATATTTTACTAAATATTCTAATTATAATTTACAGAAATAAATTAAGAAAAATTTTAATATATAGAAATAAAATGAAACATACATTTGTTCAATACTGAGTCTGTTTGAAACCGATGATCAAATTTTTGCATTATCTAATGGAGAATTTTAATAATTGTTTTTTACTAAAATTTTATATAATAATTAAGTATTTATATTGTATTTATTATAATTGATTCTTTAAGCTTGCTTTGAACACAACAAATATTACAACTTGGGTGAAACTTTCAAATCACAGTGCAAAAAATGGTAAGATTTTAAGAGATGAACTTTTTTATCCCTCTACTTTGCTCACAAGTTTTATCACAAAGTTTTATTCACATCTTACAAGGAGTCATTATGCAGAGATTTTCACTATTTTATAAAAATTTGTAAAATGTATACACTAAAGAAGTATTAAAGATACTAAAGAACTGATTTTTTTAATTAAAAGAAAGACTAAAAACTACAAAAAAAATATGAAAATTATTAAGACAAACGTAATCCTATATTTACGATATTTTTACGAAATATTGCATAGCACATTTTGTCAGATAAAATATATTTTGGCCTTCAATCTGTATAAAGAAATTTAGTAAAATGTTGATAAAATTGAGATGGCATCATTCATCTTTTCGGAGCGTGAGTAAGGTTGGTTAGATACCTAGTTTCCTCATAGTTAGATAAAAGTGGCGCAATTGTGCCTTCTCGATGAAGACACCACCTCTACATTATCTCTATTTTTTTATCAGCGGAGATTTAATTTCAGTATCATAATCATCACCTTCATCATCTCTCCCATCTTCACCTTCGCAACATTCCATCATCATCATCATCATCCTCTCATCATTCAAATCATCATCATTAACATCATTATCATCACTGCTCATCATCATCATCATTATCTATATCTTTGTTGTGTTTAGAGTTATTAGATACTTTCTTCATCTGGAGAGGTCTCTCTCCAGAACACTCTATAAAAAAGTACAAATTCTATAAGTACCACAATATTTTCATCGAATTCTTATTCAAATCGGTCTTTATAGAAGAAGAAGAAGAAGAAGATATATTGGGAAAATACATAGTTTAACAAAGATGAAGAAGACTAAAACATATGATAAAATAACTTTTGGGGATAGTATTCACACTTGTAAATATAAGATACACTATTACTATCTTTATATCTGATTTTATATCGACATCTATTAAAACAATTTATGTAGGTATTCAATGATTTTTCCATTCAATTTATAAGGTTCAAAATATTAATTGTTTTTAATCTAATGGACACGATTGCCATGTTCATCAATTCTCATTCATGATCTTTTGCCTTTAAAGTTTCTTATCGAAATTGTTTGATTATTCCAGTCATCCAGTGTGTGCCTTTATCTTTGTTGGTAAAACGAAACTATCTTTTACTAAATGGAATGGTAGATTTAGCCACATCCTCAAACATTCACATTTTCAATTTATTGTCATATTGAAATCTTTCTTCATTTTCTGTAAGTTCTTTTCTTTTTGCCACATGATCTGAAATTATGTATGTTTCTTTTCTTACTCCAAAATAAAATAACAGTCTAACATAACATAATTTATTTAACGAAAAAAGGCCGATTTGCCTGTAAAAACCGCATCAAAGGAATAACGAGTGTACAATAAATAGGCTTAGTGTCAAAGTGATTGGCTAAGAGGAAGTAATTGTTTGTCCTTTCTCAGAAAATCAAGGCGTTGTTTATTAAAGATGCTTAATGAAGGAGAATGCGCCACATATTTGGATAGACTGTCCAATCATTGATAATTCAATTTGAAAAGAATCTTTTACAAAAGCGTCTTTTGCATCTACTATTAAAATTTTTAAACTGGCGAGTTCTGTGATCTCTTTGCGAGAACGATGATAAAACCTCATTTCTTTTCATTGATGATGATGTTATAGACTGTAATAATGTCGTTTCTCTTTCTTTTTCTTCAAAGATTTCTTTTGAATCGGTAAAACATAAGTGGAAGGGACACAAACTTTAATCTTCCATTGTACTTTTTATATTGGAAATAGAAATGGCTGTAAAAGACTCCAGGGATGAAAAATATCTAAAGACGAGGTGTAATAGTGGGGCAGTTTTCTGAATAAATAAATGAATATATGATTAGGTTTAAACTTCAGCGTTTCATGTGTAATGATGCGCAAATCGTTTAATTGGGCGACATGCTTAATATTATAATCAACAATGTAGTAAGTAAAGTTGTTTTAAAGACTAACTTGAAGATGATGACATTCTAGAAAAGTGGAATTCCATGCACCACGTATTGCACCATTGGTTAAGATGGAGCAGGTCAGTTTGAAGTTGCATTCTAGACTCGAAAGTCGTACCACAGAATATTGTAAGATGATCGATCAGCCAATAATTTGAAATAGGAAATAGGAATATGAGATAGGAAATAATGCATAAACAGTTCATTATAATCAAAGAGTAGAAACAAAGAACATTTTATGGAAAATGAGCTACATAGTTTAAAAGTGATGACGTCAGCAATATTTGAGGATGGCATAAAGTTACCAAACATGGCAAGAATCTAGTACAGTAAATATGCAAATAATCTTTGAGTAGATACTGGTTTTAATGGCCTCTATTAAAGTTTAAATAGTTGGGGGTAAATTTGACTCTAACCCAGCCTAGTAAAATAAGCGATTCATCTGCCCCCTATTAAAACAGGGTTAATGTTGGGAAGCGTGCAAAGCAACTTTATCGCAAGTAATGAAAGGATTGGGCGCTATTCTTTATTCAATTGATTTATATTAATGAACTTGAGTGATTTGGAAAAATCAATCAACTACTTAAAGGTTTACTTGTTTGAAAAATATGGGACTGCTAAAGATGAATGGTATATGGTGTTCTTGAAACTATATTGTTTCTGTTTACATCCAATAACTGGATGTCGGAGCTTTTAACCAATAGCACTGCAAGACAAGAGGAAAGTCAAAGGCGAACTTAATCGTTTAGCGTATAGATATTTTTCAGTAAAATTGACGTGAAGAGACAGGACTTGTAAAACACTTCTGTTCCATCTGCATTGAATACACTTTTCAAATCATAAGCTCCATATTTTTGAATGAATAATTTTTTCCCAGTCATCAATTATATCCTCATTAATATAAGAGGACTCTACATATAAATTTACGATATTTTTAGTTTTTAAAGCCTCCATAATCACACCTTTATTTTAATGCTTTAATCTATACTTATTTGCAGTTCTTTGCCTCTGTTTTTTTCATGTGTCACCGAAGATATCTGAATTTTTTAGCTTTCTTTGTTAAGAACGATTTATAAACTTTTCCAGCATTCCAATAAAATATTAAAGAAACGGGTACAAAAAAGAAATATCTATTTATCGTGATTTTAACTACAATCAATTTGTTTAATTAGTTTTCTCATAGGAATAAATGCAGGATACGTCATTTCTTTTTCCTACATAGTGTGTTTATTGAAGCCCACTTTTGGTTCTAAGCTTACGAATTTTTGGACTTACTTTTTTTTGTTATTTTTTATGCTTACTATTTTATCGAATTTTTTTATTGGATGTAATCACAAAACCAGTTGCTGGTTAGATTCTATTACAGTAAAGGTTTATGATCAAGTAGAATCAAAATATAGAGAAATAAAGTTTCCTTAAGTTATCGTGAATAGGTTTTTGATTGAATTAACTTTTCTGTCATTCAAATAAAATATCTTAGAGACGACTGCAAAGAAGAAAAATAATCTTATTATATTCCCTTGTAATATAGAATTTGTCTTCTTAATTTGGTTTTAAGCTATTTGATGTTTGAATTGATTTCTTTTTACACTCTGGAATCTTTCCCTACTCATATACAAATTGAAATTTCAAATTTATTCTAATTCAATTTTGAAAGTTTTTCTTATTTTATTCTTTTTTTCTAAATAAATGATTCATTCCTCTCTTAAAATTTGCTGATCCCAAATGTAAAGCTTTTGATTTTCCGATGAATATTTATTTTATCCGAATAAAGTTCTTCTTCTTCTTCAAACAAATCTCGATCACTTATAGAATATATTTTCTTTACAATTATGGAGGCGTGAGTAAGGTAGTTAGATACTGGGTTTTGATAACTTAAGGTCTTGAGCCTTTACCTTTACGTATCTTATAAGAACTTTGACTTTACACCCAACTCTAAACAAATGGCGACGATTTGAGTACAGTATTTGTATAAAAAGTTAGTGATGGATATTTTGGAAAACTTTAACATACTCAATTAGATTTAATACATTACAATCTCCTTTAGTTCTTAATAGTAAACTTCTAACAATTTAATAATTGATCAGTTGTAATGGGTCGACGCGTTTGAAAGAGCCGGGCTTTTATTGTTCAGTCCACTACTGCAGAGAAACTCTTATATTTTCGAATATTCTCTATCAGGACAAATATATCCTTTTCTTTTCAAGCACTTGTAAGAGTGGTGGATGGTGGGCTTGTAACAGGAACGAATGCATCACCAATGAGAAAGTTATTAAAGCAATCAATCAAAATCAATTTACACTTGGGTAAGGCGACTTTAATTGTTAACATTTTCAATTAATTGAAACACAATTTTTTTTCCAATTTTTCAAGCTGGATTTCAAAAAGGTATGAAAACTTTTTGGATCTCAGTACGGAAGAAGCTACAAAATGCTACCTCTTTTCGGATGACATGGATTTGGTCATGCAAACGTTGAATGAGCTTGAAGTGGAAATCAGCGCAAAGCTACCAAGCTTCTTTGACTCCCGCATAAAGTGGGCTTCTTGGATCAAGGATATCCAGGATATTAAGCGCTGCACTTTCAACATGTCCCAAGTTTATCCCATAACAGGTACTCATTCTCTTACCGCCTGATTAACGTCAATTTACTTTGCATAATGAAAGATAAAAAAAAAGTTACGTCGTGTGTCGAGAAAAGATCAAAAATCAATGAATATTAAACAAATGACTTAAAATAAAAATCATATAAAATAAATTTATAATCAAATTCATTCTTTGATAATTTTATGGGGGTATGAATTCAATTGGTAAAAGGGGCGTACAAAAATAAAAAAAGTCTGAAAAAAATGCTGAGAAACACTGGTCTAAAGGAACTAGCTAATTTGCATCGTGTTTTTACTTGATGAGTTACAATTTTTCAACTTTTTGAAAGGATAATAATAAAAATCATCATCATCATCATAATTTATGGTTTTTATCATCTCTATCAACACTTGATTAACTACTTTGAATAACGAAGATAGCAAGACAAGTAGTAGAATATTGAGCAACCAAGTACTGTAATTACATTCTTTATATGCAATAAACACCCTCATACAAGCATTGCTTATTTGTTCGATTATATTCAATCATCAGCAAAACTAATCAATACTCTATACTATACAAACTTAAAACTAATGTTCCTTATTTCATAATGAATTATTTTAAAAATATGAAATATGTATAATTGAATATGGATTCTATTCTCTAAGTATTTTTTCACATTGTGGCTATTTTAATTAACCAATTATCGAATGTATATATAATATAAGTAGTCAAAAAATCTGTAATTTCGGAATTAGTTACTTCTATTGATATTGTGAAAGATAAATGATCATTTGAGTGGGGTATTTTAACTCTCCTTTACTTCACATATAGTTGAAAATGATTGCAATTTTTAGCCAATTCGATCCAAGATTTTTGTATAGCTCATTTGAATAATCAATTCTTACTTAAGAAATGGCTATAAGAATTGGTTCGGTTGTAGCGTATATTGATTGATTAAAAATCAAATAATTTCCAATGAAAATTATAGTAAATTTAGGAAATTATTTGAAAGAATAATTTCAAATTAAATTATTTGAAGGATTAAAGAGTTTGCATACCCGGCTCTTGAGTGACAAAAAAGGGCAAAACTTTTTAATACATTACGAACAACAACTATAAATTGTCAATTATTTTAGACGTAAAATAAATTAATAAGTGATAGAAAATACAAAAGTATATTTACATAAAAAGAATTTTTATAAGAATGCATTTTTGAGTTTGCGATCAGAGAAACCGTAAGTCAGTTACGTCAAATTTTATTAGCAAAACTTGGGCATAAACTTGTAAGAGTTTTCGAAGCACAGTAATGTAATTTATTATATTTGTTTTTCTTAAGTCTACATCATTAGATGGAATTAAAAAATATTTTTTTAGTTTTGCATATTTTTAACTTACAAAGAATAAAATTAAAAAAAAAACAAATGAATTGCACCATCTATCACAGGATTTCTTAGCCATGAGCAAAACGCATACTTCTAGTCAAAATATCATTCGTGTCAGAAGTTTTAGCAAATAGCTTGTCTTTGTATAAACAAACATTAAAGTATTTTTTTCAAAAATTTACTTTTTAGATAAGAATTCTATGTGGTCAGGATTTCAATCAAAGCCAAGTTTTCCTAATCATAAATCTCAGCTGGGAGAAAACTTATTCTTCAGTATTAAGGATTTAATTGAACTCAAAATAGGAGAATTGGTGGTAAATCATTTTTCTTGTAATATGGAATCTGTTGAAGGAAATTTTTACCAAGAGTTTATTGAGCTTAAATGTACTGAAAAACTCAGGTTAAAGTTTGAAAAAAAGGTGATAGATTTTAGGAATTTTTTACTTCATTATATGAGCGATTTTTAAAATTTTAGAATCTAAGAGAAACGCTTTAAACAAAAAGGTGCAGAAATAATGATTAGCCTTCATTATCATTATAATTACAGGGCACCAAAAATCTTAGTCAAGAAAGATTTTGCCAAAAACTTGTAAAATGATGATCTTAACATCTCCAATATTTCAGTGGATGAAACATACCATACCCCTTTCAAAACAGAGTATAAAAGAATAAAAGTCTATTTGGATTGCCTTTCTGATTGGAAAAGCAAGTCAGGGTTCCATGCAACACAAAGGAAAAGCTACAAGAAGGAAAGAGTTTTTAATGAACGGAGCACATTTGCATTGTTCAAAAACATTTTATAAAAAAAAGCTATACCACAATTGACGGATTATGAATTTCCATCATATATAAAAAATGTCCTTTGACAAATTGTTACATTAGAATAATCGTTTACTCGCTTTTGAATGAATTTACCTATACACAACTAACTTTATCACTTTCTTTGTTTTAAAGAAGAAATTCAAGATTTAATCATAATAAAAGATTTTTATACGCGTTAATTAGTCTATGACTTTATATTCACAGGTAAATTCTTTTTAAAATGCCTCAACTGCGCTTGTTTCCTTAAAATCAATGCAGTAAAAGATTTAAAAATGATATATCTTAAAGTCCCCATTGATTTTCCTCAAAGTTTAAGAAGTGCTAAAACGTGAAAACTTGATTCATAGTAAAATGATAATTCAGCACAGCTTAAACATTGGCTAGGTGTAAAAAACATCTATATATAATAAAGCATGACATTTGTTTTTATTCAATAGATTAAAATAATTGCCATGCGTATAAAGGGTATCCTATTGTAAGATTTTTCCACGCCCACAAATATTGGTTTGAAGTCTCAAGATTTTTCGTTGTAAAAGCTTGATAGATTACAAATTTCACGAATGATGTGGAATATAATAAAAGCTACTTTACGTTTCTTTTGTACTTTAGAATTGGCGTCAGATCGACTGAGTATTCAAACGAAAGGAAAATTCAATACAGAATTTTCCACAAATTTCCTCATCTCCTGTCCATTTGATTCGCTACAACTCACTCCATACGTTCAATCAACATTTGTGTCTACATGGAAGCATTTAATGAATGTTGGGTACGCAAATGAAATTGATTTAAATCATTTTAATGCTTTTAAATAATTAGCTAATTAGTTTGTGTAATCGCCCTTGAATATGAGAATTTTTGAATGTTAAATATGAAACTTTTGAAAGATCACATGAAATATTTATAACACATTTTTTCCTAACGTCATTTATTTATCAGTAGACTGATTTTAAACGGATAACAACCGTTTATAATCAGAAGATTTCTTAAAAAGCGTTTATAGAGAGAGAAAGAGAGAAAGTTTATTTCAAAATAATATTGAGTAAAAGAAATTAAACATAATGATTAGAAGAAGCCGTAGTTTACAAAATCTGTAAATTACATGGAATGAACAAAGGTTCTAGAAAAAATCAAGATCAAATATTAGTTTGATGATTCTTAATAAATACAAACGATGATATTTTTTAAAGTCAAGAATAGGTGACTGTGTTTGCTAATCTGTTAAGGCATTTCGTCTTTGAGATTGTGTAATTTAGAGAAAAATATTGGCAATATTAAAAAAATGCTAAGATAAGTCTTAAATTTGATAAGTAAAAAATTAATTAATTAAATTATATTGAATTAGAAAAACCAAAATGGAAAAAAACATAAGCATATGCAAAAGTGAGAACGATTAAAGGCTGAAAGTGAGAATTAAGGTATTAATGGGGCTCTACGCGCATATTTTGTCTATAACTATGTGAATTTCTCGGACTAATCTATGAGTGCGTATTTTTGTGTTCATTTGTAATGAGTGTCACTGTCTCTGTAATTGCACGAGCTTCTTACCTCTGAAAGTATGTGTTATTATGCTTCAATTTTATTATTTTAAATTACTACATTTTTCTAGAATTCTCAACAATTTTTGAAATTAGTAATTATCAAAAAGTAATTCTTTTTTATCTCAAAATAATTTTCCATCTATCGGATTTAATTTGAATTTTTTAATTTTTGATATTTTAATTATTATCGGTATTTCATCAAAGGAAACAATAATTTTCAACCGATAGTTTTGGTGAAGTTTAAAGATAAAACAGGAAGAAACCAAATGTGTCCAATAATAATTAAGAAAGAAAAGGAAAGAATCAGGATTATTCCATGTAAGGTATACTCACGTGAAAAGGAAATGAAATTAACGCAATATCTTCGAGTATTTAGGATATAACAAAAAGGATATCAATTACTTTTAATTTGGAAAAGGAGTATTCAATATATTTAATGAAAAACTTCTATAGTCTTGGAAAGAAAAAGCTTAAATATTTATTATTCAAACATTTTTATATCTTAGAAGTGCAAAAAGTCTTTTTTACTATACATTGAAGTAAATATATGTTCAATTTTTAATAATATTAATGAGTGTGACAAGCAATTACACCTAAATATTGGTGAAGTTAATCTTATATATATAACATTTATAAATTTATGATATCAATATTAAAAAAGCAAAGCAAAGAACATTTGATTCATTTAGGTATTTTAATGTGTTAGTAAATTTTTTTCTATTTAGAAAATTTTAGCTCTTCAAAGTCTCATGTGTTTGTATACCAAATAAAGTGTGAGGGTTATAAACGAAAAAAGAGACAAAAAAGTCTAAATAATATCGCATCAGTATTAATAATTTAGTAAAAAAAACTTTTAGAAAGTTGAATATTTAATTGGTTTATTGGTTACATACTTCAAATCAATTAACGAATCAATTTTGAACATATTTAAGGAGAGAACTTCCATGAAACACTCTTCTATATGGGTGGTAAGGGATTTCTCTCAAATTGCTAAGTTTCCTTCATGGTGTTTTAATATTTCTTATAGCTTAGAGTATTTATTTGAAAATGGTAAATATTTCAAAAAAAATTTACCTTCAAACCTTTTTCAAAAATCAAATCTTCATGCACCAACATTTTAGTGACAAAAAGTTGAGTTTTCTTTTAATGTTATTGAAATAAAAAACTCTTTAAGCATTGCCGGACTTATTTTATAAATATAATACTGTAAATAATTAATCTAGTATTATTATTACTAACTAACTTATTAACTAGCAAATTATCTAAGTAACTCAATAAGTAAAATAACACAATAACTACAATGAAATATTATACATTAATAAAAAATTTTGGTTTGACTAAAATATATATATCTCTTTAGAACAGATAGGTTTGCTTAATTATGTTTATCATGTTAAGCTCAGTTTTTATGGTTTAATTTTTTTCATTCCGTTAATAATATGCTCTTAAATGTATACTTTTTTAGAATGATTCATTATCCTTGAAAGTTCTAAAAGATTAAATTAATAATCACAAAAATAGAAATTAGATTTATAGTTTTCTATTTTATTACCAAAGTATTTATTAGTTTTAGTAATTATATAAAATAGAAAGGTCATTTGAGTAAAGTATTTCATTTTCTAGTTGTTATGAAGTTAATTTGTAAGCTAGTTAATTTAATTGGTCTTAATTTGGTGAAAAAAATTTCATTTTTTTTAATGTAATTTTTATTGCAATAGGACTAACTAATTTACAACCTAAATAAACTAACTCATTAATTAACTTTTGTATTTTTTAATTTTTAATCATTTTTTTTACCCTTAATCACTTCAATTCTCAAAGAACTGTTTCTGAAGAATGCTGTGGAGAAACGTGTATCCGATCAGAAATGGACTGCTTAAAAATGAAGGAAAAGAATCGCGATAACTGCCCTTTCAATGCAAAAACGCACTCCCAAACTTTTAAAACGATGGCACCGTATAAAATCGCTTCAAAAGTAAACGTTCTTTTGCCTTACTTCTTTTCAATCGAACATTATTCCTCGAATTTTCAAAAAACTTTTTTAAATTAAATTAAATTAAAAGTTCTTTTGTAACAATTGTTTGTTTGTAAAGTAAAGTAAAGTAAAGTAAAGTAAAGTTTATTGACAAAAGACAAATCGAGTATAGCAAAAAAAACAAAAAAATTTGGAGTGCATCATAAATAATTCGTGTTCTTCTGAAGGAATCCAAAGGGAAGTGAATCAGTCGAGATGGAAGATCTTCAGTTGAAACAATTTCAGAAATTAACTCATGAATAAAAAAAAAGAAAATTTTTACATATCATTTATAATATATATAAATATAAATAATAGAGTGTATACGAAGTGAAACACAGATTGCAATATTTTTATATGTGACACAATATTAATAAGGAAACAGGGAAAAGTATATATAATATATATATATATATCATCCAAAGCATTAGATATAGAAAGTAAGGGATAAAAATATACTAAAAAAAGGAATTATAAAGCATGTAACAGAGATAAAACTGATTTCTTAAATTTAAGTGGACTGCTCATATCTAATAAAGAAACATACTTATTAATGAAAATTGTGCATTTATATTTTAATTTAGATAAAAAACTATTATGTCTGGATAAAAATATATGATAATTGTCTTTTGTTCTAGTGTTATAGGGATGTAAAGTATTGTTTTTGACAAAAGTATCGGGGAAAATATTGTCAATTAGATAAACTGAGTTGTAAAAAAACATTGCATAAGAAAGCTGATTAATTTGATGAACACTTAAGTACTGTACTTCTGTGATAAGCCTTTTGTTGACATTAGAAAAAACTTTTTTTTGAAGAGAATTGATTTTATACAACAGTGTATGGTTAGAACTGCCCCATAATAAGTTTGCATATTTAATATGAGGATAAATAATATGAGGTTAGTTATTCAATTAATTCGTTAGTAGTATTAAACCAATAAATATTTTTAGTTTAATTATTTGATTAACTACTTAATCAATTAGTTAGTTTTAATTAACTAATTAACTATCTAACGAACTAGCTAACAATAAAATAGAGAAAACGACTTCTATTATTAAATTGCTTATTAGAAGATATTTGTGCTTATCCTCCAATCAATTCAAATGTTTTATGCAATTTTTACACTCCATCTTAGGGGAGTATCTGGAATTTCATTGCGCAGAAAATTCCAAATCTGATTAACGAAAATGATTGCATATCTCGAAAAAAAATGGGCTGACTTTTCCAGGCCTTAAAATCTTTCATTTTTTAATCAAAAAATAAATACATCACGAGTTAATAAATAACAATTCCTATATTTTTGGAGGAAGCATCAGGAATAGGAATGTAGGAAATCCAGCTTGGATTCATCTTTTGATCAGTATTTTCAAATAATCATAATCTTAAACTCTGTGTTGATCGTTGATGTGAAAATCAATTAAATCATCAAAAATGCTTTACTCATGCATAATTGTATATATGGCGCTCATAAAAATTTGACATGGGTAAAAGCTTGACAAATAGTGTTTGAAATTCTAATTCGTGAAAAAGAAAATGATACGTTCTCGAGATAACTATTTTGCATATAATAATTGGCACTGTGAGAATGCTGAATCCACGCTCCTTCTGAGTTTTTCAGCCGGCTTTCAACATACAAATGATAATCTATTCTTCAAATACCTTCTTTACTATATATATTTGATCTTTAGGAAAAATTAAAAAAGTAAATATCAATCAATAATAGATCAGTTTTTCATCAATCATCAATCATAAATTGGACATTCCGCTATAAAGTGAGTAGCTTGATTTCAGCGATGATAGAATACCTTCACCAGAGAACCTTTTATCTTGACTGTAAAAATCTTTTGAATTTTTCAGAGGAAGATAAAGAGGATAAAAAATTGGTAAACGGTTTGTAAACTGAAATAAATAAATAAAAAAATATTATAATATATTTTTAAAAATTACCCTGGTATGCATTTTCAAACTTTTTTGTGCTGTCAAAGATTTTTTAACTGATTCCAATCAATTTTTGGATTAAAATTTTGAAAATAATTGTAGTTTTTTGTTTGATCCTAAATTTTTATTTATTTAAATTTAAAAAGATGAGGTTAATCGAAAACTTATCGAAAATAAACCTTTTTTTAAATATAATGAGTATCATAATTTATGTTTTATTTAACCTATATGAAATGAAAATATCATCTTTATTGTAAAAATGCTCTTTTGAGCAATTTTTTCTTCTATTGAGAACTTTGAAGATCTAGTTTAAGACACCAACAGTAGTCAGCAAGCATGTTAATGTTCCATAGACCCTGATATCTTTCCTCCATCACTCGAATATCTTGGTAAAATCGCTCACCTTGTTATTACAATTTTCTGGAAAAAAATCTAGATGAGAACTGAGATAATGAACTTTTAAGAACATTCTTGCATCAAGAGAGCTCAAATATTCTTGTAATCGCAACTACGATGTTTGCCTAAAAAATTCTAACTAGGAACTTAGAAGAAAACCACTGCTTTTTTCCTTTATATTCATACAGCATTCAAAATCGGTATCCTTTATCAATTCTCTAATTTGTGGTCCATCTAAAACACGGGCTTTTATTTTGGCATTTCTTAAGCGATGGAATTTTTCTGTTGAAAAAGAAAAAATGTGATTCTTTTCATCTGTGGCTTTGGTAAAAAATTTTCATAAGACTTAATTTTATGTGTAAAGGTAGAAGCAAAATCTTTTGTGTAGAGACAAGAGTTTTAGCCAAAACATTATGTGATCCTGTTTTCATGTGTGTTGCCATTTCCGTTTAATATAGTGCAAGTCAAAATCTCAGCTGTCCCACAAACACAAAAACATGGATATTTTGTATAGCCGCTTTGCAGTCCCATGAGAATGGCAACAATCTAAAAATAAAATAAATATGTTCAAGGATTTCATACTCTAAAATAATATAATTGCTTAAAAATTTAATCTTTAAATCTCCACACATCATCCACTGGTGTTCTCCGTACTTCAATGCAGCCAATAGATCTTTCGTATTCTTAAAATTTTCTTTAATTTCTACTGAATGAGCAATGGGAACTGATCCAAACGTGTTGCCAATATTAATCCAGACTGCTTTAAATCTTCTGAGAGAAGAATCTAGAAAAAATTTCCCATCTCTTGGATTATATTCAACTCCTAAAGCCTCTATCAATCCCCTGATATCTTTACAAAAAATATATAACGAGTTGCTATTGTAAGGGAAAATTTTTCAGAATTCTTTTTCTGTTCTCTATACCAAGCAAAGGTGGTTTCAGGTGCTAATAAGTTATTTTGTTCTAGCCGTGAGCATATTAATTGAGAAGACTCTTGTCAAATCATTGAATGTTTTCTTCATCTTCTTCCAAACTCGAAATTTAGCGAGTTCCATGAGGAACTGTTTTTTGACGAGGAAACATTAGGATAATTATAAAAGGACTTCTTCCATTTGATAATACTTTCTAAGTTTGTCATGCAAAAATATCAATCTGTAATATGGTCCTTTTGCTCTCGCCAAACAATCGCAACACCGAAAGCAAATTCTTCCTGTTTCTCATTGGTCCATCGTCATAAGCCTTCAACGCATGTTCTACAACAAATATGTGTCGCAAAAAATTTCTCTTGATCGCCAAATTTAAGTTCAAAATAAGCATGATGACATTTTTTAACAAATTATGTGATTTTTAACACTTGATCAGAAAATTTTTTTTATTTTGGTAATACATTTTCTATTCATATTGGATTAGCATGTATAATTTATTTTGTTTTTTGTTATATACGGAGTTTCAAACAACCATAGCCCACCTTCCATAGAGTAAACTAAACATGATAAGAAAATAAACGAAATTATCCAAATGAAAAAGAGTTTGTTGTAAGTTTACACACACAGTTTTGCTTCTATTGGTGTCAGGACAACATGAAGACGAACAGAATAGGAAGAGAAAAGTGAATGACAAAGTTTCGTGTTGAATTCGACTTTTCGAAGGATAGCGTCAATGTGCTCCTTTATCCTAGTACTACTAAATTGATTTGCCGTAGGTTTAGAAATAATCTTTTTTCAACCTTGTCCCTAAAGAAACGTATTCACAAACATTCAAATGTAGAGAATTACCTGGTTACTCTTCATTATCAAAGAAATTGACTGTGTTCTTCATAAAGGTTCTGATTTTGAAGCACTTTCACGCACGGTACTTTGTCATGCAGAAAGGTAATCGGAAAGAAGTTTAGAACATTTTGAGTGTCTTAATGAAAGCAAATAAGGCGCTTTGTTAAGATCTTCTCCCGAAAATAATTCCGATCCCGACTTTCCAAAAAGTCGCAAAAAACAAATCATCTGCTGCGCAGTAAAGGGGCAAAAGTGCTAAAATATTTAGGGCTTTTGATCAATTCACGAGCGTTCTTTTCATCTTGAATCTCATCTACAATTAAAGATCAGAAAATTGGGGCGACATAAAGGAAAAATTGATCGCTCACTGCCAAATGGAGAAATCTGCCCTCGTACCACTCTCTCAAAAAATATACAAACCAAAAGCGATGTCCAGTATTCAGTTGAGTTCTACGAAGCTTGGAAATCTCATGCCCTACATTCAAGGCCTGACTTTGATGAAACAATCAAAATACTTGCCTTCTCCTCGTTTTCCCAAAACGTTGTTCGATTGGTTTTCATTTGACATCAGTATCCCTTAATGAAAATGTCCTTTGACTCCTGAGATAAAACTTCTGGCCTGCCACCCTTAATCTTACATTCACAAGCGCTCAAAGTCCTCAAACCTTCCAAACCATAGAGCAACCCAAGAACGAAAAATGAAGGAGACAGTGGCATCATGGGCTTCACGAAACGTAAGTGATCAGATGCCGTCCCATGTTCATGTGGATTAACTCAGTAGCACACATCTTGATACTACAAGAAGAATGAAACATACTACAACAGTATATAATCATTACCCTTCCATTTATTACAATATTTGACCTTTATGTGTTTGGCACCCCTACAACACGAAAGCTAGTATATAGCCAATTTATGACGTGCTACATTAGCAACAAACTAAACCTTATTATTTGACTAGCACTTAGCAAATTCAGGAATTCATTAAAATTCTAGATTCCTCAAAGAAATGAAACCAAGATAAATACGCTTCACAGAGAATGTAACTAGCTCCTAAATGATAGGAATATCATTATAAATGAGATTTAACAAAAAAGTAGGAAAAATGAAAACATGAAACGTCCAATCCTTATGGATTATTAAACAGCGAACTGCTGTCTGCAGATCTCCAAAATTGATGCCTTGCGTATGCACGATCGCATGGAACAACGTAAAAACGATGAAACTATAAAAGTGTACTTTTTCACGGTGAAAGAACAGCACCAGTCCTGTGTAGATTTTAGATGCAGATAATTGAAATGGAAATATTAATGTGAAATAGCGTTTTAAAGAACATATCCTTTACAACTTCGTTAATTAATCATGAGAGACCAAATCTTATCCTCCCTTCCTTCAAGTTACAGAATCATGAATAAGTGATGACTTTGGTGAAGCTTAGAGATAGAGCTAAAATTAAGGAATATAAAGAAACTGAGAATTAATTTTACAATTTTTTTGTAAAATTAAATTTACTTGAGATATTTTCCCCGTGTACAGCCTTTACCATTACAATGTCTTGCGTTCTCAGATGGGCAAAATAGTCATCCTACAAGTTTTACTTATCACAGATTAACATTTTTAAATTATATCAAGTTAGAATCACATATAAACTGATCATAAAATGAAAAGTTTACCCATAAATTTTGAATCAAATCTAAGAATTGAACCAACATATATGTATGTATATTGTATATATATAATGTTTTTCAGCAAAATGTCCTCCGGCCAAAAGTCTTTTGGCTAAATGTCTATAGCTAAATATCCAGCCACGAAAATATACTAAGTAAAGTACGCTCAGAATTTCTTGTACAAAGACATTACTTGTCCTCCAATTTTTAGGGATTGCAATATGGGTCAAGTTAATTTTTTAAGTTTTTCATATTCAAATGCGCACATAAGATTATTATGTATAGCAACACACTTTTTCAGTATATTTTTGCATTCTTGTGTGCTTTAGTGCATGTTTTTCAAATATTACGAATTGCGTTTTTGTCTTCATCTGATTCATAGTAATCCATTTTACTTTTCTTTAGTTTCATCTCATTTTACTTATCCACGAATATACAACTAACTTCAATATATTGATTTGATAAATGTCGAATGTCATAGCATAGAGCGTTTGCTAAAGCTGCACCTAAATTTGGTGAGTACTCATTCAAATTTATTTTTCAGAATACTGCCAAATTTCCCATAAGTTCTGTCGAATATCTTGCTTATATAACCTTCCATTGGTTTTATGTTGATTTTCATCAGCCGTCTTCCATCCTAATCTCTAAGAAAGCACACATTTACTTGATGAGGAAGAAAAAACTTTCAACTTCTTCATTTAATTCAGCACTTTTTTTCTAATAAAACCTCCTTGAAGGAGGAAGGGAAACAGATGATGTTTGAAAAGCAGCATAAAAAATTTTGGCCCTCTTTGATCTTCGAAGATATGCCATAACTTCAATTCGAACTTTTGCATTAACAGAGACAACACATGTTTGATATTCCTGGGTTCACTTAGCTTTTATTACAATAAAGTATTGAGTCATTACAAAGCGTAGTATAAGGCCTTGAACAAGCTTATAAGTCGAAAAGGTTGTGGAATTTTTCATCTAAATTTTGTTTGACAGTAGTCTTTTCTAGTGATACATTTTTATTTTTAATTAAATAAAAGCAATATTAATTTTAAGAAAATTGATTCTTTTTAGCAAGTGTCCAATGTCCATACGTCTTATTTAGGAAAGAATTATTAAGGAAATAAAAATACAGAATCAATTCTAGATAAGTGATAGGATGAGGTGATCCCAAATCACCACCTCCACACTTCTCTTCACTTTTTTGTGAGTAAGAGATCTTTAATTTCACTTTGAACATTTTTAGGATGAAAATAGGATGAAACAAAAAGTATAAAAAACAAAAAAACTTTATTTTACTAAAAAGGCATTGACAAAATGTTATATCCGTAAAAATTTTTAATTAAAAAAAATTTCCCCATAAAATTTTAATTATATACATAAAAAATAAACTACTGTTTGTTGATTGTTAATGTCATTTTACTTTCGCCTAACACTAGCATGGATGTCGTATAAAATTTAAAACTAAAAATTTTTAATTTAATTAACAATTGGTCTTAGGCTCAAAATATTGATTATATATATATGGCGACATAACAAGCAAAAAAGTAAGATTTGTAAAAAAACAAAAAACTTTCAATATTTTTGTCTCCATTTTAATTTTTAGGAAGAAGCTATAATGAAAGAAATTTATACAAATGGACCAGTTCTCGGTAAAAATCTTTTTTATTTAAATTTTCCAAATCTAGCTAGTAAGAAATCGTTATCACCGTATAGCCAGTATGGTGTAGTTGTAATCCCAGTCACAATCGTGTGTATGTTTTCTGCCTTTTGAGTGCGATTCAAATTCAGAAAATTACGCCGCTTTGACTTCTACTCAGTGTTGAGATTGAGTGGGTTCGAACCGATTCACCCCAAGTTGTTAGTGGAATTTTGTATGCTACAGCTAACATTGTACCCTCCCTAAATAAACAAACTACTAATTTTAGTTTGTCTAAAAGTGTACATAATTAGATGTAACATAACATAACATAATTTATTAAGCGAAAAAATCTACTAATTTGCCTGTGATTATCGCATCAATGTAACGAGGACAAAAATAAGTTGTATAAATTTTATGACGACAATGTAAGTGATATTTATAGAAGAAGAAAAAAAGATTGATACTGAGTTAAGAAAAAGTAGAGAAAGTCAAGGCATTGCTTGAAGGTAGTCAATGCGGGAGAATTCACTATATAATCAGGCACGCAGTTCCGGTCATTGATCATTCTGTTTGAAAAGAAATCTTTAAAAAGAATTTAGATTAGTGCGTCCTTTGAATTCTTCGTAAAAATGATGGTAAGGCATCATGATTAATATGAATGTTTTAACTATCATGTTGTATATACTGTGATCATATCCTTTCTTTTAAATCTTTAAGACAGAAGCTGTAGGGACAAAATGAGTTATCTTTCATTATAATCAAATTTTTGAAACCCTTTGATTTTTTAGTTATATATAGCTGTACTCTTTCCAAAGCCTTCTTATCTTTGATACAGGCAGGGCGTGATATATGACATTATTGTACTCAAGAATGGACCTTATTAACACTTTGTAACAAGAGTTTCAAAGAAGATAAGTATCGGAAAATGAGATAGAATTGAGAGAAAAGATTAGAGAAAATTTATGAAAAGTGCGGTTTAAATTTGAGTGTTTCATCAAGGATGACACCTAAATGAACTTTATACATTATATAGTTTTATATATGAACTTTATAAAACAAACTTTGTCCAAAGCCGAAAATTTTATTAATGAAAGCTTTATTATTGCATTAGAAATACCTTAATGAAGTACTGGAACCTTTGAAAATAAATTCATGATAGGATTTCTTCTGACGCTTTTAACATATTTATGGCATGCCTTTATAATTTGTATGTCTTCATTGTGAAAAATTGCTTTCAATTAAACTAATTTTCCTTAAATGTTATCATTTGACACCCAACAGTTACCGAAAGTCAAAATGGCATATTCAAGAAATAATCATTCTTTGCAAAGCTTAGTATATAAGTTGAATAGCTTCGTTAAAATCTTTCATTTTAATGATTTTTGTGACTATATTCAAAACTTCAAAAAATGATCTAATAACTCCTCAAATTATATAAAAAGCAAAAACGATTATAAATATATTTGCTATCAATTGTTCTTCGGAAGCAGAAAGAGAACTTTCGAAAATGAATAAGTTGTGTTCTGATTAAAAAACAGATGAAACAAATTGAAGGGAAAAGGTTAAAGAGTATGAAAACGAAAAGTGGAGATTTCAAAAATTTTAAATATAATAAATAATTTTACAGTGTTTTTTTCTCCCAAAATCTCAACGTATAAAACAGGAAGATTTATTTTTGGGTTCAAATAGAAGCAGGAAATGCTTGTTACCCTTTTAAGGCATGTCGATATGGTAAATAACTATAGATAGACTACGAAGTGATTATAGACCAAGATTTTATTGAGACATATTGTTGAGAACCGGTTCATAAAATTTTTTGAATCCCATCACTGGTCTTAGTTACCATTTATATAAATCAAAAAATATTTATTCTTTTTAAATATATCGTTGGCTTCCCTTATTTTTAATTTATTTCCTATATATGCATAATTTGAAAAAAATGATTAGAGAGTTATCTTTCTATTCTAAAAGTAACGGGAACCAACGATATATTTGAAAAGAATAAATATTTTTTGATTTTTTAAAGAATATTTTTTATTCTTTGATTAGAGAATTTTATTTTGATTATTTGATTTATTGACAACTATATTATTTAAAATCGTGCAAATTGCAAAAATATAGGTAATATCGTCTTTCCGAATGAGGTATATCAAATCCTTCATCTAGCGAAATGTGAACAGGAAGTTGAACCTTGTCGAACCAATCATTTTTAATTTTTGTAAAATCGTCTCTCCGTAATAGAAACCATCGTAGTATACAGGTTGGGAATGACAAACAAGTTATCTACCCACGTTCAATCGTACAGGTTATGAGATATTTAAATATAAAAATCCTACAATACTGAATAAAAATATTTAAAATAAAAATTTTCAAAAAATATTTTACATACATATTGAAAGCATCATTTCAAAAATTATACTCAAAAGTTCAAAACACTTAACTATGAAATTAGGGTTTTATTTAATGAAAACTATATGATTGGTTGATATACTACTAATATGACGATTTTTTGGAAATTTTTACTTGTTTGATTTGCAGAAAAAATTTAACTGTTTTTCAATGTTTCTTTTTCATGATATATATATCATTTGAAAGCTTATCGTTTGCTACATACGCTTGAATAATTTATTTTTGCAAAAGTTTTTTATTTTTTTTCATAACTGGACTTTACTTCGAAAAATTTGGTCGAAATTTTAGTAAAAAAAAGGAACCACTTTTATAGACCAGCATAATGTGAAAATTTAAAGAAAAATTTTGATTGAAATGGTACCATTGGAAAGCTATACTCTATGTGGGTAACATAGGCTAGCTTTAACAAAAAAAAAATTTTTTCTTTTTGCAAAATCTGCTTTTATGTGAGACGACAGTCAACTTTTATCTAGATAAAAAAGTACCAATAATTACCCTGATGAATTTATATACTTTTTTTCAATATTTCATATAGTAAAGCTAATGTATAGTTTATTCCATTTTAAAATGTCATAGAGAACACTCTCGAAAATAAATATATTTTTTTACTTTTTAGGGGTCAGTATAGGTCAGAATATCTTTTTCTAATAAATTTTTCTCAATGTTTCTTGAATAAATACAAACGTTAGTAGCAGAATAATATGTATTTTTTATTTTAGATAACATGAAAGTAATATTATTCTAACAATTTTGAATACTTATTTTTATTTTTGCGTTATCTACTTTATTGCGAGGTCAGTCAAATTTTATTTGTTCCGAAAAATATTCATAATTAATCTAATAAATTAAAATATTTTTTTCAATGTTACATATAACAAAGGTAGAATTTAGTTTTTTTTCATTTTGAAATATCAGAGTAAAAGAAAAGTGTCCAAAATAAATGATTTAGAGATCACTATAGGTCACTGTAATGTTTTTCTAATCAATTTTTCTCAAAAATAACTATTATTTTACACACACACACACACACACACACACACACACACACACACACACACACACACACACACACACACACACACACACACACACACACACACACACACACACACACACACACACACACACACACACACACACACACACACACACACACACACACACACACACACACACACACACACACACACACACACACACACACACACACACACACACACACACACACACACACACACACACACACTTTACACACTACAATAATAATTAAATAAAAATAAATGCATAAGTAAGTTACATTGCAAGGCCGTGAGTGTTGATTGTATAGTTTCGCCAAAATATATAAAATGCAAATTTAGTTGTTCACATTTTTTCCCACCATGAAAAATATTTTTGATTAAAATATATTAAAATTCAAAATTATTTAGCCAATCGACAGCAAACTGTTGAAATATTATTATTATTAATTATTAGTATTCTTATTGTCTATCTATGTCATTTGAAATGTAATGAAAAAATATATTATTATTATTTTTTTTTTTTTTTTTTACACACTACACACTACACTTTACACACTACTACTTACACACACACACACACACTACACACACACACACACACACACACACACACACACACTTACTACTACACACACACACACACACACACTCTACTACACACACACACACACTACTACTATTACATTACTATTCATACTATATACACACACACACACACACACACACACACTCACACTCACACACACACACACACACACACACACACACACACACACACACACACACACACACACACACACACACACACACACACACACACACACACACACACACACACACACACACACACACACACACACACACACACACACACACACACACACACACACACACACACACACACACACACACACACACACACACACACACACACACACACACACACACACACACACACACACACACACACACACACACACACACACACACACACACACACACACACACACACACACACACACACACACACACACACACACACACACACACACACACACACACACACACACACACACACACACACACACACACACACACACACACACACACACACACACACACACACACACACACACACACACACACACACACACACACACACACACACACACACACACACACACACACACACACACACACACACACACACACACACACACACACACACACACACACACACACACACACACACACACACACACACACACACACACACACACACACACACACACACACACACACACACACACACACACACACACACACACACACACACACACACACACACACACACACACACACACACACACACACACACACACACACACACACACACACACACACACACACACACACACACACACACACACACACACACACACACACACACACACACACACACACACACACACACACACATTCTCAAACTTTTCACGAATATATTTAGTTTAGTGGGGATGTGGTAATGACCTTGAATTTTGCATGAAACGTTGCATAATATGCTCAAATGAATTTCTTTTTACAACGTTTTAATGCAATATTTTACTTGAAAATCCATATTTTTAATTGTGATTGCTGCATCCTTAGTTCTCCATCTTACATTATTATCCCTGGCGTACAATAGTGAATATTTGTATCTTGAATGCAGTCGTTTCTTTTACGTATACTTGCATTAAGGAGTGAAAATGCTTTCAATTTAATTGCACTATAATCGAAACCTTCTCAATTGAGACATTGTTGGTGTAGTTTTACTTAAAAACGCCTTATTCTTCAGATGAAAAATTTTCAAGCACACTACATTCATATCGAGAAACTTTCCTACTTTTAATTTAGCAAAAATTTAGATGTTTGAATTTTTGGGAGACAATAAATTTAAAAAAAAAATAAATATATTTGGCGTTTAAGTCCATTCCCAAATTCAAAAACAAAATATTGTAATCCAATATATATTCGCTTTATAAGTAACCCTAAGCGTAGCCACCTATGAAGCACTTGGAGCTGGGCTCCTCCATATTAATTATAGTCCCGATCAATTAAAATGTTAATTTACAAATTAAAAAATGAAACAATTAATTCATTTTTTGACAATATGAGTATACCAACAATATATAGCGAATAAAATGAAAAGATAAAAAATTATTGATATCATTGACGGTGGAGATCAAGTTATTTAATTTTCTTAAGATGGGCCTTCTACCAGGAGAAAAAAAATTCTTCATAAAAACTTACCATTTGGTAACGAAGTTTAAAAATATTAACCATGATAAAATTAGAAATATCACGAAAAAATAGAAAGAGACAAGTAGATAAAGGATCTTATAAGCTCAGAAAGTAGAGTTGTCATAAACTACATGTGTTACTTTAATTTTAGATCAAGCCTGTAAATAAGCATACAGGGTAAATAAATACTTCTGGCTACGCTACTAAGGCGCGCACTTTTAAACAGTTGAGTTATGATGCAATTCATCGAGAAATAAATTAAGTTTGTCAAATTAAACGCCGAATAGCTCATCGACTTGAAAGAACAAAAGATACGTGTATTCACATAATATAAAAATATTTTATCCACAAGAGATTCAAATAAAGCAATAAATACAATCACCATATTCAAGTTTAAAAATGATAAATTTTTTTTTATAAAGAATGAGAAGGCTGATCAGACTTTTTACCTCAAGGTACCATAAGATTTTGGGAGATACCAAAAGATAAAATAATGAGAAAAGATAATATCTGTTTCAATTTCGATTTTGCAAGGGTTTGATGACTTAAGCCTAAAACTAAATACATCATTTATTTTGCTACTTATTGATTATTTCCCACGCATCCAAACATTTTTAATACTATAAAGTTAAAAAAAAGATGATTAAAATTTTTTATTATGAAAAAGTTAAACAAAAATTTTTAATTTAGTTAGTTAGATCGTCAATTGATTTCATGGGCGTTCGCTAGGGTTGGCAAAACAGATCATGAGATAACCCTAGGATTTTAAATATTCTGATATCGATTCTTCATTAATCACGAATTTCGTTTCTTATTTTTTGTCTTTTTTTAACCGATATGTCAAGTAACTTTTTTTTGCTCCAGCCTCGTAAAGCTCCAATCGACGCTCATGGTTGATTAGTTTGGTAAATTAAACATTTTAAGAGAAGAAAGAGATAATCGATTAAAAAAACATAAGTGATACAATGATTACATAATGTATTGATTATAACATATAAGGAACTATGCATATATATTAATTTATATATACAAAAACAGTATCAAAATAGTGCAATTTCAAAAGGCCCTCTGGGCCGCTTTTATGAAACAAAAGAATTTTAGTAATAAGAATTAATAAAGAAGTTTTTTCATTTAATTTTTCTTAATAAACTGGGGAGAGAAGGAGAGGAGTGAAATAACGGATAAGTACGCTTTTTTTCTAAGAGTCATAATTTCTACTTTTTAGAATCTTTAAAATTTGGATTTTGTTCTAGAATTTAAACCTATATAAATTTTTGTATTTATTAAGATGAATATTTGATATTTTATAGAAAAAAATCGGCTATTCTGTCTTCACACACTTTGAATTGATTTTATTAAAAAATTTGATCTTTTTTGTCTTACTGTTGAAATAAAAAGGGTGTTGCAAAGAAATTCAAATATAACAATAAAGACGTTTATCCGCATAGAAACTCTGAATCGCGTAAAAAGTTTAGATCCTAATTTTCAAAGCACACTTCATGTAATTAATATGTTTAGTTATTTCAGTGATTTAGCAAATAAGTAAGAATGTAAGTTTCTTATTTAATTATAAAGTTATATATTTAGTTTGTTTTTTTATACTTTGTTAACTATTTAGTTCGTAAAGCTATAAATGTTTACTATTATTTTTTTTTTCATCATCCTTTTTTATAAAAACTTTTATGTGAATGTGTTCCTGGATTTGCTTGTACATTTAAAAGTAGGAGTTTTATTCATCTTTATACAAACTGGCAAAGCTTTTAAACAAACATCATTTTCTAGATTTGAGTAAGAGCGGGAAATTCAAAATTTGCATCTAGTGCAATGAATTGTTATATATGACATCGTTTGATACAAATGCAATCATTTATATTTCTTTTCACATCTTATTTGTTGTAAATATGTTATTAGCTACAATGGACATTTTTCAAGACTTTTTCTCATACTATTCCGGGATATATCGTAAATCAAGCGATTCTTTGGTTCGCCTTGGTTTCCTCTCCGTCAGGATAATTGGGTAAGAATTTGTTTTCCTATATTATATATGTGAAGCTAATCAAGTAAAGTACATATTTCAAATGTAGTTTCCAATTAAGGGAAAAATATTGGAAATTTGAAATGGCTATTAAAATAGTATTTCAATATAGTGAATGGTAATTGAAGTTTAGTACGATAGGTCGAAAATAATTACTTAAATGGAGTGCGATCAACTTTGCCCCAAAAACATCTGTCAAACATCTTAGGATTATGACTATTCACCATTTTACTCATATTCTCTCAATTAAGAAAAGTAAATAACAAAGAGATATTTCAAATCGCTTCAGTCCCTTTCTTTACTACACCTTTATAAAGCAACCGTGTTGCTTATTGTTCAGTCCTCAAATCAGGTCAAAAATTTAATTATTTTTAATATAATTTAATGAAAATAAAATTTTTAGGATTTATAAAATTTATAATTTTTTATAATTATAAAATAAATAATAAAAAAATAATGCTAAGCACTATTTAGGTCAAGATGGCATCAAACTCTGAAAATAATATTTTGGTCATTTTTCTATCCAAAACTTTTGCAAATATACTTCTAAGATCGTCAAAAATTAATTATAAGGTCATTGTCTCCAACACCGAAACTTTTGGTTTGATAAAATTAAGTCAAGATATAACATTTCAACACTGAGCTTTGAAAATATAACTTCGGAAGCCACCTCACCCGATTTTGATATTGGAAGAGAGACTAATAAAATATTTTAAAATCTTTTTAAGCGAACTTGATATCAATTATTTAATAAGCGTTTAAGCCATCACATAAATCCTCACATTTCCACTAAATAATTTGGAAAGTAGTCGCATACAACTTCCCTTTTAATAACTTATATTGGAGGCTAAAGTGGTATTTGTTATACATCCACCGTACCCCATTGAAAGTATATGATTAATGATTTTTGTATTTATATCATGAAGATCAAAGGTGTCTTTGAAGGAGCTTACATTATACATGGAAGAATATTAATTAATTTTTTCATTCAATTAACAGATGGGGCTCGTCCAAAATGCATGACAAAGTCAATAAATACTGGGTAAGGTGGCTTTTTAAAAAATTTTCTATAGCACGCATCTCTCATTGCTCATGTGATTTTAGTTGGTGGCAAATTGTTGGGGCACTTTGTGGGGACAAGATGGCTACTTTAAAATTGTTAGAGGCACCAACGAATGCAACATTGAAAGCTACGCTGTCGCCACCTGGAGCAAAGTGAATGACAAAGTGATATACACGAGAAAAAATCTGGCACGATTCAGAAAAACTAAAAAACGCCTAAACCATTTGCAGGGCGTCCTCCATTAAAACATTTTTGCTTTGGAGCCATTTGATTGTCTCGCATTCCTTCATTTTGTTCTTCTTTCAAATTTTGGTGATCTCTTCACACCTACTTTATTGGAAGAAGTGAAAAAGTTTGTCATGATTTAAACTTTTGTTAAAAGATTTTTTTTAATCTGTCTATCTTTAATGGAGTGTAGCGTTTAGTGTACAATATCTTTTTAAATCCATTATATTTTAACTAAATAAAGAATATCTTTATGAAAATTTTCAACAAAGTTTTTTTCTATAATTCCTACAAGCATTTTGAAATTTGTGCGTTTGGATCACTACTAACCTATTCAAGTTAAGTCAGAACTCAATTCTGAGAACATTTTGATTCAATGCCACAACAAGAAAGTTTAATTAGTAAAGGAATTTGATATTATCACAATATATTTTTTTATTCTTAAATTGATTTCAGCAAAATCTATTTTTTTATAAATAAAAAATATATATCCAACTAATTAATTAATTAGCTAATAATTTGATTCGTTTCTCAATTTTATTTAGTTTCTTTTCATGAATATTCATTGTTCATTATTTATACATACCGTAAATTATACAGCGTGTTTTATAATTGATTACATCATTAAATATTGATACATTTAATTACACACACTTAAACTTTCATTCTTCATTCACTCTCTTTATACTTTAAAAATTATTGAGAATTATTATTATATATATACTCTAAACAAGAAGATAAAATGTTCAAACTATTATTATCAGATAATTTCATTAATAAAAAGAATCGATATAGAAAATATATCCATTTTCACTATTGAAATTGATTTATTGATAAATTTTGGTTAGCAGTGATTAGGTCGTACACTTTCTAAAAAAGTAAAAGCTTTTAAAAAAAATTATAGCATCAAAAAAACAAAGACAAGTATGTTATCTTTTATTAATAAATCAATTTTAGTTCTATTTTGTCTTTTTTAAATTCTAATTTCTCTTACTAAAAGACAAAATATAACTGAAAATGGTACATAATAAAAATATTTAAATGTAATTTGCTTTAACCACCACTCTGAAATAAAAACCACGTGTTAATAACGATCCCTTCTTCCCAATTATTGGGTGACTGATCATTCGTTGATGTGTAAATTAATTATGGGTGAATTGATAGATAAAACATTTTTTAGCATTTCATATATTTTTACTATAATTTAAAACTCTTATACTTTATAACTCAAAAAGTTAATTTTATATCATGTTTTATGCAAAATTTAACTTTTATTTTATTTTCAGTTTATTGAATTACATAAAAATTTTGTGAACAAATCATTTCACACATCTATTGTTGGTAAATATTTTAATACATTTTAGTGTGTATAGGTGTGTTTGTGTGAAATATAGTCTAACAACACTTTGAAAAACTAAAATTTATTTAGAAAGAGATTTGTTAAATTTCATTTATAAACAAGATTTTTATTTAAATAAAAAAGTTAAAATAATAAAAATAAGTTAATTTTGTATTGGTATGAGCGTGGGATCTCGACCCAGATGGTTTTGTTTCGATTCTTGATTGTGACTATCCTTACCATTTGTCCAACTATGGAAGTTTATCTTCACTTGGATGCGATACCCAACTAAAATAATAATAATAATATTATATGTAAAAATAATAAAAAAAATTACATTTCCAAAAAAATAAATTATAAATGTTCTAGCTTCATATTTATAAATACATATAATGGTAAAAAATTTTCCTCAGTCATGAGTGTCATGACATAGTATTACACTATTTATTTTGTAAAGTAGCAAAGAAACAGTCAAAATAAAAAGAAATATAAAAATAATAATTTAAAATACACAAGTAAAAATGTCGTGCTTTAAAATGTTTTCAATGCTCTTCTATTATTATTATTATTATTATTATTATATATTCGTTGAGATAAGCTTGAATAAAAATAAAAATAAGAAGTTTTTAGATGTTTTTATTAAATCAAATTTTCTTTAACCTGTTTGCATTTTCCTTCATAAAAGTGTGGCCGTTTGGAAATGGCTGTTTTAAACCACTTTCGACAATGGAAATATTAATTGGAAAAAATGATTCTTGATTAGTTTAATTCGGATGCAGTCACCCAAGAATAATAAAAATGTCACTAATATTGCCTAAATATATACATAATATATATAGATATATATGAGAAAAAGATTAATGGATATAGAAACACAATTTTAGAGGCAGTGCAAACATATACGAATAGATGTTATCGAATTAATGATAACATGCACATTAATCATATAAAATTATTCTCAAAATAAACTCGCAAGAAAAGAGTATCTAAGCTCAATATTTTATAAAGTTCAGGCAATGTGTGTGATTAGTCAATTCGTGGAAAGGCAAAATTCTTGATGAATATATATTTAATATTTGAATTTTAATTTAAACTTGCAAATGTGTTCGAACACATTTTTTATACCAAAACTTTATCAGCTATACGGATCACGTGTGTTTGTTAGTTCGTTAGTTAGTCAGCTAGTTAGTGAGTGAGTTAATTAGTTAAGTTAAAAGTTCAGTTAGGAGAGACGTTTTTTGTCGATTTAAAATCAAATGATGAACTTTCAAATGGGTACGTAGTAGAGCTCTGCAAGGAGCGGACGAATGACGCGGGTTTGCGGGTGCGGATAATTTTTTTTATAACTACCTGCGTTCAATATTAGAACTGCGGGTTATTGTGGGTTAACTTTTAAAATCGCGGGTATTTGCGAATTAATTCGTAAAAAATCGTAAAATTATTAAGATATAAAGTTCAACATCGCAGTAATGTACATCACATCACATAGATCACGCACACTGAAAATTTTACATCCTCAAATCTCCATTTGTTTCTTTAGATAAAGTACGTTTTTTATTACTATATACGTACTAGAGCACAACATGGTTTTAAAAATTTGCCCCAATCCGCCTGCCCGCATTTTATTATTTTGCACCCACCCCGCATATGTGATAAAAAATAAGAGGCCCTCAACAGCCCTGCACTTAAAATTTTAATACCCACACTCAACCCCCAATTTTGAATTTAAATGCCGTGCCAAACTCGCGATTTTAAATGTATACCCTAAGCCATCATTAACTCAACACACAGCTATTTTATTTCGATAAAGAGTATATAATTCAAATGAACATGTTTTATACATAGAATTTTTAGGATGTTAGATTTAAAACAAAATTTTGTTCTCTATATAGAGAACAACCAACAAACTAAACTAAAAACTATATAGAGCTGTTTAAAAATAGAATATCATTGACGGCTTGGCTTTTTAAAGCTGATCTTGTCTAAATAAGATGGCCAGCAAGACTGACTGCAAGTTAAGCGCACTAGTAGCACTTGTTGCCATGATACATAAAACATTACGCGCAACAACAGAAAGTGTAGGAAAATTTCTTCAATATAATTATAGAATGGCCTTGACAACGAATAAACTTAAACATTTGGATAAAAAAAGTTCCATATTCATCTGCAACATCATTATCATCTTTTGATAACTCGATAATTCTTCTTTATATTAACCAAATATTAGTGAACCCAAAGCCGTTGTTCGTAATATTTCATAGAATAAACAGATATTTTAGAATTATCCTACTTAACACTGCAATGCCCAGTTTTTTAAAACGAATCCCCTGTTTATTTTTTTAATAAGTTTTTATATGATTTAAAGCAGGATATTCTTATTTTATTTAAATTTGTAAAAAAGAACCTTAAGGTTTGAAATAAAGTAAAGAAAAATGTTGAAAAAAGCTTTCCTTACTTAAACAAAGCTCAAAAGTTGAATGGTTGTCAAATTTAGAACTGATGAAAGTCATTTTGCAGGAATTCACTTGGTAAAAATTATTTTCTCATTTACAAGATTGAAACTATTTATGCTATTATTCAAATCTGTTGTTCGACAAATTCTTAACTATGGAAATATAACTATGCAACCCCTATTTTTTCAACGGTTATGAAAAATAGAAACAGTTCATAAAGTTTTCCACAAAAAATAAAGAGAATGCAAATTTATCTTGTGCTAAAAGGATATAAAAAATATTCCTTATCTTATCTAGGTGCCAAATTAAGGTCTTGGAATCGATCCAGCTTTATTAGACACAACGGTTCAATAGTGTTTCTTGATAAAAACACCGCAAGTTACCTTTACTTTTACATCACATGTGTTTCTCCTTTTTACTTCGTGATCAACTTACTCGATTGGATTATTCGATAATTGTCAGTTTAAAAAAACGTTGAATATATATATATAATGCCTTGGAAGTGTGGTAAGTGGTTAAAAAATATAAATTTCAGAAATAAAGACAAAACATGCAACTAGGTCTAAATTATGGAAAACTAAAAAAAATTTGGAAAAACTATATATACAAAAACAGGATCAAATTGCATCAAAATGTCATTGAGTTTCCCTCCTAAACTTTAAAATTTAAAATAAGTACACAAATGAATCTAAATTTTTAAAACACTTTTAAAAGTTTTTTTTAATTGAACAGCAATTTTCCATTTATAAAATTGGTTAAACTAAAACAAATGCAAAAAGTTTATCGAAAACCAGCAATTAATTTATGTCTAAAACTACCTCTGTTTTCAAGTTCTCTAAAAATAAGAAAATTTCAAAATATCACACTTCTTCTCTTCCACTTATAATATTTTTAGATTTTAGTTTTGAAAGTTTTTTACTTTTGAAACATGCAAATGGTGTTAGACTTTCCTTGGATTTATTTGTTTCTTTTAAATAAACGTCTTAAATTTCGTTCAATAATAACAAAATTTATTTAAATTACATAGTTTATAGAATCTGACGCTTTTTTACTGCGTTGTAAATACCCATATGCTAATTATATTATAGCATGTTTGCCTCTTTTCCGCTATATAAACGTGTTATCTTATCTTGTGTTATTAATATTAAAAATAATAACCACCTTGCTCGTTTTTTAGTTTTAATCATCTCAAGATTGGAATAGAACACTTTCTTATTAGATTCCATTGTTGATGTCATTCAAATAGCATTCCTTATTTCATTGGTAGAATGCTATCGAATAAACTGAAAGAACGTTTTATTGAAATTTTATTATTTCTTCGAGATCAAAATTTAGCCGGATTCTTCTCACACTTTGCGAAAATTTGACTTTCAAAGCAGAATAAAAATAATGCGATGTCTTTGATTGTTCTGAAGTATTTATAATGAAAATACAGTGCATCATTGATTTAAAATTTGATTAAAAAATGAAAATTTTGCAAAATTTTAAAATTTGGAATTCTCTCGTCAAAATGTTACACGCCCAACCACATCAATGCAGGAACTGTGGTCATCGGCTCATCTTGTTGCATGTGCATAATGAAACTGGAAATGCATGAGATTAGAAAGCAATCATAAGTAATTATTATTATTATCATCATCATGATGTGATGCAATCACAATCCATCTTCATCACCATCTCTGCATCTCTTCTCTATGTTTGCGTAATTTTGCAATTATTTATTTGTTACATAGGAGGGACGCGCATTTATAAATAAGTGCGTGGATAGAGATAGACTACATATAAGCCTTTTTTTCCATTTGAGTTCCTCAGAATTACGCTACCGCACAGAATTTTAAGATGTAAAAAACAAAATGTCTAATATCCATTTTATTTCACTCATCGCATATATATTATATATATCTGTATCAAAGATATACATGTACCAGGATAGAAGATGTGATGTGTGTTTCTCTTCTTTGCATGCAATACACTACACTTTAGTGCTTTTTTTTAAAAGGAAAGAATGTTTTATTTTTAAGAGAGTGTAAACAAAGTCTGGAAGTATTGATTTTGTTGGGGAGCACAACAATTAATATTCATTCGCATATATTTATTGATTACCAAAGTTGATACTACTTAATGTTTTAAGCTGCTGCTAACTTTATGCCTTCAACATTTCTAACTTCTTCTCAGCATTGAGCTTGACGCTTACAAGTAACACTTATCTTCATCATCGCATCTTAATCATGTCCTTTCATTCCATATTTGAGCCAAGGTTGCTGCCAGAAACTCGTGAGCAAAGGTAGCGCGAAACAAATATATAAAAATGAAGCTAAAACTTTGAACAGTAGCAAAGGCTGCAGAACATTTTTCGTATCCAGTTTTGGACGTTTCTTAGTATTTTTTTTATTTTAGGGTACGAAATGATTTGTGTAGGAAATGTCTTATAATTTATTAATCAAATATTTTGAGATTATTTTTATTAAAAAATATGAAAAATCTAATCAACTTTAGGGTAATTGTTAAACTAAAAGTTTAGTGACCAAAAATTCAGAAGGTAGGAAACTTGGCAAAAATTGCAATATTACGCAATACTGCGAAGAGTAGAACTAATCTTTTCAAAAATTGGGAAGATTTCTTCACAATCTACCCCCTGGTATTTTAATTCTGAAACAAGTGGACTAAATCTTCATAGGTCAAAGGAAGGGATGGGTCATTTGACTCCTAGCTAATTTCCGCCCCCATCATTTCACTTCAGATATTCAAAAGATAAGATTAAATTAACCTAAATAAAATAGGATTGTAGAAATTTTGGCAGAATTATGCTAACTCACAAATTTTCGATCAATATATCCTTATTTTATGTAAGTTTTGGGAAATGATAGTTTGTAAAATGCCTTCAAATGTCAAATTACTGTCATGGTGAATGCGTTTAACATAGTGAAGCAAAGTATAAATAAAGAATTAAGAGCTAAAGCTCGTTGCTTCGCTCAAATTATTACCGGTGCGAAGAGAGGGGGCAGTGGTGCTAGAGTTAAAAAAGAAAAATTTATAGAACCTCAAGGAGAATATCTTATTGGAAAAATCATATTTGCAACGTAAACTACTGTAAATTGTAAATACTAGTTAGAATATTTTACATTTTTAGTAGTAGTTCCTCATTTTTCAATTCTATTTTGTATTTTAGAAATAAAAGAAAATATTTATTGTCTCTGTTATTATTAATTTTGTGTTCAATAATAATTTCCTTTATTGAACTAATTTTTTTTAATATTTGGATGTTACCCTAAGTTTGATAATTTCAATTTACCAATCCTGTTCAATTAATATTATCAATCTAACTTTATATTCGATTGAAGCGTGTTAGAAAAGTTAAGAATATTTTGTTTTGCGGATCAATTAAAATTTTCTTTGGACTCTGGTTGTGCTTTATTTTATTGTTCAAATCACTATTATATATCTTCGTTTACTGTTTTTATTCCCATCATGAGGTCATTAAACCCAATATACAAAATGTCGAAGTATTCTTAAATTTAAACCGTCAAGATATGATGGCATTTTTCCACATGTATTTGAAGATAAAATCTGGGAAGTTTTTTTGTTATACTAAAATCTATCGAGAGTACTTTCGAAGTTTTATTTCCAAGTTCAAGTTTCAAAAATGCCCTAACTTGACTCACTTTTAATCGATATAGAAGAACTTAGGGAACGAAAAATCATGTTTCGGATCGAGATGAATGATCTCATGGTGGTTTTCAACGATATCTGAAATATTTTTGAAAAAATTTAGCTCGAAAAAATTCAAAGAGGTTCTCAGCACTTTTCTTCTTGTGAAAAGACTTTTTATTAGCGAAAGGTAAGGGGATAATTGGCCACATAGAAATTCTTAAGAGGACTTTGCTCGGTGTAAATACATTTCTGATACATATGTCAGTATTGTAGTTAACTTTCTTTTTTTTCTCAATGCCCTTTTTCAGTAAGTTTGTCAATCGTATATCATATATAGTTGTTCACCACGACTTTCCTAAGCCTGAATGTAGCATTTGTGGAAACGTTTATTTTTGATTTTTCCTCTTATTGTGACGCCAAATAAAACTAACATCGTTAATACTTTGAACTAAAAATTAGAAAAGGAACAAACAAAATTATTACATATTAATTTATACATATTATGAGAAATGTAAAATATCATTAAAAGTTCCATGCAACATCCATACATAAGCTAGTTTACAGACAACATCGCGCTACCTATTAAAAGTCTTATTGTATGAAAATTCTGAGAGACTAAAATATTTTTCAAAAATTTGCTATGAAAAAGTCTAAAATGTCAATCAAAAAAGTATTAAATTTACAAGATACAGGTAAGACTTTTTTTAAACGTTTATAAATTCTTGCTCTTTTTTTAATTATTTGAATTTTAAAAAATTTTTTTTGTATTTTCCTTAATGAGACCAAACTGAGAATCAAAAAAGTTTTATATATTTACAAATCAGAAAGCATTCATCCATTTTTCGTTTAGGTTAGTGATAGGTAAGTATAAGTAGACTATATCAAATGACTTTCCAGTGTGTGATGCTATAGAGCCCTTCTCCGGTTGTAGACATTTGCTCATACCCTCTCGCTCCCAATTTTATTATTTTGCACTCGAAAGCTGATCTTCTCCAGAAATAAGATGTCCATCAACACAAAAGTTACGCTTGCTACAACACTTGATCGCATAATACATAAAACATTACGCGCAACGACAGAAAATGTGGAAATTAATATAATGTATTGCATATGTAATAAAAAATATACCTTATCTAAAAACCAAATGGAGTTTTGATGATGTAAAAGTGATCGTGTGTGATGTGATGTGCTTTACTGATGTTGCATTTTATAGTTTATACAATGACATATGGGCTATGAATGAATATCTTATAAATTGTACGCTTTAAGCATTAATTCTCAAATACACATTATTTCACTAGTTAACCCATAATAAACTGCAGGACTAATATTGAACCTACCCCGCCCTGCGTCAGAGCAAGTTTTAAACAAATGACTCGCACTGGTTATTTATTTGCAGGTCCTGTATACCCACCCGAGAGCACTGCACTTCGAAGGTCTCTAGTATGCTCACATTTGTTTGGATTTGGTTTAGATAGGTGAAGTAGGAAATGAAAATGTTTTCAAGAGAAACGCTTGCTAGATCTCTAAAATAGAATGAAGAGTAAGTATTAGGCATTGTTTGGTGTAAGATGCTTTTACAGTTGATCCTATATGTACAATCAACTTTGGAAAAGAAGTCAAAAGCGGTGAGTAGAGATGAAAGGCAGAAATTCAATTGGGCAAAACGGATAATTGCCCGAGGTCATAAAAATAGGACAGATAGAGATTTATGGACGATATGCGCTTATCTGATAAGTTTATATTGGTGATCTTTATTAGTGAATTTGGCTGCGGGTCGATAATCCTTAAGATACTTATAATGAATTTTAGTATTTTTTGAGCATAGAACCTTCGATGTCTTAGAAAAATTTCGCAGTGGGTAGTAAAGGTTGCTCAAATGATGATGCATTGCTGTGGTACACGGTTTTTGATTCATTTCTTCCGAGCTTTTCTTAACATACCATTCATCTAAATCCTCCTTCTTTAACCGCAATCTTTTCTTCTACTCTTCTACAACATTTCTATCCATTCAAACATCCATCTATGTATCCAACATCTCAAATCGCCAAAGTTGGCACCCTTAACCAAAAAATAACTTTGTTAATTATAAAATCATTAATCTAATCAGGGGTCGGCAAACCTTTTTACCCATCGACCCCTTCATAGAACATTTGTCGTCACATCGACTCCCACCCCACATAGAAATGTTTCATAAAAACATTAATCAATATCCAATAATTATTAGGATTATAATTATTGTGATTATAATTAAGAGAGAAAATACAAACCAAAAATGTTTCATATATCCTATACTATACAATGTCCTAAGCTATGTTTTAAAAGAAAAAGGAAATTTATTACTACTATAAAGTAAAAAAAGCATAGAACAATTTGATAAGTTTGTCCATCTTATCGACCCCAGGGGTCGATAATGATCACTTTGCTGATCCCTGAAATATTTAATCGATTTTTATTATATTCAAAAACAAAATTACTTAAGTATAAAATAAAATTTATTATCATGTGTCTAGAACAGGGGTTATTCCTCACTCAAATAACTCGCGTGCCACATTTCAAATATTTATAGCTCTTTCGGGCTTGATAAAAACACAATGGTTCAAAAGATTTATTGGATCATAATTAAAAATGGAATATATTATTTTAAATGCATTAAAAAGCTTGATTAAATATTTATTCTAAATTTTTCTTTTACGATTTTAAATTCATCAAAATCAGATGATCAGCTCTCAAAACATCATTCATATGATCAATTCTTAGCCTTTGATCATTGAAAAAATTAGGTCGCAAAAATTAGCCATGACAAAAATATATAGTTATTTTTTAATATTTTGAAATAAGATATTGATAAAAATCAATCAAATTATTGCAAAAAAGTGGTTTTTAATCAAAAAGTCCCGTTGAAAGTTGATGATTTTCAACTGAAAATCTAATGGTATTTCTGATACATCGAATGTAAAATGGGTTGTAAAAATGCAAAACTTAAGTTTAAACTCATTTAGTATTTGTCAAAAATGCTGGGCGAGCCCCATTGTATCTCTTGGCGGACTGTATGTTTGAGATACCTTAACTAGAATATAATTAATTTTATATATTAATTATATAAATGGGTGGCATGGCAGGTTGGTTGAGATGATGGACTCAGCACGAAAGGGTCGGGGTTCGATTCCTCATCGATACCAATTTGTTCATAGTTTAACATAAGCGGTACATCAGTGCCTTATCAATGAAAACACACCCATGGTACCTTTACCTTTATAAACGACCATTTTTAAACTTTGTTTCTTATCTATTGTCATTTCCGTTATGAAATCATTATTCTCTTCTAAAAAAGTAACATTTCAAAGTTTGCATAAGTAAGAGAGAATTTCTTAATTATACGATAAAAAAGTGCATCGCTGGAAGACATGGCTCGCTTGATTTTAAAGTTTCTCACGTAAAAAAGCAACAGCTGGCAGAAAGTTCTAGACCAGTGGTTCCCAACCTTTTTTTATCCCGTTCCGCCTTTTTCAGTCACTTTTTTCCTGTGGACCCCTACAACTAAATAGTTTGAGCCAACAAGATTAATCAAAGATTTTTAGGCAAAAAATGATTCTAGTCATCTGATTAAATCGTAGGCTTATTCATATGAAATCAGAGAAATCGTAAAGCTTGACATAAAATGTGAATAAAATTTTTTTAAAATTAAAATATAAATTTTTCAAAAATATTGTAACTAATAAAAAGGATATATAAACATTGAAAATATGAAACATTAAAAAAGGGAAGAAAATATTTATTTAAAAAAGCTCCAAATATATATATTTATATTGATTTGGAAAATCGAAGTATATTAAAGGAGATTCAGCATAAGTAGTTTGAAGTAGAATGTCCATGGACCCCTTGAAATTCTTCCATGGACCCCTAGGGATCCATGGACCCCCGGTTGGGAACCGCTGGTCTAGAGGTAGTTTACAACAAAATTTATACCCAATATTGGGTTTTATCTTTTACGAATTCTTGACGAACTCATTTGTTTACGACACATTTATATTACTAAAAAATCATAACCTTTTTCCTCTTTATTGCTCTCTTTAGTGCACACCGTTGCTTCATGGCTTCTTTAAAGAAAATATCCACTCTAAATACCCATTATTGATTTGTGCGATTAACTTTTAAATAATTTAAAATATAAAGTAACGAACGCTCATTCTTTCTTTAACGAATTATGCGGTCAACTTAAAAGTTATACAGTTTACAAATATCTTAACTTCGTTAATGTTACCGAATAAAGAATTAACATTTTATGCTCAGCTCAATTATATCCTATGAAACCTTCCAACGTTTATTGGCTTAACAATTCAACTGAATGAAGCAGTCAACAATCGCACAATCAAGTCATCATCCAGTTCTTTTCTTATCTCCGATAGACGACACATTAAAAAGGCATCCACATTATTAATAACACTTCACTATCTTCCATTCTTCAATGTATGCCTCAACTAACGGTGACTTAAATACATTTTAGTTTGTATTCATATTTCATTTTTGGATTCCTTCAACAAAAGTATCTTCATTTGTATTTGACTTATAAAAATTATTACACTTTTTATTCTTTATTAGGCACCGAGTTGCTAAGGGTGCAGGCCTCAAATCTAAGCAACCACTAAGCAACCTGAGAACTGAAAAGGCCCTCCACCTTTAGCAACATGAGGCCTGGTCCAGAAAATAGAGTTGCGTATTTTAAAAAAAATGTATTTGATCCAATGATTCTTATAAAGTCTCTGAAGTAAGAAAATCTCTTAAGAAAATTCTTTTGTAACTTATCATTTATCAAATGCTTTACTAAACTAATTCAAGCATTTTCTATTAAAAATGCTTAAAAGCTTTCACTAAAGTATACCTTTTTCCTGATCATGGTTTTCATATTTAATTTATTAATTACCATTTTCTAATAATATCCATTTAGAGATTTTCTTGCTTCAGAGATTTTTGGGCAACCAGCCCAACCCTTCTCTGCAGATGACTGAGAGTATCCTAATTTACGAGTCTATGACGTGTATCTAATAGATCAAATATAAGAGATAATTGCAACAGGAAAATACCATAACTACTGATTTTTGTTTTTGATTGAAGTTCAAAGCCTATTTTTTTTACAATTTTTCATTCCTCCGTCCTCTACCTTGTCTTCTATATTTTGAACACTATTTATTTGTCTTTTGCTTTGCTCGATATACTTATCCAAAACTTTGTACGGAATACAACCTTTTTATTTTTTTCATATGAGTACGTAATTTTAATTTCAAACAATAGAAAAAAAGTTTCAAAAAATTAAAGAGAGAATAATCTTAAAATTTCGACTACAAATAAGATCAGTGGAAGAAAAAGAATTAAGGAATTGATTGAAGGTTAAACCAGACTTAATAGCCAAAAAACCTGAATTTAGATCTAGTCAATGGTTAAAGAATGTTGAAAGAAGAAAAATGCAAATCAGAGAAATAACCTAAAGACGGGAGTGTTTTAATTGATCCCAAATTTCTAAAGAAATAAGTGAAGATGTATTTAATATTTTACGCTACTGTGTCAAAATATTTGGGCCTTAGCTGAATCCTTTAGATTGTTTCTGACTTTACTTTTATGTTTACTAATTATGCTAAATGGGAAATTTTTCACAGTTAAGTTTGTCCCAAATTTTTGAGCAAAAGTAGCAAAAGATATGTAAAGAAAGCAAAATTTTCTTATACATACCTAAGTATGTCTGCCAGATGTCTGGGTTTTACGGCATTATCCCGGTTATATCTTCCATTTACAATCTTACTTTTTTATTCATCAATCTTATGTTTCCAAATAGAAAGTTTAGGAAAATTTTACTCCAAATAATATTTATATCTCTTTTTTTAGTATAAAAACTTTTCATTTACTTTCAAATGTTTTTCATATTAATTATTTTGTGAAGAATAAAAAAAGTAGTTTTTGGCTTTTTCAAAACCAATTTGTAACGGTTTGAAGATCAGAAAATCCGCCTAAATCTTCTAATTTCATGAAAAGGAATGAAAATATTTTTTCTCTAAAAAGTTATTTCAGTTGTTGCTATAAAAAGTTCCGTCCTGCTAAGGTTAATAGTAATATTTCCTCTAATAAAATAGTGGATTGTGCTCGGGACACGGAGAAAGTGAATGTGTATATTATACATATATTATGTGTAGGCTATGCAGTAAAATAGATGTAATTTTTGTATATTATTTAATCCATATCAGTCTTTGTGTCTGTAAGAAGAAAACTTGAGCGTGCATTAACACTAAATTTTTTTCATTATTTTTATTAATTAATCTATCATTCATGCTGGGATAAATTATTGTTGTGATGTTAAGTCATTTTAATTAACTATCCTATTATTAGCATTATATTATTATTATTAGCATTATTATATATTAGATTAGATTATTTATTTATTAATTCTTCTTTATTATATCAACATGGCCATTATTATCATCATGATGTTAATCTTTTTCCACTTGATCTGAATAAATTTTATCAAATTCAACTTATATTTCTGAAAAGTTCAACCCATTAATATTGAGATAATTGAATGAAGTTGTTCTATTATATTGATTTATTTTTTTGCACTTAGTTCCAAAGCTCCAAATAATTTTTTTGTCGCGTGCGAAAAACTTGAGGTGTCTGCGGTATTTTCAAAAAAGTATTATTTTTGTGGGCATGATTTTATAAAAATTTGACACTAATTTTTATCAATTTATTAAAATGTGATGATGATGATGATGATGATGATGATGATGATGATGATGATGATGATGATGATGATGATGATGATGATGATGATGATGATGATGATGATGATGATGATGATGATGATGATGATGATGATGATGATGATGATGATGATGTGATGATGATGATGATGATGATGATGATGATGATGATGATGATGATGATGATGATGATGATGATGATGATGATGATGATGATGATGATGATGATGATGATGATGATGATGATGATGATGATGATGATGATGATGATGATGATGATGATGATGATGATGATGATGATGATGATGATGATGATGATGATGATGATGATGATGATGATGATGATGATGATGATGATGATGATGATGATGATGATGATGATGATGATGATGATGATGATGATGATGATGATGATGATGATGATGATGATGATGTGGATGATGATGATGATGATGATGATGATGATGATGATGATGATGATGATGATGATGATGATGATGATGATGATGATGATGATGATGATGATGATGATGATGATGATGATGATGATGATGATGATGATGATGATGATGATGATGATGATGATGATGATGATGATGATGATGATGATGATGATGATGATGATGATGATGATGATGATGATGATGATGATGATGATGATGATGATGATGATGATGATGATGATGATGATGATGATGATGATGATGATGATGATGATGATGATGATGGATGATGATGATGATGATGATGATGATGATGATGATGATGATGATGATGATGATGATGATGATGATGATGATGATGATGATGATGATGATGATGATGATGATGATGATGATGATGATGATGATGATGATGATGATGATGATGATGATGATGATGATGATGATGATGATGATGATGATGATGATGATGATGATGATGATGATGATGATGATGATGATGATGATGATGATGATGATGATGATGATGATGATGATGATGATGATGATGATGATGATGATGATGATGATGATGATGATGATGATGATGATGATGATGATGATGATGATGATGATGATGATGATGATGATGATGATGATGATGATGATGATGATGATGATGATGATGATGATGATGATGATGATGATGATGATGATGATGATGATGATGATGATGATGATGATGATGATGATGATGATGATGATGATGATGATGATGATGATGATGATGGGTATGATGATGATGATGGTATGATGATGATGATGATGATGATGATGATGATGATGATGATGATGATGATGATGATGATGATGATGATGATGATGATGATGATGATGATGATGATGATGATGATGATGATGATGATGATGATGATGATGATGATGATGATGATGATGATGATGATGATGATGATGATGATGATGATGATGATGATGATGATGATGATGATGATGATGATGATGATGATGATGATGATGATGATGATGATGATGATGATGATGATGATGATGATGATGATGATGATGATGATGATGATGATGATGATGATGATGATGATGATGATGATGATGATGATGATGATGATGATGATGATGATGATGATGATGATGATGATGATGATGATGATGATGATGATGATGATGATGATGATGATGATGATGATGATGATGATGATGATGATGATGATGATGATGATGATGATGATGATGATGATGATGATGATGATGATGATGATGATGATGATGATGATGATGATGATGATGATGATGATGATGATGATGATGATGATGATGATGATGATGATGATGATGATGATGATGATGATGATGATGATGATGATGATGATGATGATGATGATGATGATGATGATGATGATGATGATGATGATGATGATGATGATGATGATGATGATGATGATGATGATGATGATGATGATGATGATGATGATGATGATGATGATGATGATGATGATGATGATGATGATGATGATGATGATGATGATGATGATGATGATGATGATGATGATGATGATGATGATGATGATGATGATGATGATGATGATGATGATGATGATGATGATGATGATGATGATGATGATGATGATGATGATGATGATGATGATGATGATGATGATGATGATGATGATGATGATGATGATGATGATGATGATGATGATGATGATGATGATGATGATGATGATGATGATGATGATGATGATGATGATGATGATGATGATGATGATGATGATGATGATGATGATGATGATGATGATGATGATGATGATGATGATGATGATGATGATGATGATGATGATGATGATGATGATGATGATGATGATGATGATGATGATGATGATGATGATGATGATGATGATGATGATGATGATGATGATGATGATGATGATGATGATGATGATGATGATGATGATGATGATGATGATGATGATGATGATGATGATGATGATGATGATGATGATGATGATGATGATGATGATGATGATGATGATGATGATGATGATGATGATGATGATGATGATGATGATGATGATGATGATGATGATGATGATGATGATGATGATGATGATGATGATGATGATGATGATGATGATGATGATGATGATGATGATGATGATGATGATGATGATGATGATGATGATGATGATGATGATGATGATGATGATGATGATGATGATGATGATGATGATGATGATGATGATGATGATGATGATGATGATGATGGGTATGATGATGATGATGGGTATGATGATGATGATGATGATGATGATGATGATGATGATGATGATGATGATGATGATGATGATGATGATGATGATGATGATGATGATGATGATGATGATGATGATGATGATGATGATGATGATGATGATGATGATGATGATGATGATGATGATGATGATGATGATGATGATGATGATGATGATGATGATGATGATGATGATGATGATGATGATGATGATGATGATGATGATGATGATGATGATGGGTATGATGATGATGATGGGTATGATGATGATGATGATGATGATGATGATGATGATGATGATGATGATGATGATGATGATGATGATGATGATGATGATGATGATGATGATGATGATGATGATGATGATGATGATGATGATGATGATGATGATGATGATGATGATGATGATGATGATGATGATGATGATGATGATGATGATGATGATGATGATGATGATGATGATGATGATGATGATGATGATGATGATGATGATGATGATGATGATGATGATGATGATGATGATGATGATGATGATGATGATGATGATGATGATGATGATGATGATGATGATGATGATGATGATGATGATGATGATGATGATGATGATGATGATGATGATGATGATGATGATGATGATGATGATGATGATGATGATGATGATGATGATGATGATGATGATGATGATGATGATGATGATGATGATGATGATGATGATGATGATGATGATGATGATGATGATGATGATGATGATGATGATGATGATGATGATGATGATGATGATGATGATGATGATGATGATGATGATGATGATGATGATGATGATGATGATGATGATGATGATGATGATGATGATGATGATGATGATGATGATGATGATGATGATGATGATGATGATGATGATGATGATGATGATGATGATGATGATGATGATGATGATGATGATGATGATGATGATGATGATGATGATGATGATGATGATGATGATGATGATGATGATGATGATGATGATGATGATGATGATGATGATGATGATGATGATGATGATGATGATGATGATGATGATGATGATGATGATGATGATGATGATGATGATGATGATGATGATGATGATGATGATGATGATGATGATGATGATGATGATGATGATGATGATGATGATGATGATGATGATGATGATGATGATGATGATGATGATGATGATGATGATGATGATGATGATGATGATGATGATGATGATGATGATGATGATGATGAGGATGATGATGATGATGATGATGATGATGTGATGATGATGATGATGATGAGATGAGATGAATTTTGAAAAGACTGATAGAGACGTTGTTTCTTTAATAATGATTATGTTTTCATATAAGGATGAAAATGTTATAAGGTTTATATCAAAATAGATTAGATTGCTTAAATAATTAAAAGTACGGCTTGAATTTTTCAAACTTTAATTAAAACATTTTCTACTAAATTAAACATCTTCATTTTCTTTTGTATTTATTATTCCAAATATATATGTAGTTTATCACAAGTAATAATTGTATACGACATAAAAGTTATATTTAATATCGATCTTTTTTATGGCTAAAAATCATTACTTCTTCAAACATTCATCATCATTTAAAATTACGTTCATTAAGTATTCTTAGCTTTTTTAATCTACATATATTTATTCTTCAAACGAGTTATTCTCCTTTGTCGAATTTTAACCCTTCTTTTATCAAAAACTTTACTTTTCTCCAAGACTATGAACAATTTTTAACTCTTAATTTTTGGAAGTTCTCTATAAGTAAGCTTAGATAGTTATATAACTATAAACTACAGTCTTCTTTTTACAAGGACACACACACGCACGCATACATGTACTACATACAGACCATAGAGAGTTAGTTACACACACATACACAACACAACACATACATATACACACACCCATAAACACACAAATGTTAGTTTTTTTCAAAAAAATTTTTTTAAATATCTTTAAGAATGAAAATTTGAAGCAATGTTCAACACTGTCATTATTTTTGCTATTATCAAACCGGTTACAGGGATGAGAATTTATATTAGATTGATCTTAATAAGCTATCGCAGATTATTATTCTTCCCTTGGATCTGATCAGTGGCATAGCGAAAAATAAAAAATGGGGTGGCAAAAAGGGCACATTTTTTTCAAAAAAAATAAAATCATTAATTCTCTGAAGCCTCTGGATTTTTTCAAAAAAAATTCAATATTTCATCAATGCAGATTAATTTATAATAGCTTTTAATTTCAGAGCTTTGAGGTGGCCAGTTTTTTAAAAGACACAGAATTTTAATTTTAAATTGCTGAGTCAAACAAGACCTATGGCAAGCAGCGTCATGATGTTATGAAATATATTATTGATATTTATATTGGGGAGTAAATTAGTTTTTATTAATTAGTTTTAATTTATAGTATTGAATGTTCCATCAATTTTTAACAACTTTCTTCTACCAATTCTTTTTATAAATCCCCAAAGCATCAAACTTTTCTTTCGTGTTTGAACGTTTTTACGGTATAACGTTTATCAAATTGCATTCCTTTAGGCTTTCTAACATATTGCCTTGAATTAGTAAGAAGCTCAATCTTTGATTTATCACCAAAAATTACATTATGCCAATCATACACGCTCCATAAAAATTTTCCTTTTGCCCACTCAAATCTTTTTTTAATTTTTATTCAAAGCTGATTTTTTAGCTGCTAAACGCACATTTAAATCATTTTTTCCATTAATTGCTTTGCAGATAAATTGGGATTAATCTTTGACATTCTCACTAATTTTCTGATATCTGTTATCAGTAATTTTTGAAGACGACCGCTTTTGAGTTTGTTGGCTACAGTTCCTGTACATTTATATTTTGATAAAATTTGAAAAATATTACCTAGATAAAACTAACTTAACTTCTAGATAAAATCATTTTGAAATAACTCTTTGACTTTTGTTCTCAATTCTAGAGATACTTTAGGCATGTCAGTTAAAAAAAGACGTTGTGAAAAGATCGTTAAAGAAAGCAGACGATTTAAAGAAATCAAATTTAGAAAAAACAATGATAAAAATTTATATTAAAATTTGAAAAAAAATGTTTTTACCTGAAAAGTCAACAAATGGCCAAAAACTTTTGTACGGAAATTTTAATAGATACAACTTGCATAAAGAAAGACAGACACATTTTTTAGGATTTTACTCGCTTGATGACCCTAAAAATATGTCTTTATAATGAATTAATTTAATATAAATAAATTTCCATTAGCAAACGATTGTAGAGGAAAAAATATTACCTGTGGCCGTAAACATTTGCTCTCAACAGTATATTCTATCTTAAATCTTTTCTAAATCTAAAACTAAGTTTATATATTGTCTTTATATACATTTTATATTAAGTTGTTTTCTCACGTACCCTTGGCAGACCACTCGTGTAATTCTTCTACATTCCCTTTCAAATATTTTCCTTTTAGGTTTCAAGAGTATGAATTTGTACTGAATCATCATCATCATCATCATCATCATCATCATCATCATCATCATCATCATTATCATCAGCATCAGCATCATCATCATCATCATCATCATCATCATCATCATCATCATCATCAACATCATCATCATCATCATCATCATCATCATCATCATCATCATCATCATCATCATCATCATCATCATCATCATCATCATCATCATCATCATCATCATCATCATCATCATCATCTTCATCTTCTTCTTCTTCTTCTTCTTCCATTATCATTCCAGCTAGCTCTATAATTTTCTATAGAGTTCTATAGTTTTCTAGTATGGTTTTTTTTATCCGTTTTAATGCAATAAAATCATGTCACATACGGCAATTGTCCTTAATCATATTTTTTTATATTACAGAGGAGTGGGTAGAGTTTTCAAGATCGTTAACCAATTGGGATCCAGCATTTAAATTCTGTTTCTTATCGATTAAGTGCAGAATCACTAATAAAAAATTTTCATCCATATTTTGCTTCTCTAATCTATGCACTTTGGAAGGCCTGACGACATAATATCTGATCGTAGAACTCCAAGAAATATTCACTAAATTGGACAAAAGTTTAGATGCGGAGTATATATTTAACACCAAAATTTTTAAGTTTAGATGCGGAGCTTTAACGAAAATCTGAATTAAAACAACCCGTGTTTATAACTATTATTTTCAATTCTCCTCAACTAATCATCTTTGAGTTTTTTGGAATTTGACTAAGCGAATACTAATTCACAAGCACAACTTTTGTTTCTTCTTCTAAGTGGTCTTAGGTAACTGCATTATTGAATTATTAACAAGTTTAAATGGTGAAAATCTCAAAATTCTTTTACCATGTGTTAATTTCTTTTACCAAGCATGCCAAATAAACTTTGTAAACAGGGTGCTTTTAAATAACCTTAATTGCACTCTCTTGGATCAAGCATTTCACAAAGTTGGAGTACAATCATGCCGGAGTGTCTGGTAAAATAATTTGAAAGAAAAACGATTAATAAAACATGCAAATCCATTTTTCTTTAGTTTACGATTCTTAAATTCATAATTGGATTATTACATCATCATGCGTCTTATATTTACACTAAAAAAGTTTTAAATTTTTCTTACCTAAACTCTGGAAATTATGATCGTGAGGATTTTTTGGTTACGTAATTTTAATGGACTCCATTCCTTACATTTTGTCTTAAACAGTAATTCTTCTTTCTTATAAAAATATGAAATGTGGTGTGTGTTGCATAAAGAAAGACAGACACATTTTTTAGGATTTTACTCGCTTGATGACCCTAAAAATATGTATATGAAAGATATAATTATAGTGAAATGATGCTTGATGCTGGATCGAAACCAAGACCCTGTTCTATTGAAACCAGACATCTACTATCCAGCCAATCTTACTAATGAAGGCGTTTATTGATTCCCCTTGGTTTCCAATATTAAAAAGTTTCAGTGTTAACACGTTCCTTTTCAAAAAGCAAGACTTCATAAATCTCTATTCAAAATTGTCTTCATTTTAATTACTTGTTAGTCAGGCAATTAGTTAGTTAGCAAAGTTAATTAGTTATTTAGTTTGCTGCTTTTTTAGTTTTCGGTATCGCATCCAAGGAAAGAAGATTTTTCCGTAGTTGGGCAGATGAAAAGGATATTCGCGATAGGAAGCGAACACAGAACGATTGGATCAGGACTCTACACTCCCCCACTCTGCCATGTGCAGATACAAAGTCATATATATTTGTATGATTTTTAAATAGAATTTGATTGGCTTTTGATAGAATTTTAAATAACGATAAATGAATATTTAAAAATGAAAAATTTCATTATTTATGTTGCAGATGTTTTTTAGTACAAAGAGCATTGCAATCATGCAACTTGTAAGAAGGAGGGATCGGATTCTTTAAGCTCCGAATAAGATCAATTTTTGATAGAGAAGCTCCCCTTTTTTTCATTTGTTATTTAACATGAAAAAGAGTTAAAGAGGCATTTTTAAATTGGCGATTTATGGGAATAATCAAAAACATAAATAAATGCTGGTAATCTGAGTCCTAAAATGTGCGCTTTGAAATCTTCATCATCCTCAACCTCTAAATCCCCCTGGTTAAGGGCTAACGTTAAGATTTAGGTTAGGATTAAGTTTAATCGGTGGTCGAGCTTTAGGTTTAAGTTTACAGTTATGGTTTATGTTCAGGGTCCGCTAACTTTTTAGATTGAAAAAGCATAAGAGCCTTTCACAAAAATCGCTTATTCGCGTTGAATGCGCAAATTAAATGATTTATTTCAGCTGAAGCAGTAATTTTCAAAATCGAAGTGAGTCCTTCACTTCTTTCGCTATGAAACCACAACAAAAGGTGTCGTTGTTTTATGTGATAGTGATAGCGTCGCTTTAAAAGCCTCTCACAAGGAACAGGTGTATGCATGTGTTACACCATATGTCATCTTTGCCACTCATAACCCCAACTCCAAAATCTCCTTGCCAAATGATAACCCTCCCTATCGATCTTTTATATGTTGTTTTCATCAATGTCTTGCCTGTATTATTAATTAAAGAAATTTAAAAAAATTTTTAAAATTTTAATCAATATTAAAAAATATAAAACACAATGAATACATATATACCAATACGGAGATGTGGTGAGCGAGTGCCGTATCTAGGAAGAGTTTCTTACACACATGTAAAATCCCCCCCCCCCCCCTCTCCTGAAATTTTTTCTTTTTGTCATTTTTACTTTTGATAATTTTTTCTTTTCAGACGTGTCCCCTATAAACCTTGAAATAAACGTAAAGTATGTGTTTATAGTTAATAGAGTATTGAAATTTTTGTCTCATATATCATTCAATCATAGAATTTATCCTCACATATAAAGAGCGTAAAAACACATACATATCTTCATGAGTCAAAACTAGTCTAAATATAGTCAAAATAATAACGACATTTTAAAAAGTTTGTCATTTTCAACATTAAAAAAAATATATAGAAAAATCTAATTTGGTCAGAAAAGTAAAGAAGAAATAGTCAACATGACTACAACATATTTTTTCCATATAACAAAGAGCTTTGTTTTATTAAATCTGAGGGGGACAGGCAAGACTCTCACGTGCCTATATGGCGTGCGAGAGAAATTGTTTCACCGACACCCCAGAACAAAAATTTCAATGCTGCCCCAACGTCAAAAGTTTCAATGACATCCACTTCTTACATATTGTAATTGATTTGTTCAGTATCTTCTCTTAGTTGATTTTTATCATTAGAAAAATTTTAAATACCATTTTTAAATAATAATCTTACAAAATCAATGACAATTTAAGATTAAAGAATTACATTAACATTTTTGTATTTTACGATAAGAAAAGTTTTAAATTATATTGTCAAAATTCATCTTCATCAGATGCTAAAGCAATTTAAAAAGTTTTCTCTCATTTCTAACAATGGAGGCATTTCTTTGTATATATTTTGTAAATTTTTCGCTACAAAAATTTCCTGGTCGGAATATAATTTGAAGAGATTATGGCGTGATGCCTTTATACTTGTAAAAATCGTTAATTTCTTCTTTTGAATAAAAAGTTTCTTTTACGTGTTTTAGTGCCTTCTTCCGAAGTCCTTCTCGCTGTATCTTTGTTTGGTGGAGCGACAGCGCTGGTGTTTGTTGTTATTTTGTTGATGAACTTAATTTTTCAGTCCAAGCACGAATTCCAATCTCAGTACCACACTTCCATCGTTCCTTCTCACACAAACTTCACATGTTCAGCGCAGAGTCAACCCCAAATACGCGTCAAACCGGCCCACTTACTCATAAATTCGTCCCCCAAAAAAGCTTTACTCAAAGAGACACAGAACGATGAAGGGAAAAGGTTGGAAGAGAAGAAAAGTGAGTTTAAAGTAAAAAATTTTTTAGCTTACGAGTCTACACACCAACACTTGATGACAAGAAAGTTTTTGAACAACTACTACACACTAAAGCCAAATCCAATAACTCGCAAACTGGAAGTAAAATCTTGTTACCCCCTAGAAAAGAGAGAACCCGTAACCCAAGTGTCACAAGAGTCTCCAACCAGCAGCAAGGAGGAAGATGTGGAAAAAGAGAGTGTTCTGAGTGAGCGAGTTGTGATTGGTGAGACGTGTAGCGAATCACAATCCTTCTCAAACTTGGACACAAGTGTATGTAGTAGTAATTCGCTGAGTGGCATAAGCAGTGAAATGGCAAGAGCAAAGTCTTTTCCAGAAAATGGAGAAAGTGTACTTGGCCGAATAACGTTTTCCCTGCTCATGGATCAGGAGAGGAGGCGTTTCACCCTGACCCTGATCAAGGTCAGTAGTCTTCCTAAAGTGATGGACGCGTACGTAAAAGTGATTGTGCTGCCGGAGAGAAGGCACAAGATGAGGACGCGGGTGGTGAGAAACACGGCTAATCCGGAGTACCAAGAAGTGTTTACGCTTCACGAAGTGAGTGAAAAGCAGGCACGCAATTGGATCCTTCATTTCATTCTCTACGAGTTTGACGCTTACAGCAATGATAGCATCTGCGCAGAACTCTTTTACCCGCTCTATCTGCAGGCGGAGAGCTTCTTAATCAGCCCGCACATCATTCTCACGCAATGCTTAAAGTCTGTTGACTCAAAGGTATGCCTTAACAAACGTTTTATTATTTCGTCATCTCTAATAATAATAATTTGCTCACAGCGTCGCCATGGTCAGAAGGTTTACATATCTAAAAAAATAATATTAACCGGTTAAAACTGAACATAATCAATATTAAAAAATATAAAACACAATGAATACATATATACCAATACGGAGATGTGATGAGCGAGTGCCGTATCTAGGAAGAGTTTCTTACCCACATGTAAAACCCCTCCCTCTCTTAAAATTTTTTCTTTTTGTCATTTTTACTTTTGATTATTTTTTCTTTTCAGACTTGTCCGTTATAAACCTTGAAATAAACGTAAAGTATGTGTTTATAGGTAACAGAGTATTGAAATTCTTGTCTCATATATCTAGAAATTATCCTCACATATATAAAGAACGTAAAAACACATACATATCTTCATGAGTCAAAACTAGTCTAAATAATAACGACATTTTAAAAAGTTTGTCATTTTCAACATTAAAAAAATATATAGAAAAATCTAATTTGGTCAGAGAAGTAAGGAAAAAGAAAATATTAACAATTATTCATCATATCGTATACTTATTCATACTTTACAAGACAATTTCCAAATTTCCTGTCGACACTTAATAATATAAAAGGTCTGTATACGTCACTGATCATTTTTTTCTGTTCAAATGTAGGCGATAGCGATAAAAGAGTTTGGCAGCTTTCTTCTAATTGTTTTGTATTTCACTTGTTTTTGATTCTCGGTTTTAAACAAAAAAACGAGTTATATTTTTACGGTGTAAGAATAACTAAAAAGTTGTTCGATTGTCTTGAATTAAAATTTAGGCCATGGCCACCGATACGGCGCTGTCAAAATTCTAAAGGAAACATTGCAAATCTTTTGAATAATTATGTCACATATGTTTGTCCTACAAAATTTTTAACTTAATCTTTTATTTTTTTGAATAACATATTTTTTATTTTAAAGTTCCAAATGAAACAAAAAATAATAAACTAAATGCTTTTTAAATGAAAGTTAACATAACAATCTTAGTTCTATTTTGTCATTTTAATTCTATTTTGTCTCTTGCAATTCTATCGGAATTTAAATTTTTGAATTTGTTGTGCTTATATTATTATGACATGTGTCATTTTAATTTATTCTGAAAATAATGTTAAAATATCAACAAAAAAAAAGTTTAAATAAAAATAACACATAAAAACAATATAAAAATAAGAAAATCAAAAATTTTAATTTAGATAGAGTTGCAAAAAAGGAAAATAGAATTGCAAAGAGATAAAATAGAACTAAAAATGGTATTTGTCGAGTCAGGATAATATAAGATATAAAAGGATTTTTTAAGGTTGCTTCATATGATGAACAAATAAAAAATATGAGAATGTTGAAATTTATTAAAGAACAATATTTTTGAAATAAGGAGGCGTTGCTTTGAAACGGTGGTTCTTAACCTCTTGTTTTGCAGTCCTCATAGCAAATTTGCAAGAAAACTAGGCTAACAATATCATATTAATACACTCAAAATTTGGCAAATTTATTGCTTTATTATTTATGAATAATATTATTCATTAGTTTTATGATATATATGTCGCAATTTGGATTCAGTTTAAGTCACTATAGAATAATATTTTCGAGTTATTTAAAAAAAGCTTTCTATAAAAACGAATTTTATGCTTTTGCTGACACCCTCTAGTTCCCTGCTGGCTCCTAATTTGGGCCTTTGTAAAACAAAAAGATTGAGAACGGCTGCCTTAAAATAATGTCGTATACGGGATTTAAATGAGGTCCAAGGAGTTGTTGAATAGAAAAATTTGGGAAAGCATGTGGAATAGGGAATAAACTTTTTTTACTTGTCTTATTATTAAATTATGTGCTTAGAAATATTACTATCTAACTATAATTAACTTTTATTACCTATTCTCGATAAGGGAATGCTGCCTTTGATACTATAAAATCTTGGGTTTGAATCTAAGAAGCCAGCCTATTTTAAAGCAACCTTCTTTTCTCATACTTAAATACAAATGCTGGTTTCTGTATAAAAACACGCAAGCTATCTTTACTTTTGTACACTTAAGTTAAGAGATCATTCAAATACAATAAATGCTCCCTATATCTAAGGCGCAGTCTGATACATTCAATTTTTGAATGAATCCCTATTTATATCTTAATTTTCATTGCTATATTTTATCCTGATTCCAGCATTCCATGTTGAATATTTTGGTAAATCTTAAAAAAATATTCCATAAAAAGAATTTTGCATAGAAAGTGCTTTATTAACCCGTTATCGACCAGAATAATCAGACGATGATATCTAAAAGCAGAAGAGTTGTATTAAAAAGCATTAATAAACGCCGACATATGTCGACTGTGGTCGACATCCATGTAATATGAAATGTTATGATATTTGGAAAGACACGATGATTTTCGTGATATTTTTTGAGAAAAAATTCTCTTTCAATTCGATCTTATAAATTTCGAAAAAATTGAAGAATTCATTCCTTTACTTGCAATAAAAAACCTTCAAGACAGCTTGAATTTTTGCTTTCTGGAAAATTTATGAATGCTATTCTTATTTATTCAATGTATCTTTGCTTTTAATAATTATTTTTGTGGAAAAATTTTTTGCATTGTGTGAATTTGATAAATCATAATTTATAGATGACATAAATTAAAAAACAATAAGAAAATGAATTTGTTGTAATATACATCTTGAAGCATCTTCTCAAGGGACGATATAAACAATTTTTCATCAACTAACTTCATTGTTTCTCCTTTCCGTATAGAATTTGTTACTTCCAATTACTTTATAAAAAATACAGAATATTCCAAACTATTTGGGTCGTAATCTTAGATTTGGGTTTTATATAGTTAATTCGACAAATTTATTTTAAATGACAGAAATATGAATAAATTTATTCAAGAGAAAAAAACATAAAATATATTTTTCTACCTAGTTAGTGAGTTAATTAGAAAAAAATTAGAGTAAGTGCTGTAAAGTATACTATTTTTAGTTCTAAACGGTCTTTTTTAAATTCTAAAGTGTTTTTTTCAAATTCGAAAGTGTCTTTTTAAAATTCTAAAGTGTCTTTTTCGAATTCTAAAGTGTCTTTTTTAAATTCTAAAGTGTCTTTTTTGATTTTACTTTTCTGAATAAGCTTTGAAGTCTTGTTTCTTAATAAATGCACGTAATATTATGTGCGATTGTCAGGTTCTGTAGACGTGTTGAAAGATACACTGATCATTTTCTATTTGATCACTTCATCTAGCATGAAAGAAAGTGTTGTGTCTAAAATAAAAGTTTTTAAAACATGTTTTATAAATATTGAAGCAAACCTTACTTAATTTCTGTTTTGCAAAATTTTTGATTTTTAAGAATGCCAGCTCAATTGGATTCAGCATGTAACTATAAGGAGACAAAAACTTCAAAATTTGTCCATCTGAAGTTAAGTTTTCGATAGTTTGAGTTTTGTGGATCTTTGCGTTATCCATAATTAGCCAGCAGTTTTTTAGGTTACTTATTTTAGATAACAGTTCGATCAAAAATTCTTTAAACCAATATTTCGTCTGATTAGAGGATGCGTTGTTTTCGTTTAAATTAAGTGAAAAATCATTAAAATATTTAAATATATTCGTTATAAAATAATAAGATTATTTATTATAGATAATTATAAATATTTATTAAATATTTAAAGATATCGCAAAATTTATTATAGCTATATATTAAAATGATTAGAAGTATATTTCTTCTGAACCCAACTAAGTAGATTATACAATGTTTTCAGTTAATATAAAAGAAAACAACGCATCATGCCCAAAGCATGATTAAGAAGCTTCTGTCTAAAGATCGTGCCTTTCAAACGAGAATAATTAAAAATATTAGCTGGTATCTTACAATAATAAAATTAATAATTGGGAAAAGTGATTAAAGAATTATATTTTAGGTCAATTTTTTTCCAAATAAAGTCAAATTTTGAAGTCGTTATGTCCATTTTTGAAGGATTTATAGGTTAACTTTTGTTTCCACTAGTTACCACTCAAATAACGAGTTTGAACTTGATACTCACAGTTTCGATTTAAAAAAAACGCACCAAAAATAGAAATCGTATGGAAGAACTTCGATATTTTTAGTAGTTTGGTTTTTTTCGTTTGCGTAATTTCTAATCGTATTTTTTAGAAAAAAGCTATTGTTACCTACCATAATTTCGCAACGTAACATACTGTATCCCATCCATCTTCATACTTCATTATTACATGTTTGGTTTGAAAAAGAGTGAACTTAAGCCTTACTAAGATGTTTACTTATTACTAAAAAAATTTTAAATAGCAAAAGATGCACTAAAACAGTCTTTCTCAAACACGGCCTAATTGGACACTTCTTGGCGAAAATTGAATTTAAGTGGGTAATTTTTATTCAGCAAATAGCTCTGCATTCTACAAGTAAATATTCAAAAAAAATTTAAAAACTAATTTTTTACATAAGAATTTGATGTAGTACATCTCAGATCCCTAATTGTTCAATATTGGGGATTTTTTGAACACAAAATAGAGGAATGTGTGATAAATCAGGTTTCTTAAGATTTTACAATATAGAAGAACATTTTTAGGAAGAGTTTATTGAACTTAAGTGCAATGAAGAATTCAATTTAAAGTTTGAAAAAAAATGGTGAAAGATTTTTCGTATTTTTTTTACTTCATAGTGGACGATTTTAGAATATTTTAGAATCTCAGTGGGCGATTTTAACAAAGGGGTTGAGAAACGCTTCACTAAAGCAAAGCGCATTATAATCAATCAGTCAGATGAAAATTTTTGCATCACTTGTATAAATAATAAGTGTGTTCTTTCCATTTTAGATACCAGAAAAGAGAAATATAGGCGAGATATTGGTTTCTCTTTGCTACCACGGCCAAACTTCTTGCCTCAACATGGTTGTGCTCAAAGCTCGCAACATAGCAACGCCTGACTCCCATTCACATATATGTAACGTTTTATCTTTTGTCACGCTTAATCGCCTCCATTAATATAGCCACCAAGTTTATTTCTATTTTCCATCATTTAAATCTTTGAGGTTAAGTGAGATAGAGCAGTGTACCATGAGATGAAAATTCTTTGCTTTAAATGTATGAACTTCCATTGAAGAGAGATAGAGTTATTCTTCAAAATTTTGGTTTCCTCAAAGGAAAATATCCAAAATATACCTATTCTTCGGTCATTATATGATGCTATTTGTTGGATCAAATTTTCATTTTCTTCCTTACAAATCATTTGGTCAACTACACAAACTTCGTGCATCTGAGGAAGCCAGGGAGTGGTCAAGCATGCTAAGCGTCACTCTACTTTAAAAAATAGAAACATTTACAAGGATTTTTTCAACTATTTTTTCTTCCACTATTTTGAAATTTGATCCTAAACCATATTTTTACACAATCAAATCAGGAAAAAAAAGTATTGAATAAAAGTCAAGAACAGATTTTTGTATTTCCTATAAAAATAATTAATATAAAAAATTCTTTGAAAAAGAGATAAACAATCACATTTAGAGCTCAATTTTTTCAAACTTCTTTTTGGACATATAAGATTCGTGGATGAAAAGCAGGGCTTCTTATAAATCCCTGCTAGATTGCAGTGTTAAGCGACGTCAAAACTGGAACATCTGGGAACCCTACATGAGTGTAAGAAAACAAAGTTTATAAGTATTTATTTTTAATCATTACGTATAAATATAAGATATTAGGAGTGATGTAACTATAATTAAAGAAATTTACAAATTGGAGCACAAAAATAAGCAAAATCTTCTTAGGATCTTGTATTCAGGGGGAAGGTTATAAATGAAAAAGAGGCATCAAGTATATTGCATGAGATATTCGAAGTATTAATCCATTTTGCGTTATTGTTCCTGTAGAGAAACGCAGGAGAATCCGAATTTCCAAAATAAGGATTGGTCTAAATCTTCTGCTTTGCGTTAACCAAAATGAGTTAATTTGACTAATAATTTTATTGCCAATTATTAACTTTCATTGAAAGAATAATAAAATTAGAAGATTTATATTTTTTTCCACAAAAAAAATTATTTATTACTTATCGCTGAGGGATTTTAATGCATAATTAACGTTTGCCCGCGCAATTTTTTATTTTTCAATCTCTTGATACTCAAACCCAGTAAGCTTGATTTCACTTTTCTGCCTTTTTCTTTGTACAAAGGTATAGTATGAAAAATCAAAAAAACCATTTGAACATAATTATGATTTAACCCTTTCAGACATTCCTTTTCAATAGTGTACTTTCTTTTTCAATAAATTTTTGTATAACTTAAGCAGACGATTTTTGATACACTGGTGTCCGATTGTGTCTGAAATTGTTAAAGGTTAAATTATATTATTATTAACTAATTGTCAATTAATTAGTTATTATATTATGATTAAAAACACGACAATTTCAATGAACATTTATAAGCATAAATGCACTTTTAAATCATAGGCCATATGTGATTTCCATTTAAACTTGTTGAAGTCGGAGCGAAGAAAACTATGCTGACTTCAAATCCGACAGTATCAACAAAAAAATTTAAAAGCGCTAATAATCATGATGATCAAAAGATATTTAATGTAAAGTAGAAGATTGTATTAACTAACGCAGGCGATTTTATTTCTGTAAAAGCGACAATATAAGAGTTTGCTCGTTAACCGCGTAATAACACTCAATTTTTAAAATTAAATTTCCATTCTTTCTTTTTAGTATCTTTTTCTAATATCATGTCTCTTATTAAGTCAATTAAAAAGTTCTATTTTTTAAACTTTGTAGAAAAATGTTCATAAAAACAAATGAAAATAAAAATAGTTACAAAGTGTACTTGACCTAGTTTTTAAAAAAAGTTAAACCTAGTTCTCATAATCATTATAATTAAATTGCAAACCACGTTTTCATCTTATAATTTGAATTCAACGTCAAAGTATATCAACTTATATCTCGGTTAAAACAACTTACACTCCTGTTTCTGAAGCTCAAATTTTGTGTAAATCCATTTATACTCATATGTAAAATAGATAAATAAAAAGTGCTCAAGGATTCCTCCTTTCAACTTCTCTATTTGGTACTTGAAAAGATTTTGTGTGCTTGTGAGTGAGAATAGGAGATACAAAAAAATATATATATAATGCACACGATGAACAAACACTTTTTATGATGATGATGATTTAGTGGTTGTGTTCTGGTATATGTTTGCCAAATTAAAATTCAAGCAACAGAAAAAAAGACTTTTCAAGGTCATCCGAATGACGAAAATACTTTTCCTATCCTCTTTCTCGCACTAATAAAGGGGATGATGATCAACGTGATGAATGAGTTTATGGATTTTTAGGCGCACTCAAATTAACACACACAATTACACGCCATGTTTTTACTTTTGTTTGTTATATATATATATTTTTTTACAGTTCTTAACATCATCTTCCCAAGTATGATTAGAATATAGATGATGATAAGTAAAGTATACTGTCATTCACAGAGATCACAGCAGAATTATTCCTCGTTCGTGAAAATGAAAAAGAAGCGTTCTTATTACAATTCCTTTCGCCGCGCACCTCGTGACCCAAAAAATTGGCTCTTTTTTGAAATTCGGTCGAACGAAATTTTAACTGTGCGATTATGCTAAATTTTTAAATATTCCATCACCTAGCATCGATAATATTTAGAAATATTTTAACCCATTTAAGACCAAGCAAAGCAGACGATATCTAAAAAACGCAGACGATTTATATTCATAGTCATTGAAAAAAGCAGACGAAGATGAAATTACTTATGTTCCAAAATAGGAACATTGGTCGTAAATGGGTTAACCTAAAAATTATTTAATTGATAAGCATTTACGCTGATCGATTCTTTAAAAATTTCCTAAGTAAGACTTGGCTTGAGCATGTGAATTTATAAAAATCAATTTTTACTACTGTTTCATATTTTCTTCAGAGGTATCTGATAGCCGTGCTCTCTACTCCTTTTAGGGTTAAATGATTTTTTGGTCAAGATAACCATAAATTTAGTTTTCATATGTGTGTGAATTCCTTTATTTTTAAATTGTTATGCTTCACCTTTCTACCACACTTACTACTATTTGATTATGGAAGTAAAAAGTACAGCGATTTAAAAAAAGTCATGAAAAATGTTCAACAAAAGTAAAAGTGCTTTAACATGAAAATTCTTATAGAAAAAATGTGCATCATTTCCAGAACTATTCGAGAGTTTGGATGCTTCTCATTGAAGTGATTTCATAAAATAATACTACGCTAAGTTAGAGGAAAAAATCGTATACAGTGAAATCCCTTTAAACCTATTGGTGGCGCGTGATTCAATAATGACAAGAGAGCAAAGGTCCGCTTCTTTACAAAGTTTTCACGTGATTAACTAAAAATTAATCAAATCTACCCAAAAACAAATTTTAACCTGTCAATCAATAAGAATACATAAAATTTGAAATTTTTTTACGTAAGTAATTATTTGGTTATATATTGCAATAATATATCACTATCAAACGAAATTTGGGTGTTCAAATTAACTCAAAAGATTTCAGCCATCTATAAATTTACTTTCACAAATAATAATTTAATACAAAAATATTTTTTCCAAAATTTTAACATAAATTCAATTACATTTTAATATTCATTTTTAATTTAAGGTTACTGTTTTTCTACCATTGACTAAATTACATACATATTTATCATTAATTATTTTGATCTTGCTTATATTCTTGACAATCTAGATTCTAGACATTGGTAATGGAAAATCTACATCAATGAAGCAGTTAATTTTGCAAAAAATATTGCTGTAAATATTGACCAAAGCCATGTTCTCATTTGATTCAAAAATTTATTAGAAATGATATGTCATTTATATTTTTATTACATCAAAACTTATTTACAAACATCAATGAAGTATTTGATTACAATCAATACTAATTATAAACGTAATAATAATTAGGCTGCTTAATTTTATATGAAATTCAAGATGTCTACAGCTTTAAGGAAAGATCATTGATATCATTTTCACGAATAATCATTATATTTGATTGCATTTTTTTGCTTATGCTCATAAATTACATCAATAACAACTTGTTACATTTTTTAATTTACTGCGCACTTACACGCTAAATTTGATCTGAATGTTTGCATATTTTATTCGATCCAACGGCAGAATCCTACCCAAGATTGGAAGATCGCGAACCGAATCAGAACTATATTTTTCAGATTGATATGTTGTAATGATCTAATGGCTATATGCGATTTTCGATAGAAGAATGTGTTGATGTTGTCCTAGGGATGTAAGGGTTCCAAAATTTTTGCCAATTTTTCATACATTTGAGTTTACCATTGTCGATTACTGCAAATTATTAAAACACTTGCTTGCAACCACACCCTGAAAAGGAGCAATGACTGAATTGAGACCTTTAGATGTCCCGATCGATACCTTGACCGATTCCGATGTCTATTTTAATTTAAAATTTTATATTTTTACATAAAAAATGGAAATTTGTAAAAAAAAAAATCATACATACTTTATACTACACTTTTGATCTTATTCAAAATGGGCGAGAATTGAATAAAGATGGAGTAGAGTTTTCATTGTTCTTACAAATAATTTTTATAATTAAAATAAAATTAACATGACATTACTAATACCTTTATTAATTATTCATCAATAATAATCAAAGCTAAAGTTTCGTAAGTTCGTGTTGACAAGGAGTCTTTTTTTGTTGGGTATATTGCAATTTATGAAAATGGAGAAGCACCCCCAATTATTCTATAATCATTCTATTGTTAGTTACAGTGAAGTCTGTTTACAACGAAAGAATTTGCTTGCGTGCTCGAAATGTCTGCTATAACGAAATTTCGGGTATTGCGTACTAATTTGCTAGTATCTTGAGTGAAGATATGACGTAGCTCATTTCGAACCAATCGAATTGCGTCGTTAGTAAATCATATTATGGCCAAATGCTATAGTGTTGTAAAACAGCAGACATTTTATGCTATAAGATTTTGTCCTTATTGCCGAAATTCGGATATAACGAACTAAATTTGGCCCGAACTGTAGTTAGCTATTTAGTAAATTGTCTTCAGGGGTAAATGTCCTAGACTTCATGTAAGCGTGCAATACGGCAGATCAGATATTGAAAAAAGAAATTAAAATAATTGTCATTCCAAGTTTGAACTTGTCTGCACCCGACTTCCTTCATCAATCATTGGAATGGATGAGGCGTTGATAAGGAGATAAAAGCTTCTCTACCAAAAAGTTTTGTTTCTCTCTCTCATCCACTCTCACAACAAAGAGGAATGGATGCAGGGAGGGGATGAGAGCAGTCGTGTTACTTTTAATGCAAAACTTTTTAAATACAAAGAAGTGTCTAGACACACTAGTATCGATAGCAATTTCACTTCAGAATACCTAATGAGTGCCTACTTCCCTTTTGAAAGTGGTAATTATTATGTGTGGCTAGAATTGAAAATTGCTACTATGATGATGGCGTTGGTGATGCTGTCCAGATGATGACGTGAATGGCGATGAATTAAAGTTTATTATGATCAGACCCTTGATGATGATGTTTATCTTGAGATGAATTTGATGGTGATGTAATGCTGAGGATGCTAAGCATGAGATGATTTTGTTGGTGATAATTTTAAGGTGTCCACTACGATTGTTTTTTTTCCTACGGGAACGGGGGTTGTCAAAACAAAATATATTTATCCTGGGGTTTTATGAATTTTTTAAATTTAAAATGGCATATTCTATGTTTAAAAAAATATTTTATAAATAATAAAGCTAAAGGTTTTACCTTCAGGTCTATTTCTTATTTTTGAGTTGAAAAAACCTATAGGAGAAAAAACTTTCTGGAGGAGGTCAATTCGGCCTTAAGAAAATTCGGCCTCAGGACACCTCGAGATAATTCGGCCTAAGGTCAATTCGGCTTGAGGACAATTCGGTCTCTAAAAATTCTTAGTATCAAATAAGACAAGTTGGCCTTTCAAATCACTAAAGTTTGCCTTATCCTTATGTTCGTTACATTTTGTAACATTTTTGAAGAAATGAGCGAATTATAATAGATAGAAAAATTTTTTAAAAAAAGATTATACATATGGATAAATGTAGTTAAGTATTTTGTTTTTCAAAAAAAAATCAATCATACACTCAGAGCCCGCGCTACCTATTAAATTTTAGGGCACAAGCACCCTCCCCCAACTATTTCTCAAGCCCCCAAGTAATTTTCAAGGTCCCTTAAATAAATTTTCATTACCCTAAAAAAATATGACAAAAAAAATTATTCATGATAATTTCTTTCATGAAAATGTAATCTGTATAGATAGGACAAATACAGCATATGTTTTCTTTTCGCCTTGAAACAGATTAATCAATATACATATATATCAGAGGTCTGGCAAGATCTGGGGAGACACCTTGCAAGATCTTGGTCAATAATTTCGGGGGGGGGGGCGGGGGGCTGTGCCACTTTTTCGATTTTTTTTCTATTCGAAGAAGTTCTTATTAAAAAGTTTAAAGTAACTTTTTTTTAAAAATGAAGCCCCTCCCCCCCCCCCCCCCCTCCCTTCTCCCTAAAATTTTTGCTTAGCGCGGGCACTGCATACACTGTGTGTATTGTAACATTTTTGAAACTAGTCAAATGTTTTTTCAAAAAGAACGACTATTTAGCTTTTAATTCTTTTCTTTTACTATTTTTAATTTTTTTGATAACAAAATTTTTTTTAATTTACATCTAATAGCTGTGTTTTTACTTGAAAATAAACTGAATTTGTTGGGAACGGTTTGTACGATTACAAAAGAAGTAGCAAAAATATTGAAAAATGTAAAAAAACAAGTTTTTTCTTTCGTTTTACTTCATAATCACGTTATTAAAATTTTAATGGTTTCATGTATCCTAAAAAAAAACAAAATAGTAGTTTTATTAAGCTCTTCTCATGCGGAAGGAAAAAACCTTAGATGAGGTTCAAAAAAGACGAGCAATATTTTATGGATTACAATTTTGGAAAATGGCGTTGATTAACTTGACCAAAATTTAGAAGAGTATACGTGTTGACTCAAAACGACAGGATGGCCTTTATTATTTTAATATGATTGATATTGCTTTATATTACTCAAATATATTGTCTAAAATTAACGGAAATTTAAAAAAAATAATAATCAGAAAAGACTATATCAAAAAGTTGAAAAAAGGTTAGCGAAACGTTCCTATACTTTCAGATAAAACTTATTATAGAAAAAACAAAAAAAAGATAGAGCGGCTAAACTATTCTATTTAGTTTCAAGTCTTAAAATTACAAATGATTCTGAGCAAAAAAAGTTAAAAGGCAAAATAAAGTTTTATGCTTGTAAAAAAGAAGCCAAATTGTCCTGAGGCCGAATTGTTTTGAGGGCGAATTGTCCCTGAACCAAAACCTTCTACAATAGATGTTCATTTTATTCTTTTTATAGTATTATAAGATCATCTAATTTTTTAGTTCTTTTCTTGAGTTCGTTATAGAGATTAAATCCTTTTAGAGATCATAGATTCATCAATAATTAAATTCTAATGAAGAATACCGCACGAAGAATAATAAATTTTATAGTGTAAAATTACTTTTTTTTCATTATTAAAGTTAATGAATAGAAAAATGAAAAAAATGTTTAGTTTGATACATTTTTGTATCTTTTTAGCCATGTTGCCAAAATTGAAACGTTGGAAGTCGTGAAAATCATAAAATTCAATCTATTGTTAAAAATAAAAAATTAACACCTTAATTAGTAAATTTCATATCTACATATATGTTTAATTTTTACGAACCATTATTTTACTTATTTTTATGAAATTTTGCTTGATGATCGTAGGCTTTTTTTTTTATCAGTATCGCGTATTTTATTATCAGGTAATTATTATCAGGCCTGAATATTTGTCAGCCAATCTCAGTTCAACGATTTTTTTCTGATGAATCATTCGTGATTTTTATTGTTCAATTACAAAAAGTTGTCCACCTTCTTCATCTAAAAGATTTTCTTTTCACGCAAAAGGAAAATGATGAACAAATTCCATTTAAATATAAAAATATCTTGATAGTGACTAAATTCTCACATATTGGCATCTGTGCTTTTTTGATAACTCTGACCTATTGTAAATTTTCCGATTTCCTACCCATCTTAGTTAAATGATAATTGTAATCCTAGATTTACAGATTTTTCATTTGTGAGGAACTTCTTTTTCACGGTCAAAGTCTTTTTTGAAGAACCCAAAGAACACCACTTCCTAGTTCATTAGAACATGGTAGATCTTCCATTTAGTTAAGATACATATTTTTTTTAATTATTTCTTTTGATCACATGTTCGCTTTTTAATTAGTTTTCAACTTGCTTCCTTCTCTTATACAAACCTTCAAAACATTTTATAATAGATTTTATTTTTTTTAAATAAATATTTCATAATCAAGATGATTGAAGAAAGTATTATAAGCCAAAATATACAAAAAAAAGGTATATTTTTACTATATAACAAATATACAACGATTTTTTGAAAGAATTTTACACAACTGATTTTAAGGCATACAACAATAATTCAATAGCCACTTCCAGATATTTTTTAACCGTATTAGCCAAAATAAAGTACAGAAATAAAATAAGCATAGTCGAAAACCGCAAATCTGATTGAAGCTTTCAGATATTTTAAAACAATGAATGCCAAATCTGAGTCCAAAAATGAAACCAGCATCTTCCATTTGGAATAAAAAGAGATATTTTATTTAAATTTCAAAAATATTTCTGTAGACATTAGATGTAAATCGAACATTTCTTTGACACTTTCAAACATCTTAAAACCTCGAAATGCAAAAACTCATTTCAAATATAAAACTAGAGTGGTTGATTTGATATAAAAACATATATTTCATGTAAAATTATAGAGAATATTTTTGGATTTAATTTTTAGACATAAACCGCAAATTTGATTGAAACTTATAGGTATTTTAAAATCCTAACTGCAAAAATTGAGTCCATAAATTAAAGCTAGAATTTGAGATATATTTGAAAACAGTTTTCAAACTTTAACTGCATATTTTATTGACGCTTGCAGATATTTTCAAAAAGTAAAAACTGAGCTCAGAAATGTAACTAGCATGATCGATTTGGTATAAAAACATTTATTTCATTGTAAAATTTGAAGGAATGTTTTGAAGACAATTTTTAGAAGTAAACCGCAAATATGATTAACAATTTTAGGTATTTACACATTCTGAATGTAAAAAATGAGTCCATAAATGAAACCAGCATGGCAGATTTAGTATAAAAACATATATTTTCTGTAAAATTTGAAGGAATATTTTTGGAGACAATTTTTAGAAGTAAACCATAAAATTTGATTAACACTTATAGGTATTTTCAAATCCTAAATGTAAAAAATGAGTCCAAAAACAAAATCAGCATTGCCGATTTAGTATAAAAACATATATTTTATGTAAAATTTGAAGGAATATTTTATTAGATATATTTTTGATCAATCAAAATTTTGATTGACATTTTCAAGAAAGTAGCAATGATTATTGAAAAAATTAAATATATAAAGTGTTATGCTTTCAAAACTGTATATAATTCTAAATTTTCAACATAGTATATAATATAGACCCAAGGTTATAAGGTTAACTAGAGATAATGTCTAAATTTTGCTGGAAAAAATTAATTTTTCATTTTGATTGACAGTTTTTAACATGGAAGTGTCATTCAACTACCATGAAAATGGTATCAAAAGATGCAGTTAGCGATTTTAGAAAAGTCACGAAATTTGAAGTGACATGATTCAGCTAATTCTGTACAATTAATTTTTTAGTAAAGCTAACAATTTTGAAACTGAGTCTTACAGAATAAAACGTATATGGCAGAAATCAAACTGACAACCTAAAATTTGTTTTTACCGCTGTTTTTGAGATTTGAGTATTTCAGTATTAGCATCTATATATGTACGTCTAAATGTTTTTTGTGTCTGACGTTCATTAATACAAATAAATAGGAAAGTTATTTGTCAAGAATGTCAAAATAATGTGTACACTAATCCTAATCCAGACAAAAGGTTTCCAAAATTTTGCACATTGAGGCCCATTTTCATTGAGCACTTGTCAACTATTATGCAAATTAAAATAATTTGAATAGTCAAAACAAGTGGTAGAGTGTTAAGTTTTTTTCACTTTAGACCCCTACGTCAGACTAACGCTGCTAGCGAAACAACAGGTCCTGGTGAAGAAGAAAAGTCAATCAAAGTTTCACACCATCTCTCCAGTCTTCAACGAAGCATTCACATTCAACATTCCGGGGTTGTGCAGCACCAAAGACATCTCTCTCCTCATCGAAGTGATGGATTCTCTCAAGGAAGACTCACTCACCTCAGATCCAACATTTGGAAAAGTTTTGCTCAGCTACAATTCAAAAGGTAATGAAAATTTTAAAACTTTTTTTATTATGCATCGCTTTTATATAAATGATATTTTAGTGCTTGCTCTATTTTTTATCGAATTCAGTCAAACCTTGTTTATCTGAAGAGAGAAGTAAAACAAACCATTCCGATTATGAAACTGTCTAAATTTAGAAGAAGAAAACATTGATGATTTAATACCATACTTTTACTGAAATACTATACTAATATAACTCCAACATTTTGTGAAAAACAGCTAATTTTTAATTAAAAAAATTGTAATTTTTCAGCTTCCCTGTGTTCAAGGATGAAAGAAGGAAAGGATTTTCGAAAACAAAATTTATTTGCTCCGATAATGAAACATTTGGATTAATAAAAATAGGGTAAATGAGGATTGAGTTGATTGGTTGGTTGGTTCGAGATAATAAAGCACTTTCAGGCGTAAGTTATATGCTCGCGTTGTGCAAGAGACGGTTGAAATCTTCATTATTAGTTGAGCCTTTTTTACTAACCTGTCTAAAATTTTTGCATTAATATAAAAAGTATTTTAATTTTGTTTTTCTGTTGAAAAATATATATTGTATTTGTGTATGCTATAGTGTAAAGTAGCATCGCGACATTCAAAATAAAAAATATGAAAAAAAACAAAAATGAAAATAATCAAGTATATCAAAAATAATTTTATATACAAATGGAAAAAAAAGTTGAGAATAAAAATGTGAAGTTTTAAAATGTTTTCAATTCCTTTTTTTATATTTTTTGAATTAATTGAATATACAAATTAAAAAAATTCAAAAAAACTTTATGAAATTAATTTTTTTAACCTTCTTAAAAATTTACCTATTTCTTCAAAATTGTCCCTCCCCATTTGGAAATCACGGATCTAGGTTTTGTATGCAGTCTAACAGTGGTAGTAATGTTGGAGCAATTATTAGTTTGGTATATCAACATGTTATATATTTAAATAGTCATGGTCTTTTTCTGATAACGCGAGGGCTCACTAAAGAAATTTTTAATCTGATTGACTTAATTTTTTTTATTTCTAACCAATCAAATTAAGCTACACTTAAACAAAATTTTTTTTTAAACATTTCTAGAATAAATTTTGATCAACCATTCTTAAATATTATAAACATCGAGCAAAGTTAATTCTTTTCTATTTTTCTATTCTGGTTATTTTTAAATTTATTTAATGATCTTTTGTCGGTAGATTTCCGAACATGTGGAACATAGAATATGGATATAATTGTTCTGAAATCGATTTCCGATCGTAAAATGTGATATCTTTCATATTTTGTAGGATTAATCTTCACTGCGATGCAATACAAACCATTATATATTAAAAACAAACAAAACAATAAACTAACTCTTATGCTAAAAATCTTTAAAAATATGGTCTGATTTTTTTACCCAATCTGCGCAAAATATCACAATATAAAAATCCCAAATTTTTCACTGCAAATAACATTGACGATATTGACGACTAATTAAATTCAATGATCCGCACCGAATTATAAATATCCAGGAAGACTTTGATTCTGTTACACTGATTGTTTTATATCACAAAAAAAATTTTATGACCTTCTTAGTCAAACTTTTGTCTGGCGGATGTTGATTGTTGGTAGCAACTTTAAAAACGTTTTCAAATCCAACTCAAAACAATTTCCGCCTCAATATTTTTCTTTTTTCGTGTTATATAATGTTTTTTTGCAATGCATGATGAATGCTAGTTTATCACAAAAAAATTTTAGCGCGATTAAATCAATATACGGAGATCTAAAGATATTAATAGTTACCATGACAATTAGTATATTGAAATTTTTAATTAATACATTTTATTTAGTCATTTTTTACTAACCTTTTTAGCATGTGATTAGAAGAATAAAAGATTTTCGTCATTTTATCCTTGATTCTATTCAGGCATATATTTTATAACCAAATGAGTATTCTGCATTTTAGAAGTTAGGAAAATGCGCACTCCTGATGAGGACTGAGGAGTACATCTCAGAAACGCAGCGTCCAGTGCTAAATGCCTGTTTCTTGAAAGTTAGATGGCGTTAAAACTTCTAAGGAGAATATTATTTTTTTGTGTTCATAATTTGTCTTTAGATAGTAAATAACATTAGATCATACAATTCCTAAGTATTTATTTGCAATTATTACTCGAGTGAGCAGTAGTATATTTTAAGTTAGTTCAAATACTATTTTAGGTATAACAATTTATTCAATAAACTTTTGAGTAAATAATACTAGTTAGTTAATAACTAGACCAGTGATTCTTAACCTTTTTCATTGTATCGCCACTTGTGACTTTTAAGTGAATTACAGTGATATAAATAAAGGCTTCAACTGCTAAACAAATACAAAATCCTTTAAATAACTAAAAATTATACAAATATTACCTTTCACTGAGTGTGAGGTTTGATGTTGTTTTGCAACCACAAGTACATGAAAGCGAGGATCAAGAGACAACGCTTTATATATGCATCAATCACAAGCTTACTACCAGCTTTGTTTTTAGAGAAAACATTGCTCAGAATCCAGCCCCTCAGCGATAGGCCAAGAGGAACTAGATCAGCAGAGTTTTAACAAAAAGGTGCCCCAACATCAGTCTCATTGATGAACGGTGTCACTTTGTCATTAACTGTGTGTAGAATTTCAAGATTTAGTTACGATGAAATGTTCAGGAAACTGCCTTCAGAAAAGAAAGCAGACAAGTAGACAACCTTTAATACAAAATTCGTCATCTTGCATCTTTTCACAAATAAGACTTTCTTTTAAGGTGCAACTATGCTTCACCGAATTGTTGTTTGATTCAGAACATTTACACGTGACAGCCAACATAACTCAGTGTGAATAGAAACAGAGAAGTCGGGTTTTATTTCTTAATAAAGCACATTAAAATCTATCTATATCTTTAGCAGAGTCTCAGGAGCTGAACTCCAAATAGTTGCTGAATTCCAAATGGGGAAGTTTTTACCGTGAAGAAGGCATGAAGCCACATTTTAAACCTATCATGGAAGGAACCCTATCTGTGCATAGACGAACAATGATTTCCAAACAAAGGTCATGCTTAATTAGAAAGGTTTCCAGGATATTTAAAATATTTTATCGACGAGTTCCTCATCATAGAACAACTTCTTTGTCAAGGTAGCAAACTTAAACAATGTGTTGGCAAAAACTTTGGACTCATCCACTTGCAATGAATACACAGGACAACTCTTGACCGTAGTCAAAACTTACAGCAAAATATCCTTACTCTTGTCTATAATCTGATATATGATTATATCATTCAATAAGAGAATTGCCATCACTTGGAATATGGCTGTTATATAAGAATTACTTTCCTTGCTTCAAGAATGCAAGGTTTAATGACGTATTCACGAATGGTATGAAGTTTATTTGTTTTTTTCGAGTAATTCTATTGAAGTTTTGCCTCCATTGCTGTTTTGTTCTTACGAGCGAAATCACTAGTAGAGTCCATAAGACTGGCCTTTAGAGAAGCTACTTTTCGCTTGAAGTAGTCCAAGCTTTTATCCAACAGTTGGCTGTGAAGACACTCAAAATACACCTTTAGTTTGTTATGTTTCATATTTTCATGACTCCAGATGTTATCGCAAGGGACGCATTTTGGCTTAATCAGAGAGTTCTGGACACTATAAGTTCAACCCATCTTGATAAAAGCATCATTGTATATACGTTTCTTGGAAGATAAATTGTGTACAGGAAACATGGATATGAGCAAAGGAAATAAAATTTAGTTTCAGAAACTTGCAGAAATAAAGATTAAATAAGAATTGATAATTTGTTAATGATTTATTGTATTGAAGGAAAGAGATATGCAGTTTTTATCAGCGTATATATGTAAACTTTTATGCATTTTGGGCTTACGAAAAATCTTACTGTATTGGACATTTCTAAAAATTTCCAAGTTCTCTAAAAAATCTGCGATGGTCTTTACGAAAAAACTGAGTGCACAACATTCACACAAAGGAGATAAATACTTCTACTCCAAAAACATAAAAAAAAAAAAATGGCTCGCAACTTGGACAAAATCACTCTTTGCTGATCATCCTTTAGATTTTATTACTGCATATCCCCTACCACCAAGACACAAAAAATAAACTCCAAACTAAACATAGATATGACAGAAATAGAGTCATGCCTGAAAAAGACCGACCAGGAAAAATACCAGCAAAAGTGTTTGCATCGATCCTGAATCTGTTTGCTGCATTTCACTGTTTCTCATTGGTGAGCAGTCACAAGCACGTGTCACAAAACGACAACTCTGTGATTTCCTCAACAATTCTCAAATCTTCCATAGCCCCTTGGGAAACTTTAAACGACCCCTTTAGGCGGCCACGACACCCGGGTTAAGAACTACCAAACTAAACTAATAACTATTAATTTTGAATTAATAATTGCTAATACGAGCGTTTTTGTGTTTTACTATGCCCAAAGTTATTAACGAAAGCGGCAAAATTCATTTCCATTAGAATTGGTTGCAAATTTTAAAAGTTTTTTCTCATTTTTAGCAATTAAGGTGTAAACTATGTATATATTATATTATATTTACAGCCCCAAACAAGTCTCGGTCCGGGACATATGGCCCCCCCCCTCTCCCAGTATGTCAGGGGCTCACTAGCATATAATCTCAGTGTATGCTCGATAAAAGGCAGCTCCAAAGAACTCCTGGCCAGGAGTGTTAATACTAATTAATTAGTGTTAATACTAATTATGCTCTTTTCATCCTTCTAGGCTCCTATCAAAAGCACTGGATCGAATGCCTAAATACACCAGGAAAACACATCGCACAATGGCACAAACTAACATTTTGAAGAAAGCATCCACGCCGGATACACTTTTAAAGCGGCGCTTACCAAAACTTTGTCATGTGTGAAATTGAGATTCCTTTTTGTCACATTTTATACTTGCGCTCAGCAAAGAGCGAGCATGTGTGTGTGTATGTTTGTTTGGTGAGTTACTTTAAGAACTCACATTATATTCCTACTTTGCATTCACAAAAGTGTCATCCGGTCTATCGCGGAGATAGACTATTTTTGATCACAAGATTCTTGCATAAAAGGAGTTCTATGCCTTTCATTTATCAGAATAAAGACTCTATTTTGATATCCTTCCATACTTTGAATCGATAAATCCATCAAATAGGTATTTGTATTTAAGAGCACCTGAGGCGTCGCAAAACTCTTAACACATCGTGCTGAGGCATAAAAATTTATACATCCCAATGGAGTTGAGGTGGCAAAAGTAACTCCAGGGGAGATCAACGCGGCTCTCCTATTGTCTCATCAAGGGATTTTCGATTCCCTTCTAAGAACTTTCTAATATACGGTAATGTCAGTATTAGCGTATGAATAAAAATTTACATCCTTTTAAATGTTCTATTCAACCATTGCACTTTTGAGATTAAAATACATTATAGACGTACTTGATGCAGATGCAGCAATAGATCAGTAATAGATACTGTCTGTATCTAGTTATATGTGTAGCACATAAATGGATATATTGAACAATATAGGAAAATCCAAACTAATGCCATACAACTACTTTTAGAAGGGCTTTTAAAAATAAGCATCACAACTAGGTGGTTATTATTAATGAAGATGGACTTTTGAAAGGTAATTCGTATTACATTGAATTTCTAATATATTAGTGATCGGGCAAGCCCATAGGGTAGATAACTTGGAGAGACTACTATATCAGGGGCGCACATCCTCAAAATTATTGGGGGGCGAAATTTTTTTGTTGCAATTTTCAAAATTAGTGGTCTGGAAATACCACGGGAGACCAAATATTCAAGCAATCTTTAAAATAGAGTGTATTCAGCGCATACCTAAAATCCTAAATTTATAAGACTACTTTATTTTTTTTTTACAAAATTGGTGAATTTAAATACTATACTTCCAGCGAAAATATTTTAATTAAATTTGCATATCGAATATGGTGCGCAGAAAATATTCCCCCAATTATAAAGTAGGAAAAAATGGCCCCAGTAAAAATGCCCCAATTTAAAATTAGGAAAAAATGCCCCAACACAAAAAAATTCAAAAAATTATTAATTAAAATTTAAAAAAAAATTTTTTTAAAAAGATATGTCAAATAAAGGTTTTTTTGTAAAAAAAAGTTAACTTTTCATCTAAAACATTTAAAATTTTATTAAAGTAAACTAAAAAACTCAGCATACAATTTTTTAAACACAAAAATAATATTTTTGGACTTTGTGTGTATCAGAACACTTTCTAAATATAATTTGTATTTTAACTGATTTTAAGAACACATTCCCACAAATCTGCACCTTTGCTATTGTTTTCAAGAACTATAAAGAAAAAAACCCTATAGATTAAGAAATTTTAGAAATTTAGCTTTTCAAAACGGTACCAAATAAAAATATTTATATAATTAAAAAAAATCCTGAAAATCAAAAATTAGGGGGCATTTTTTCCTACTTTTTAATTAGGGGCATTTTTTCTAGAGGCATTTTTTCCGGAGGCATTTTTTCTGGGGGAATTTTTACCTACAACCGTCTAGTAGACTCTTTGTCTTTAGACTACATTCACTCATATAAAACTATCCAACCTTCATTTATTTGTTTTCTCTATGAATCAGATATCTTTTCATCAATTCCTGAAATGTGCCTGGTAGACTACTCCATTTTTCTAATGAAAAGCCTATTCCACCCCCTAACAATTTTGGATTTTTTTTAAACTAGTGTATATTCGATGGTTATAGGTAAAAATGCCCCTAAAAAATGCCCCGGAATAAATGCCTCTAATTAAAAAGTAGGAAAAATTGTTAGAGGGTGGAATAGGCTTTTCATTCAGGGGGTGGAATAGCCCCCCCCCCCTTCCCCCCGGATGTGCGCCCCTGTACTATATATCTTTTTTACAAAATTGATGAAATTTGAAAATCCCATTTCTAGTCAAAATTTTGCAATAAAATTTGCCACACCCAGAATGTGAAAAGTTGAAAATATTTGGAATTTGCCCGATTTATACCTGTTTGAAATTTAGTCACGTGTAAACCATATATTTATACACCATCATGAATATATATACGACTTTTTGCACACTAGGCTTACACTAAATTTAGAAAAAAATTGTCAATTCAATTGTGTATAATATGAAACATGTGTTAGAAGTGTAGGAAGAGTTTGATTTTGAATATTAATTTGGATGAAATTTGACAATCAGTTAAATAGAAATGAGATAAGGCTTAATTAAAACTTAATCAAAAATCAGTAAAGCTTCTTAATTTAAACAAGTAGATTCGTCAAGAGAAATCAACAGCTAATTGTTTCTTTTTTTTGAAGAATTTGTTTATCCATTCAAAATATAGTTAAAAACTGCTTGATATAAGATTCAGAAATAAATTGCTGAGCTGTGTTAAAAATTTAGGAATGCCATATTGATTGCATAAATTCATTTCTGTTTGAAGAACTACTGGATTACTTGAATAATAAAAATGATTCTTTTATTTTTCATTTCATTCCATTACTCTTATTTACACATGCAAGTACTAAAAAAAGTTATTCACCCTGCTCCCCTAAATTGAATACTCTATTTTCTGTATCGCAGAAATGATCAATGAACGAAAAATGTGAACCTATGAAAGCCAATAGTAGAAGCTTTTGAATCATTTGGGGAAGATAAAGATTGAAGACAAGACATATATTTTCTTTGTCACAAGCTCCTCTAATAATGATTGCACAACAGGCTTTTATTTCTTCAAAAGAGAAATATCTTATGATAGTTGGTTATGTTTTTTTTTAATTTTTCTCCAAATAAGCTCCTTACTTCGTCAGAAACTTTCCTATTGATATATCTTTGTAATGTGTAAAAACATTTCTTTATTTTCAAAAAGGGAGAAAAGAATCAAATTCATTTTTTGCGCTACATAAAAGTCGTGATTTTTGTAACAGGCAAAGAACGAACCAACGGAGATCTTTTTGAATACTTTATATTATCACAACAAATATAAATGTGTTCATTGATCATTAAAATAATGATGGATTGCGTCCAATTCACTTCCACTATCATTGGAAAAATTTATCAAACCTTCATGAGATTGAATATTCTCTTCACACTCATTTTCATCATCTTTTTTGTTTTCATTATCAGAATCATCATGAAGAGAGATTAGGGCACGCTATAATTTGAAAGACGAACTTTGGAACTTTTTCATTAAAGATATTTTATAACAGGAAAATTTTAATTGATATCATAAGAGTGAAGGAAAATTTAGTTATTAGTTGCACTGTTGCATATGAAAATACACTTTCATACACACATCGTTTCATTCAGCATCAATGAAAGAAATGTCTATTTATGAAGCAAACACAAAGTTATTAGAAGTAATTTCGCATACTACGAATTGTAATTGTGTTGTATGTTTTGTGTAAAAAAGCGAAGTTTTATACAAAGACCTTATCATACAAGATTAAATTTTGCGTGTGTTTACTACATAAAAACACATATCGTAGATAATTTTCAACTCTGTAATTATTATATAGTGAAATAATATTGATGATAAATCCAATAACTACAAAAGGTAGTACGTTGTACGGATCTGGGTTGAGGAATTATAAACAGAGTTGCGGAGTCGGATGGTATAACCCTATTAGTGCTGGGCAAAATTTGTCAGCTCAAGTGCTGGGGGCGTAAAGTGCACCCCCCCCCCTATTTTTCTCAGATATTAATAAGTTTTTATAAATATTTTTGATGTTACATATATATTTCAACTATGCTGAATTCAGTGGTGATGTCCATTTTTTATCAAAATCAATCAAACCTGTCAAAAAATTGATTTATATTTGACAGCTCATCTCAAAAAGGAACTTTTTATTTAAATAATTATATAAAGTTTTTTACGCATGTATACCCATTTTCAAATATGCTGAATTCAGTGGTGATATTCATTTTTTATGAAAATCAATCAAACCTGTCAAAAAATTGATCGAAATGTGACAGCTCATCTCAAAAAGGAACTTTTTATCTAAATAAGTATATAAAGTTTTTTACACATGTATACCCATTTTCAAATATGCTGAATTCAGTGGTGATATTCATTTTTTATGAAAATCAATCAAACCTGTCAAAAAATTGATCTAAATGTGACAGCTCATCTCAAAAAGGAACTTTTTATCTAAATAAGTATATAAAGTTTTTTGCACATGTATACCCATTTTCAAATATGCTGAATTCAGTTGTGATATTCATTTTTTATGAAAATCAATCAAACCTGTCAAAAAATTGATTTAAATGTGACAGCTCATCTCAAAAAGGAACTTTTTATCTAGATAAGTATATAAAGTTTTTTACACATGTATACCCATTTTCAAATATGCTGAATTCAGTGGTGATATTCATTTTTTTTATGAAAATCATTCAAAGGTGTCAAAAAAGTGATTTACATATGACAGCTCATCTCAAAAACGAAACTTTATCTAAATAATTATATAATGTTTTTTACACATATACACCCATTTTCGAGCATGCTGAATTCAAAACTTTTTATCTAAGTAATAATATAAAGTTTTTTACACATGTATACCCATTTTTAAGCATGCGTAATTCAGTGGTGATATTCATTTTTTTTATAAAAATCAATCAAAACTGTCAAAAAATTGATTTATCCCAAAAAGAAAGGATCAGGCACAGTTTTTTGAATTAGAGAATTACGTTTAATAGAAAGTATAGAGAGGTGATGAAGTTTATCGTGTATGGCATTTTACACACATATACCCATTTTCAAGTACACTGTGTTTACTGGTTATATTCCTTTTTTTTATATAAATATTAGTCAAACCTGACAAAATAATTTAAATATGACAGCCCATGTCAAAATTAAAATTTTAATTCTTTTAAAGTTTTTTATACCTTTCAAGTATGCAGAATTTAATGGTGATGTTCATTTTTTATGAAATAAATAAAACCTGTCAAAAAATCGATTAAACCTGTAAATCAATGTCAAATATATAAACATAAAAATAACTTCTACTTGCAGTTTTCTCTCGTAATTATTTTCTTAATTTATTTAATAAACCAACTTTAGGTGTTTAATTCACTCAAAATATTTCATTCTACAGTAACTTATGTAACTCGATAGGATCTCCATCTTTTTGGCTACAAATTTGTTATCGGCTCGTAGTCTCTACGTCATATTATAATTTACAGTATGTAATTTTGGTATTCATTCTATGATGATCCTTTCTTGGTAGCTCTTTTTCATTAGAAATTTATATTCTTCAATGTGTGTTCGAAAATTTTTTTATAAGGATAAAATTACTTTTTTCCTCTCAGGCCTGAATATTTGTAAACCAATCTCATTTCTAAGGTTTTTTTCTGATGAATCATTCGTGATGTTGATTGTTCAATTACAAAAAGTTGTCAACGTTCTTCATCTAAAAAATTACTTCTTTGACACAAAAGGAAAAAGATGGACAAATTCAATTTAAATTAAAAATACCTTGATAGTGACTAAATTCTCACATATTGACATCTGTGCCATTTTTGATAAATCTGACCTATTCTAAATTTTCAGATTTCCTACCCATCTTAGCTAAATGTTAACTGTAATCCTAGATGATAAGCTATAAATTTAAATATTTTTCATTTGTAAAAGAGGAACTTCTTTTTCACAGTCAAAATCTTTTTTGAAGTATATAATTAAACCACTTCCTAGTTCATTAGAACATGGTAGATCTTCCATTTAGTAAAGATACATATTTTTTTTAATGTTTTAATCACATGTTCTCTTTTCAATTAGTTTTCAACTTGGTTCCTTTTCTCATACAAATTTTCAAAAGAATTTATAATACGTTTTATTTTTTTTTAATAAATATTTCATACTCAAGATGATTGTAGAAAGTATTATAAGCCAAAATATACAAAAAAAAAAGTATATTTTTACTATATACCTAATATGCAGCCATTTTTTGAAATTTTTTTACAGAACTGATTTTCAGGCATACATTACTAATTCAATTGCCACTTCGAGATATTTTTTAACCGTATTATCCTAAATCCAGTACAGAAATAAAATAAGCATAGTCGATTTGGTATAAAACAGATATTTTTTTTTTGAAAATATTTTTGAAGACAGTATCTAGAAGTAAACCGCAAATCTGATTCAAGCTTTCAGATATTTTAAAAACATAAATGCCAAACCTGAGTCCAAAAATGAAACCAGCATCTTCCATTTGACATAAAAACAGATATTTTAATTAAATTTCAAAAATATTTCTGTAGACATTAGACGTAAATCGAAAATTTGATTGACACTTTCAGACATTTAAAACATCTAAATGCAAAAAATGATTTCAGAAATAAAAATTATCATGGTCGAATTGGTATAAAAACATATATTTCATGTAAAATTAGAGAGAATATTTTGGGATATAGTTTTCAGACATAAACTGCAAATTTGATTGACACTAGCAGTAAAACCTCTAAATGCGAAAACTGTGTTCAGAAATGAAATCATCATGATCTATTTGCTATAAAAACAAATTTTAGAACTAAACGCAAATTTAATTGATACTTATATGTATTTTCAAATTCACACTGCTAAAATTGAGTCCATAAATGAAACTAGCATGGTTGATTTGGTATAAAAAAATATATTTAATTGTAAAATTTGAATGAATGTTTTTGGAGACAATTTTTAGATGTAAACCGCAAATTTGATTAACACTTATAGGTATTTTCACATCCTAAATGTAAAAAATGAGTTCAGAAATGAAAACAGCATGATTGATTTGGTATAAAAACATATATTTCAAGAGAATATTTTTGAAGACAATTTTCAGAAGTGAACCGCAAATTTGATTTATACTTATAGGTATTTTCAAATCCTAAATGTAAAAAATGGGTTCAAAAATGAAAACAGCATGATCGATTTGGTATAAAAACAAATATTTCATGTAAAATTGAGAGAATATTTTTGGAGATAGCTTTTAGAAGTAAACCGCAAATTTTGACTGATATTTTAAAACCTCTAAATGTGAAAAATGAGTTCAGAAATGAAAACAGCATGGTTGATTTGGTATAAAACATATATTTCATTGTAAAATTTGAATGAATGTTTTTGGAGACAATTTTTAGAAGTAAACCGCAAATTTGATTAACACTTATAGGTATTTTCACATCCTAAACGTAAATAATGAGTCCAGAAATGAAACCAGCATGGCCGATTTAGTATAACACATATATTTCATTGTAAAATTTGAATGAATGTTTTTGGAGATAATTTTTAGAAGTAAACCGCAAATTTTATTAACACTTATAGGTATTTCCAGATCCTAAACGTAAAAAATGAGTCCAGAAATGAAACCAGCATGGCCGATTTAGTATAACGCATATATTTTATGTAAAATATAAAGGAATGTTTTTGGAGACAAATTTTAGAAGTAAACCGCAAATTTGATGAACACTTATAGGTATTTTCAAATCCTAAATGTAAAAATGAGTCCAGAAATGAAAACAGCATGACCGATTTAGTATAAAAACATATATTTTATGTAAAATTTGAAGGTTTATTTTATTAGATATATTTTTGATCAATCAAATTTTGATTGACATTTTCTAAAAATTAGCCATGATTATTGAAAAAATTAAATATATAAAGTGTTATGCGTTCCAAACTCTATATATAATTATTTTTAGGGTATTATATAATATAGATCCTAAGTTATAAAGTTAAGTACACATAATGTCAAAATTTTGCTGAAAAATTTTTATTTTTGATTTTGATTGACAGTTTTGGACATGAAGGGGTCATTCAACTACCATGAAAATGATTTCAAAAGATGCAGCTAGCGATTTTAGGAAAAGTCACAAAATTTGAAGGGATATGATTCAGCCAATTTTCTACAATTAATTTTTTAGTGAAGGGGGGCGTTTTACGCCCCCCCCCCCAGCACTAATAGGGATAAGGTCCGACTCCGAGAATGCCAACTCCGACTCCTTGACCCCTATGTAGAAATCTATTATTGCGTTAATAACAAGGATAAAAGGCTTTATTCATATTTGAAGAACTTATAGACTACTCAATTGAAATGTGCAAATAAAAATATTTTCTTCGCTATCTCAGGGTATTGCTTTATAGCTTCATGAACATTCGACTTTGACTTTCTATCTATTTGTTCTAATGCAGCATGGAAGTCTAGCTTGAAACTTGCTAAGGTGGATTTTTGCTGTTTCCTCTAGCTTACGCAACTTTGACCTTGTTGATCCAGTAACTTTTCAAAATCCTCTTCGTTGCAGATTCCCTCTGAGTCTGTGGTTGAAATAGTGTCTGGATCTTCAGTAGATGCCTTTGCATTTAAACCCAAAATCCTGACAGCAAGGTCACAAAGTGCTGATTTTGCTTCATCTTTCTGGGTTTCAAATAACAACACTCTATTCATTGAGACTACATATACTCGAGGGGGCGACCGCCCCCTAATAATTTTAAGAGTTGCTGATTGTTTATAAAACATGTATGATGATAACATTATAGGATGTAATTCAATTCAATTCAATTTATTGTTAATTAAACATGATGTATATAATCGAAAATGAATATAACATGTTAGTGTATGGACACTGTGAGTAAAAAATAAATAAATGGTATCAAGCAGAAACACAATATTCAAAGCAAAAGAGTTGTTGTAATCATAGAATGAAATCGGCAGCAAACAAGGATTTTTTAAACTGTGAAAGGGAGCACATGGTTCTTTTTTCTTACTTTAGGAAAGGAGTGATAGTAGATGGGGTAAAAATGTTTTTTCAAACAGTTGATTAGTTTCTTATAGTAATCTTTTTTATATGAGTATCTTTTGACCATAAAAATTAGATAGTATTTGGCTGGATGACTGGGACGATCTTGCTTCATTAGTTTTATAAAAGAAATCCAGGTTTGCTGACGAATTCTTTTAGGCATCCTTACTAAATTGTGGTATATGAGACGAGCAAAAAAAGAAAATTGGAGAAGCAGAACAATAAACGGATGCTAAAAGCGTGATACAGTTGCCTTCATCTGCCATTTTAGAATTAAGGCCGAGAAGAAAAATTAAAAAAAAAATGATCATTCGAATACATGATAATGTAAGATAAGAGAATAAAAGAGGGAAGGCAGACTTTCGAGTCAAACAGCATGCCAAGCTGCTCTGAAATTCCTATCAAAAATATTTTAAAAACGATGTGAGAGTTATATAATAATAATAATAATTCATTGTTTCAATATGCACACAAGTAAGCAATGTTTATCACAATGTCACACATGTTGATGATGTACCAAATTTTTTTCATCTTCTTCTGTCACAGTGATTCTATTTCTCTGCTAAAACTCAATCACTCAAGCTCTCTTCTCTCATTCAATCTCTCTTCTTTCACTCAAGCTCGCTTTTAGAGTTAAATTAAAAATAATTTTATTTCATCTCATTAGAAACTAGTTTTTAGCGGAATATATGTTCAATATTTTCAGAACCTTTTATCCTGATACCAAAGTTCAGCTATTCAAATTAATCACAGATTTTTGGTAAAAATTTAGTTCCATCAATACGCCAAACATTTTTTAAAAATGAACATTTGTTTGTTTTTAAATGAGAGAAAAATAGTTTTAAATCGTTACAATTTTATATCAATGAATATTGTCAGACTCGTGTTAAAAAAATTTTTCAACAAAGATCACTTAATCTTTATCAGTACGTTTGTTTCATTTGAAAACGTTAATTTTTTCAATAGCTATTCGGGAAGGAATATTTTGACTAGCTATTCAGTTTAAAAGCAAAAATACTCTATTTGTTTAATATTTGAGAAGATATTTTTATAATGTTCGATTGTTAAAATTTGTAAGCAACACTGTATATAATTAATTAAATCATTTTTTTCGGAAAATTTGTTGATTATTATTATTATAATAAAAATATAATATCGAAACAAAATGTTTCAATTGTTAAAAATGTTTGATTTATTTATGACAGCTGTCAGAATTTTATTTGTAGACAGAAATAGTCAAAAAACGCAATGATTTTCTTGTTCTCGTATACTTTGATTGTTATGAGTTATGTTTGCTAAAATAGTTTTTTTAATGATTTTGTGTTCTTAGACTTAAATAATTTTATGAAAAATGATTAAACTACCGTTTTTTGTATACTATGATTCCTTACAAAATGAAAAAATACAACCGTTACCAAATCACCCTATAAGGGTTTAGCTACTTTAACGTTGGCTTTTGATGCTTAAAAAACTTTAAAATATCAAATAAACTCTCCTTCTTTATGCCTCCTATTATATTCAAATTATTCTGAGAACAGACAGTTTCATTTTAAAATAGTGAATATTGCTTTATTAGTTTATTTTGTTTCCTTTCACTTTTATGTTAATTATGTAGCAAATTTTTCAATTTTGAGTAAAAGGTAAGATACCGGGGTGTGTTTTCATTAACAAGAGACTGATGTAACGGTTATGTCAAACTATGAACAAATTGGTGTCGATGAGGAATCGAACGCAGAGGCTTCCGTGATGAGTCCATCATCTCAACCAACCTGCCATGCCACTCATAAAGTATGTATGCTGTAGTGGATACGTTTAAATTAGTTTTCAAAAAACTTAAGTTATGCTGTAAAATTTTTTAGTTTTTGTTGAAGCTCTATAAATTTTTCTGATAGGCTTTTTTTCTTAAAAGATATTATAAAAGCAAATCATTGCAAAAGGTTAAAAGTTGTTATTTTAAAAAAACAAGTTAACCAATCGTTGTTTGATTTGACTGCCCCTATTGTGAATCATACATGATTTCCATACATTTTCAAAGTCTTTTTTTCCATCTTACCATGTTTTTATGAATCCCTTGACATTTTGAAACAGTTCTTGATACGATTTTTAATTCTTCCTTAAATTTGATATAAAAAGAGATCTTTTTGTATTGGAAGCATTTTTTTCATTTAAGCCAAATACCATTAAAATTTTCAACATATTTTTATAAGTCCTATTTTGTATTTCCTATTTATGCGCCATCTTTAAATTTCTCATATTGTGCGGGATTACGCCAAGAATGATATGTTTAATTAAGATATTAAAAGACATCACATTAAATTTTTTTAGCTCAACATTATTATTTTTTAAATTATTTTTTAAGACGATGACATCAATGGTTTTTTTAAGAGGTCAAAAAAATCAATTAATTTTAAAAAAAAATTTTGAAAAGTTGTACAAATATAAAATATAATTTTAGATGGCCTAAAATCAAAATAAGTAAAATAAATTAAAAAAATATAAGCCAAAAATTTTATAAAATTTGAAGAAAAAGAAAAAAAGTAAAATTTAAAAAAGGTGTGAATCAGCCTATTAAAAATTCTAAAAACAAATTCCAAAAAACTAATTAAAATAATTCTAAAATTTAAAAAAAATTTCTAAGCAAAAATTTTAAAGATATTTATACGCAACCCTAGCGCACGAGGTTCCAACTGGCAAAAATAAATAATTTGCCAATTAATAATAATTACCGACTGATCGGTATTCGACTAAAGTTCTTATCGGTGCATCTCTAGTTCCAAGCATATTTAAAGTGTCCACTATTCTAAACAAACAAATTAAACCGTATATCAATGTTAATTGACATCAGGGGCGCACAAACGTGGGTGGGGGCGAAAAGCCTATTCGCCCCATCTCCCCAATAATTTTGGATTTTTTAAACTAGTGTATATGCGTTATGTAATTAAAATATTTTCGCTGGGAGTATAATTTTAAATTTCATCAATTTTGTAAAAAAAAATATAAAGTAGTCTTATAAATTTACGTATGCGCTGTATACACTCTATTTAAAAGGATTACTTAAGTATTGGGTCTCGAGAGATAGAATGGATAAAAAATAAAAAACTTTATTGTTGGTGTTATGATCTGAATTTGTGAAGGCACACATTACAAATACTTGAAAGGATGTTAGAAAGTGAAAAAATTTCAATGCTCCATATGATGATATACTGCTTCCAGATCAGTTGACCACCTATCAATACTACAAAGTAGGAAATAGGTATAGACCAATCTATACCACAAATATATACACACACACGTTTATATATTATAATATAATATATGTATATTTAAGATTAAAGGCATGAATATTCCAAAATTTTATACGTAATTGGTTGAGTATAAAAATATATAGAATTTGAGATTTTGCAGTTTCAAATGAATAGCTCATGTATAGGATGTGTCAGTGAATTGATATAAAATATAAAAAATAGTTGAAAAGTTAGATAGGTAAAAAAATATGGAAACCATGAGAGAGCTAAAAATAACTAAAATAGTGAACATCATTGAAGATAACGAGTTATTGGCATGAAGGAGTGATTTGGGTATTGCAACAGGATAATTTAGGGATTGGATTTAGTGTGGCAATCTTTGCAAAGCCCTTCTTCTAAAGACACATGCCGTTTACAGAAAGAGAGCGAGTCGTGATCATTTTTGGCATGTAAAAATATTTTAATAAAATCAACAAAATTAAATAAAATGGCGCGGAACAAGGAGATCAGTATCAGATCCACCGCCATCGTGTATAAGAAGTAAATTTATGGATGGATTACACATATGCGAATATGCATTAATATATGTAGATGTATAGAAATAATAAAACTAGTTGCGCTCATGTTGTGATAGGAATTTAGAAGGTCTTAGCGTTTTACGCTCTGTAAAATTTTTGGGAGATGTAGCGGTGGAGGAGTTATTATTAATGCTGGAGCCGGTGGAGTTGTAGTAGCCAAATCTGGAAGCATTCGCTATGTTCTGTTTTAAGGGTCGACGCTGTAAAGATTCTGGTCCGTTTGGAGGACGGAGTTTTCTAGAGCTATCCGCGTTAGATGTGGTGGATTTGTTAAAAGGAGAAACTTTGCACACGCTATTCGTGTAGCTGTTATCGTTAGTGGTGTCCTAGAAAATTATAAAAAGATTTTTAAAAAGAAAATTTTTGAAAGGAGATTTTGAACAGCACTATAATTATATACAATATATCTATCTAACATAGGAAGCCATTGAGAGGAGGGAGATAAATAGATCCCTTGGGCATTAAAATGTTTTTCCCAGCCCATATATAAGTATTTGTTAACATAATTTTTATGGTGAATAAAGGATACGAATTTTTGAATAATCCGTAATCTCGTTTCATTTTGTTTTTTATATCATACACTATTTTTTTATTCTTTGGCGCAACCCGGTCAAAGTTTCAGAGGACACCGTTGATTTGATACATGTGCGGGTGTGTCTATGTGTTCATACACATTTCATGAAGAAATACGAAAAATTCATTTAATGGGATATGAATGTATATTGAAAACTACATTTTGTTTCTGATTGTATTGTTTTTCTACATTTTAATCTCGTGTATCATATCATTTTGACTCTGTTACTCATTAATAAAAATGGCGTCTTCGAGTTTCATTAGAAAATTTTTCTTCTAATTCTCTTCCTTTGAATTGGTTTATTTATGCTTTTACTTTATAAGGTCAAATTTGTATATTTTCAATCATAATTTTTTTATATTAATATTTTACCATCTTTGTTTTTTGAGTTTTTATTCTAAATTACCATTTTTTTCTTTAAATGGATGTCTTTGAATATACTCAAAGACACTTTGTCAAATGTGAGAAACCAGATGAAAATGATCAAATAGCTTCTGAAAGTATAGTAGCCAAAATTAAAATCAATAAATTGGTTTATAATGATAATTCTTATAATTTTTCTTTTCCTGATATGGAGTCAAAGATCAATGCTAATAAAGCATTTATAATGAAAGCTAAAGATAATAAATTTATACACATTTCAAAAAATCCTCTTTTTGATCCTAAATTTATATTAAATAATCTTAACTCGGATATGAGTGATCAAGATGTAATGGATCTTATTATTGATAAGAATGAAGTTACGCGTCTAATTCTAACTAATGAGAAAAAATGCAAGATCTTATTCTCTAGAATCTAGAGTGTCTTTAGGTGACGTGTTCTTTATAGATTTTAGCTGCCACAATATTCGTGAGTTTTTCCAATTAAGCAATGCGCTACATGTCGTAAATTGGGTCATACCACTTCTTAATGTAAAACAAAAAATTCTGTCTGCAATACTGTTCTGAGAACCATATAAATCTGTCTATTGTGGGAATGCAGGTAACTTTTCATCTTATAAATGCTATAATTAAAGTGTAAAAAGATTCGATTAAAAACAGCCCTTGGAGAATTTCTATCCATGAATTATTGAAAAAATACATCTATTTGTTCTAGTAGTGTATTAAATGCCTGATTTTCTACTACATATTTCATTTTCTTTAAATCCTCATTATTCATGTTTGTGTTTCATCTAGTTGCATTTTTTATAAATCCTTCCTGTTTTACATGGGCGTTGACATTGCAAAAGCTCATTCAAATCAACTTGACAAACACATAGTTTCCAATTAATAGGTACTACTGGTTGAGGAATAGCAATCACAACTTAATTAAAGTATATGCACTGTTTAATCATCAAACAAGCTTAAAGATAAATGAATGTTAAAAGAGAAGGTTAACTGATAGAGTGATCAAGAGCTTACAGTTATTAAATAATAATATAAATTGCAAGTAACCTTACTCAAACAAAAAAAAGTAATCTCTCAAACAAAGTCTAAAAAATGAAATCGGTGTTTAGTTTGCATTTTATTCCAAAAACTTGACACCACCCTTTAGCTACTAATTACGTGATTGATGCCACGATAATTCTCAAAACAATTTATTAATCAAAACCAAGAATTACACAAAGTCTTACAACTGTTATCAACTTTATTCAACCTTAAAAAGTCCTAAAATGCAGGTTCTTATGGCCCAGCCATGTTTCCATGCAATGGCGTTTTTTGAAAAGTTATTCCAGTTGCTAAAGGAAGGGACAAGTCTAACTCCAGAAACTACAGACCAACAAATTAGCTTATTTCTTCTTAAAGGTAAATTATTCGAAAAAATTGTTCATGCAAGATCTTTATTAAATCATTTTAATTTGTTGCACCCAAAACAGTTTGCATTCAAAAAAGGTTCTTCAACGGTTGATCTGTGGCATACAAAAGATATTCATTTTTCAAGAGACTCTGCTTTCAAATCTCTTTGTATCTTTTTAGATTACACAAGGGCTTTTGATAAAACTGGAAATATCTGGTTTTAGATGAAGGTTGTAGAACTTGCTAAAAAATCTCGTCCTGAATCTGGTTTCTGGTTTCTATGAATGGTATAGTTAGTATGACAATGGCAAATTCAAAATTTGTCTCTATGCGTCATTTTGTTTAAATCCAAAGATTTAGAATCTGATATTATCTCATTCAACAATTTATATATAAATGGTCGTGCCAAAAAAATCTCAACAAATGTAAAAAAATCAAAGTTTTTATTTTTTTCTCGCCACATGATCTAGATTTATAAGTGGAGAATCTTCTTTAGACTTTCTAATACTTTCAAATATTCGGGTGTGACCTTGGATTCTAAAATCAATTTTAATGCTCACTACAACAATAGACACGGGAATCTGTATTACGTTAGGTCAATTGAATAAATATAAAAAAATTCCTTTTGTTGTGAAATAAAATTTATAATCTAAAATTGTTTATTCTAATCTTATCTGGGATAAATCATCCTTGATTAATTTCAACAAGCTGAATTTAAAACAGCAGAAAGTTATTAAATCTTTCCTATTATCTGATCGTTTTTACTGGAAAATAAATCAAAGATTCTTATTTTGCAACAAATTTATAAACTGCAATTTGCTACTTTTCTTTACAATTTCAGACAAAAAAGAACATTTTAATTTTCATGATAATGAGAAATGCTCACAATATCGCTTTCAATTCTTGCAAAACTTCGACATACATAAAATACTTCTTCAATCAATCTATTAAATATTGGAATGCTATTTCTCTTGATATACGAAATGCGTTTGCATTATAAACGTCAAAAAAAGAATGAAAAACTACCTATTTAGTTTCGGTTCATTATTATTATTTATAATTTAAATCTCTTGTATCCAATGTGCAGAGACTTTTTATTCCAATCTTTTTCTTTTTTATTTGAAAATTGTTTCTATTAACACATTCATTTGTAATGTTATATCCAGATAGAACAAAAGTAAATAAAGCCAAAAAGTCAATTTTTTATAAAAGAACAAAGGCACTGTAAACCAATTTTAACTATATTTTCATCTGTTTTTTGGATTTTTTAGGTAAATAAAGTCTATAAAAAGTTATATAAATTAGTTAAATACTATTTCAATGATTGTTTCCCATTCAATTATAATTATCCTTCATAATTTTTAATGTCTATCATGATTTAATTTTCATCATAAAGTTCTCTTTAATTTTGTTGGTGAATAAAAAGAAGTTGGAATAACGTAGGGAAAATATAAAAATAAAATGTAATGGTGTCCCCATTTAACTGATGATGAACTTCTTAAAACTTGGGATATTTGCAAAAGATTATTATCATTGGTAAACACTATCCACTGAGTAACGGCCAAGCTGAAGTGGGGGTTAAATCGGCAAAGAGAATTTTGTACGGAAACATTGGCCCAACCACAGGAAAGCTTAATACGTCCAAAGTGACAAAACGCTATTGACACACAGAAACACACCCACGCTGGAAACCTAAATATCTCCCTCAGTTATCCTATTCGACCATTTACCTCCCACATGTACAATTTGCACCCCCAATGGGAAAGAATGGGCAATGCGAGGAAAAAACCTTAGCAAAAAGACAAGCGATAAGTAGAAACAACAAAAAACTTCTTAAGCCAATACCGATAGGACAAGCAATACAGTTGCAAAACAAAATGGCAATAAACCCAAGAAATGGTCGAGCATAAGAAATATAACAAAAAATTTACCACATAAACAATGCGGGGATGTAATGGATGGAAGTAGGCGAGGCAGGCACAACAATCTTAACAAAACAGGACCAAGACGCTACAAACCAGGAGAAGAGAGAAAAACGAAGTGGCCCGATAAAGGAGTGTCATTTTTAGATCAGCCGTGAGAAAAAAAGATGCAAATAACAATCTCTATGAAAGAAGGGACTGAACTCGCTATTCCCTTTAGAAAGAGAAGATTCAATAAAGGAATTTATACCGTTATTTCCTGAAGATAAAGCCCAACAGCAAGTCTTATGATAAAGGGATAAAAAGGAGTGTAAGGCATCGGTGATGACGATGCAAACCTTGAAGACAAGAAGCTAATAGCAAGACCTTATGCATCAAGACGTTGTATTATAGAGGAGTGGAAGCGGCATCACAACAATTTCCTCAAGCACCGCTTAACTGACCAAAGCAAGGTTACAAGTCAAGTATATATAGCAGTGCCTCATATACACAATGTATCTTACAAGTCTGATTGTCTAGAATGGTATTTTGTGCTGTTTTGGGTGTTTGTCGGACTACGGATATTATCAATGATAGTTGAAAAAGTGAAATCTTACGTAAACGCTCTTCTGATTGTTGAGTTTATTGGATGAAGACGATGAGCGAAGATGAACGCCTTTATCGGGCGTGTAGAGCGATGCACACTCATCATCATCTTGAATGATTCGTGTAGTATTCTTTCTAAAGGTTTGCTTTTTGAATGTCGCTCCATTGTTGTAGAGATGTGAACGATTGGACGAAAGGTCGTTAGAGTGGAAAATGGAAGCCGAATCGCCTGACACGCCTCGAAATTTGTCAAAGTTATCGGAAATCATAGAATGCCTTTGTTGACTCGCTAAATAAGAGAGTGATAGATGGATAATAAATTTGGTTGCCAACAGTAATAACTCGAACAGCCTTTTGTCAAAAGAGTGTTAGCCCGTTAACGACCAGAATAATCAGACGATATCCAATGTAAAGCAGAAGATTTGTATTAAAGAGCATTGATAAACGCAGATGATTTTATTTTTGTAAAGTCTACATATGTCGACTGTGGTGGAAAACCGGTTAAGTAATTCGAAATAAAATCGGGGTTCTTGAGTCACAGATTTTAATTGGATAGGAGTGTATCAAATAAAACTTAGAAGTAGGATATTTAAGTGTTAAAAATTATTCATTTAAGCATTTTAAACATGCACAGCCTGACATCCAGCGATACTCATGTGAAAATACAGGAGACCTCAATTAAAAAAAAAATTTTTACAGCTAAACTATGTCATGTAGATCTTTTATAATATTTTTACCCAGCTACAGGGCTTCTCAAACAAAATACTAGGGATACACAAAATGAAACAGAAGTAATGAGACAAACAAAAATACTAAATCAGTACTGCATTGAACAGGTCGTATGTACCACTCCTTTTTGCGGGTAGGAATTTTTTGAGTTTCAAGAGATGTATCTCTTTTACCCTAATATATGTGAGGCATATAAACATATTATTTTGTTCTTGTTAAAAATAAATACTCAAATATGTATTAAAAAGTTAACCTCTATATCTTAGTATCAGAGTCTAGCAGGGAGACCAAACTTCCGCATTCCCCGCGGGGAAGGTTTTAACCCCGTTCGGGGAATTGATATAGAAATTTGATAGTCCATATTCTGCAAATATATTCCTTATTTACAAAATCTTTATCTTCATTATCTTTTTGTAAATATATACATTATTTACTTTGCAACATGATTTCAATAATATGAAATAATACTGAAAAAAAAATTCGTTTCGGTTGCACGTTAATTTTTGTTGGGCAAAATAATAAATCATAAATTAGTTTATAAAAAAGTTTATTTCATTCTATTGTTTCATGAAATAATTTTATATTTGATCATTGAGAAAGCAGAGAAGATTCTCCGCGGGGAGAGTTTTTATTATTGGCTTAGTGATGAATACCACACTGGGTACAAATTACATCTGGAGATTTTTGCTAAATCAGAGTATAAAAACTAGAACAAAAAATTACTATAGCACAGGTCAGTACACATTACAAGTGGATGTTCTGACATAATAACATCTGCTGTAAAAAATTCCACACTTTGCCAAACTCTTGCAGTAGTTCTACTGTTATGAGTTTTGTAAAACAAAAAATTGACTTGCTTGTCATATATGTATTGTACGTGCGACCAACCATTTCATCAAGCTGAATTGCAAGATAGTTGAAAATCGAATTCCAAATCAATAAAACCACTGGTAGGTCATTAGACATTTTTCCTATTAGCCTTTTAAGGGTATTGTTTGAAAGGAAGATATGCTCCAACTTTACAACTTCAGAAGTTCTTAGCACATTCAATATGATATCTTTGCCGCAAGTTAATATCAACTGTTTCCCAATGTTATGGGATTTTTGACGACAGATATTTTTTGAAACTTTTCAAACCACACTTAATATTTTGCAAAAAAAATCCTTTGTTATCAAACCTGGATTTGTTTAAATGTTTCAGTTAATAGTTGTTTGCCGAACTCTAGTGTTTCATTTCCAATGAAAACTTCACTTGCCGGGTTTTAGAAAAGTGGATGCTAACACTTCAGAACACAAAAGTATATGTTCCTCTTCCCCATCTGACGTTAATGCAGTAAAACCAAATGTCTAATATGAGTCATCATATTTCATTTATTAAACCACTAAGAAATATGCACATTTACATTTATAAAATCAGGCCTGAAAAGCAATAAAAAATAGTTAACTATGCATTCTTTTAAATGTGACTTATTGGGAAAAATCGCAAATGATCAAATATGGATGCAATATGTTGCGCAAAACGATCCGCTTAGTGACCCCTTCTCGGTCCCCATGGAACTGATTCGCAATCGCCTAGGGCACTGCGGACTCAAGTTTGAAAACCAATGAGTTAGAAGGCAGTAATGTATTCAGAATTACAAACACCATAATTTGACTGCTTACAGTGCAAGTATAATGTCGGGTAATAGTGGTCGCATGTTCATTAGACAAAAATTCTTTTATAATAAATTTTGAAAATCATAAAAAAAATTCCTCCCCTCCCTAATTTTGAGGATGTGCGCATCTAAAACATTGCACTACATAAAACTGTAACTTCGGATAACTCGAATAATTTGATTTGTCTTCGGGAAATTCGGCTTATCGAGATTTTACTTTAGAATAAAAAATAAAAAAATTACTTTTTATTTATTTATTATTAGTTCAAAAAAGCGAATAAACTGTAATCTTTTCAAACAAATTAAAAATAATGCGATGTATTTTAAAGTTTTAAACTACCGCATATTTCGGGGTATAAGTTACAGAAAAGTCGACCCTCAAAATGAGAGTAATTTTTTTTTATGATTTTTGCTAATATCTGAGGTATAAGTGGACTTCTAAAATACAGAACTCGCCTAAGCAGCAGTGTAAAAGTTGAAATACGAAACTCGTCTAAGTTATCGGCTAGCCTAAGCAGCAGTGTAAAAGTTACCATATATAAAACACCGGGCATTAATAGCATTTTGTGGAATTTTAAGGTAATGGAAATTCAATTAATTAGTGTCGAATTATAATGTGAATTGTTTTGAATATAAGTATTTACATTGGTAGTTACAGCACCGAGGATGTCGTCAGTATTAGCCTAAAGGTAAAGGTACCGTGGGGTCTTTTCATCTAGAAGGCACAATTACGCTGCTTATATCGAACTATGAGAAAGTTAGCTTGATGCGGGATCGAACCCAGTACCTAACCAACCTACCTCACGCCCCCTAAGGCTAGGCCTAGTTTCCTGCACCAATATGTCACACGATTTAAAGGTTTGCTTTTTGTTACTGTTATATAAGTCGACCGACCATCAATTTTGAGCCGATTTTAGGGGGCTAAAAGATCGACTTATACACCGAAATATACGGTATTTAAAAAATAAAAAAATTTATTTTCATTGAAATACAGAGCCTTATTTTTAATTTACTTTCAAAAAACGACAAAGTTTTGAAATTTAGGATTAATTTGGTTTATTTCGCTAAAAAGTCACATCACATAAAAATAATATAATAAGACATTTTTCTCTAATAAGCTATAGAATGGAATTTTAAATAAAAAAATTTAAAAATTCCGTTAAATTTGAGGGATGACATTTTAATTGTTTCAGGTACAATGAGACACCAGCGAATCGTAAAATAAAAATCGTCTGCGGTTATACGAAAACTCGTAAAGAACTTGAGGATTCGTTTTCAAAAGTGACCTTAAAATGGTTAAAATGACCACAAAAGTACTTTCAAGAGCATCATCGCTCAAAACAAAAAGAACAAATGGGAATTGAAGGAAAGACCTTTATTGGTGGAGGGATTGATTTTCTTTCTGATGAATGCTTGGTTCGGAGAAATGTATGGCTGTGGAGGAGCCTTTTTGTGCGCATTATCTACGATTTTTCGCGACACAGGCTGACGCCTAACGCCGTTGTTGACAGCGGAGAAGTGTGCTTGAGAAATGTTGAACGTCTGTCTTCTGGCGTGCATTGAAAGCTCTTGCTGATTCAGAGTCATTTCAAAGTCTTCGTCGCAGGCCACAATATCGAACTCGCCATCAGAAGCGTACTCGGTCTTGCAGTTCTTTTTAAACGCTATCAAAGGCTGGATCACGGCTTTCTGGGGAACGTGCAGGTTGTGTGCTCCGCTGCTGCTGCTGCTGCAGTTGTTGCTCTTTTTCTTGGGCGAGTTGCAGGGATTGTTTGTGGATGACGTTTTGTATGTGGCTGCTGCACCCAACTTCTTGGAGAGAGCTGCGCACGTTGAACTGAGAATGGAAGTGTCGTACGACTTTGAATGCGACAACTTTTTGAGAGGAGAAGTGTTGGGTGAGAAATACTGACTTGTGCTAGAGCTGAGCTCTAAAAATACATTTAGAATGAACATATTAAACGCAAAAGAATACAGATAGTTTGAGAAGATTGTGACTTTTTAAATTGAATCCACTAGAATCAATTGAAAAAATGTGAAGTTTGCGGATTTTGAGTTAAATGCACTTGAATTGCCTTGAATCCACAGTTTATAATAAACCAACTGAAATGGTTATAATATCGTTGAGTATATTAAAATTCACATGTAATGTTGATGCACAATTAGCTGATTGGCATGGATAATAATTTGGCAACACTGAGATTTCTGTAAAATAATGTGTTGCTAAGCGTCGTTTCAGTGAATGAATAACCTACAAACTAGTATCTGCATAAATAACTAATATTTATATTTAAATACTAATAAATCATAAAACTAGTGTTAGTATTTAATTAATAATAACCTACTTCAAAAACACACGATAAAATGCTTAAGATGGAGAAACCAGGATTAAAATTCCCTCATTTCTGCTTTTCACCCGTTTATGAAACCCATGGTCACAAATGCCTTTTCTGATTAGCATGTTCTAGTATTTAAGCAGCTGTATGCGTAACAAAGCTTGCTTCGCATTCAGAAAGGTGAGCATAAGCATAACGACAAAATGAGGATTCCATAAAAAAGAATTTCCGTTTGGGAATGCAAAACAACAAAAAGTGGGCAAATTATTACACCGAGGCAATGTCCTCTCTCCATATACTGTGAGTTATATAATAACAATTATTTCCTTAGAGATCACAATAAGGGTTCCTAATAAAAACGTTGCATATAGACAAGTATAAATCCATTTATGTCTTTGGGTCTGAATTTTCTCGTGTGCATGATGCCTGAATGCGTGTGTCTCTAAATGTGGAGTTTCGCATCTCTGATCTTATGATCTGACTGGAATATTTCGAAATGCATCAATTTTTTGAAATCGTCCAAATTTTTCAATTGTCTACATAGGTTTTCTCATTTTTTATTGTCTCTTTTGCATCTAAGATGAGAACAATTTTTCATAATTGTATAGATATGAATATCATGATTGGGAATCAAACCCAGAACAATCAATATACCATTCAGTCTTTACCAAACGTATTTTAAGTAAAAAATGTGATATTCAATGGGTACATCTAAAACAGAAGAGTTTATAATTTTTTTATTTAAAAATGTCGATTGACCAAAATGAAAAGATTATTTTTGATTTAAAAAAGGGGATATAAAGTTGTGGATATTTTTTTTAAGTTTTTTATGCAGTGATTGAAAAAGAATAAATAAATATATTGTAAGTATTATTTACCTGATGAGATTAAATCTCTGGAAGGACTTTTAGATGATTTTTGAGATTCAAAACAAGAAACAAATTCGGAATTAGATGAAGAGCAAGAAAGAGATCTTTTGTCATCAGATAATCCTTTTTCAGGAGCTAAAAATGATAAAGAATATAATAAGCAAAATAATAATTTTTAAGAGAGCATTATTTGAAAAGAGTCAGTCTAACATTAAATTAAAAAAGACATAGAACGTGAAAAGAGAAGCTTATAGTTAAAATTTTGAGCGCAAAATAGTAAATATTGTTTATTATTATGTTAAACTTTAATGTTTTCTGTATTTTTATGAAATAGGGTATTACAATTAAAGATTTAATTTTTATACTATCCTTTTTATAAGTTTTAGACTAACCGACATTAAAGCAATATCTGTATACGACGAATAAGTTTTAGAGCTAATGGCTTAGGCCGATTCGTCTATTAGAGCAATTCGCATTGGACCAATCGTATCAAACTCAAATTTACATTGAATTTTACAATCTAGATAGATTGGGTTTAATGCGCATTTAAAAGCATCGCACACAATATTGGCATTTAGAAAAATCTTTAAAAAAAATTCGAATCAAATTTTTTAATAAAAACCTTTTAATGTGAAGAATTATAAATTTACGCCTACCTTTTTTAATAAATATTTGATTTTCTTAAAAAAAAATTCGCTATCAAAATGGGATAATTTATCAGGTGCAGGCAGATTTCGTGACACAAATAAGAGATTTGTTTTGATTAAAGAAGGCGACTTTAAATTTCTTTAGAAAATGATCGCCATCATACAATACACTATAAAATGGCCTTTAAAACGTAATTAATCACAAACGAAGAAAAACTTTCAATAAAAATTTCACTAATTCAGTTCATAAAACTAAAAAATGCAGGAACTTAAGATAATCGCGAAACATTATGAAAGTGTTTTAAACTTTTTGCCAAAAGAAGAAAAAATATTGATTTTTTTTATACTTAAAACTGTTATAACTTGAAGAGTGACTTTTCGTGAAACACAATTTTAAAATGATGGATGGAGAAAAGTAATCAATGATCAATATTCATCTTCACGATCTCATCATAAGAAAAGAAGAATGTGAAATAGAAAAGAAAAATGAGGAAATAGAACTGCATAAAGGAATAATGCAATGTTTTTTTCTCATCAAATACAGCAAAGTTCTTTTAGAAAGTGTTGAATATAGCCAAATTATCGAGATAGAGAATCATTTTAATATTACATATGAAAATGCGAAAATATATCCAAAATTTTATTATTGACCTCCACTTGTTTTCTATTCTCAATTCCACCCTTTCTTGAGTTCTTCCTCCTTGATGAAAACTTGGGTAAGCCCCAGCGTATAACGCAATCATTGTGTATATCATTAGTAACGAAAACAAATATAAATAGACACAATTAAATTCAAAGGATTTCTTTAGGAGAAAAAGAAAGTAAAAATTTTTTTCTTATCCACTACAACTTTTATAGATTGTTTCACAGTAATAATAAGGGTTTCGATTTTGAACATATCAAGACTCTAACTAAATCGCATAGACTCATAGTCATCCTTTTTTAGATATTTTTCACGAAACAGTTTTGTTTAAACAGATCACAAGATATATTTTATATGTCTACACACTACAACTCAGATAGGTTGAACAGCTTGGTTTTGACATTATAAATTTATTTTTCCATATTTGCGTGGTAGCTGAATAATGTGTCTGTCTGTTTCTAAATTTATGCAAATTTGGAATTGTCTTTAGTCTTAAAAGTTTAGCTTATTGTAATAATATTTAAAAACTTTCTTAAACGTATTGGCAAGGATATTTAGGAAAAGGATGGTGATGGGGATTGCATACGCTATTCCCCCACACACCTACCCTTGTAGGTCAAGTGTGGCGGATCAGGAGCGAAAATATTCGACTTCCAATCCAAGTGGTTACAACAATGCGACTCCTACTCCTAAATTTTTTATCAGATACAAATTTCCACTCGTATATATTTAAAATTTTAGGCGTCGCCGACTTCCTGATCGCACTTCACAGCCCTGGGTAGATCGAGGCACAAGTTTGTGTGCGTCTTGTTTGATTTCTCAAGATATCCTAATACGATATTATTAAAAATGACATAATAATTTTATATACAGTCAAACCTGCATTAAATCATTATATAGTTTACCAACCCAAGAAGAAACCTATATATAGGTATAGGTACAACACGCTAAACACAATCGTACCACTAGTGTCGAAGCATGAGTAAAGAAGGTTAGCAAACATAGAAGAAAGGAAAGTTCTTACGCAAAATACTTTCGATGTGAATTTGGGAAATGCTGAGCGATTTTCGAATTTCAGAAGAAAAGTGCACATCCTTGCAATAATGATTGGAGGAGGAGGAAGAGGAGGAAGGACAGAAGTTATTGTTGGGGCGTGTGTCTTTGGCTTTTTTGGCGGTGTCGTCTGCCGCACGACGCTTAAGGTGGTAGTGGGGCGAGAAGCAGGAGATCCTACGCGAAGAATACTTACTTGCTCTCTTCTCATACAGCTTTTTAGTGGGAGGAGGTGTGTACAAGTTGTACAGAGACTTTGAGTGTACAGATGAGACCGCCAAGAGATTCTGATCCAAAAACTCAGGCGATGCATTGACTGAAACAGAAAAAATGAGAAGTTCTACAGAAACTTGTTGTTTATAGAAACAGACGTTTAACCCTTGGACGAACAGTATAATGCCGGCGTTATAAGACATTAAAATCGCCTGCTTTAAACCTATAAATTAAATTGAAAAAGAAGGCAGGCGATTATTCTTCATAATTCTGGTCCCCAAAGAGTTTTAAAAAGTGATAGTTCTATAACAGCATTTCATAAAACGAAGTAATTTTTGGAAAAAAAATTATTTTCAACTAAAAAATAATTTATATGAACTAATAGAGTCCTTAGGTTATGTTTTTTTTTAATTAATTTAATATGTTTTTTAATTTATTTTAAATATTACAGACTTAGGATTGTGATTGATGTATTATTTTTGTAAAAATTAGATTTTAATTTCGATATGGGTAATAAAAACCCCATTCGCTTATATAGTGTAAAAATGCACACATTATGATGAAAAGTATTGAAATCTATATTATCTCACAAAGACACATGTATAAATTCGAGTTAAAGGTCATGAATGAAAAGAAGAATATTGTGAATTTGTCAATCAATAAATAAATCTGGGTTTAGGCAACCAGTGCACGAAATTTTGAGTAAAGATTTGTAATATCTAATAATTTGTAATTATAATTTGGGGGTCTCCATAAATATTTGTTTATAAAGGCGCTATTACAAAAATCCATACTATAATTGACCATGTGATATGAAGGATTTAGTATGAATACATTGTGATTTGTGAGCACACAAAAATCTTTTTCACACAGGGACCTTCTTATCTCTACAAGTGGTGGTATCGATTTAAGAGATATTGCCTTTCCCATTCATCTCTTTATCGCCATAGACAAGTATCGAATTTCGCAAAGAGATGTGAATGTCAATCACTCCACAAAATACGCGTAAAACAGTGAAGAAACAAACCGCCAGACCATGCGCACAAATCCAGAAGCTAGGAGGTTTTGCAGCTTTAATACATTTTATATTTGCACAACGTTTTAGGTCTTAATTGTTTATGCTATTTACGTTTTCTAGTTCACCATCGTACCATAACAATAATTGCATCTTTGAAGACATTTTAAGAATTTTTTTCATGAATTTGCATAAAAAATAAATAGGAAAAGTAATATTCAGATTTAATTATATCATTCATGTCAGAAGAGTAGAGAGGTGTCGTTTGTTGCGATTATGGAAAGTTGATCTCATGTAGAATTTCGAACATAAGTGTATCATATGAAAAATTTCAGCCCAATTTTTACACACTGGCAATATAGTTAGAGGAATCCAGTTAAAAATATGTTAAACGATATTTTGGAATATATTGATAAAGAAAAATACAGCCAAGGTTGCGTAAAATAAAATCCTCATTTTCTTAAACAGTGGACTGCTAGATGTTGTTGTTGTTAGATTATACTATCTCTATATGAGTATAATCTATCAGTTCAAAACAAGGCTTTGTTTAAACTGAGAAAGTATTTCCATAAATGCAAGTACTCTCAGGGAAAAGTGTAGAATTTTGTTACACTTTCGCAGCAGCAGCGATAAACCAGTGTAATTTCAGCCAACACGCAAAAATCCACCATAAGATACTGCTTTTTGCAGGCTTCTACATATAGCTAGAAATAATATATATATATATTTATAATATATAATAGATGTAAAAGAGTCAGATCTAAGCTTCTGCTAAAAGATTTCCCCAAAAAGTAAGTAGGACTTTAACTGGACAGAGTGGAATCAACATCCACACAACACTCATCATTTATTTAACTCGCCACATATTTTCACGAGACTCAAAGCCATTCACTAATAAAAAGAATCTAAAAGGCTAATAAAAAGCCTTACTCGTAAAACGATCGCATGATTTGTTTGCGTCGTCCCATATTTTTGATACGCTACTTTATTCAAATATGACTGAATAGGATGAGTGCGAACTTGATTCTTACCTACTTGCCGTAAGATGTGGTGGTTTTACTCTACATTCGCCACTGTTGCTTGACTTGGATGCAAAGTTTGGCAATTTCAATTTTTAGAAATTCCATTTAGAAAATATTCTTTTCAAAAAATTTCACTTCTAAATTGTCTGTTACCCCAAAATTATTCACGAGATACACGTTTTTAAATGATAAGTCTTATTTCTGACTTTCTATATTTGCGAATAAATGTCCATTTACGATCGCTCTCGTTATATTAAATCATTAGTTATATTAACACTCAAATGTTTAATATGAGACCAATTGCGGGAACCAGGCCTGTTCAAAGTCTGGTTCGAGTCAATTCGGTTCTCATAATATCGAGACCAGAACTGGTCTAGTATAGTCTAAACCAAACCGAACCCAACTATAATATCCACGTACCTGGTCGGAGCGGTCTACAGAAATTAACGAGAGGTAAGCGATCCTGAAACGGACCGTGAATAGGTTTTGTGGAAACGATCAAAAGTGGCCTTTGTGAATGGGTGGTCGCTTAATGAAGATCGAATAAGCTTAATGACGAAACTAGGTGTTTAAATAGGTGGTGTATAAGCAGGTTTGACTCTTGTATCTTGCTTCTATCTCATATGCCAATTAAGAGAAAAGATAACGGTAGCGTAGTCTGTTCATCGAAAGGGCATAACTTGCACGGCTTCTTCTATCGAAACACACTCTTTTTTGTAAAAGATTTATAGACGGGTGTGATAGTTTTCGTGGGTGCTGCTTATTCATCCTCCGTTTCACCGCTGAGAGAATCAAATATATCAATTATATTTTTCGTATTTATTAATATTACTTTTTTTACTTACTTGTATGTATGTTTATGCCAAAATTTAAAAGCTTGCCTTATAGATACGAGCTACATACCGTGCAGCTTCATTGAGAGAACTTTATGAGTATTGAATATATTATAAACGAAGGATAAATAATAATAATTCATATAACAAGTTTCTCATCCCACTTTTCAGTGATATGACTGAAATATCATATATATGGGTGTCCCATTTATTTGTGTTAAAAATTAGGGGTCAGGCAAAGGGGGGTGGTATTTTTTCATGAATTTTTGCTTCAAAGGACACATCCATCGCATAAATAAAGGCTACATTTACGCTACATTAAAAAACAAAAAGGTAAATTCATTAAATTCTGGCATATACTGAATACGCTTATTCACGGATGATATGCGTAAACTATTATGATAATTTGAGTTACAAGAGTACCATGCAAACAGGTGTGTTCATCAGTGCGCGTATATGTCAAATATATCATCGCCATTGCACAGTTTCGCTGTGAGAAGAAAATACTCTAGTAATGTTGCTTGCAATATACCCCCTACGAACTTCACAGTGAGTGAAAGTTTGACTCATGCACAAGCAGTCATAACAGACACACACGCGTATTTGAGAAAACGTGCTGAGAGAAGAGATTGTGTCTTACGATCTATTTCAAACATGTCCATGTTGAAAGAAGGCCAGAAAAAAAGTTTATGGATTAAATATAGAAATCCAATAATACAATTTCCATGAATAAAACTGGAAAAAGAATGCTTCACATAACATTTCCATAAAAACTACGCGAGATACTTTTCAAATAGAAAAATAACATAGGAAAAGTATGTGAAGAACATAAACTGTCAAATAGTTCTATTTTCTATCAATCCCCAGTTAGGGATTTCTCTATCTATAATATTTGGAATCACCATGGGTACACAACACATACATAATACATTTAAAAAAATTAGGGCGGCCATTTTTCAAAGTGATAAAAAAAATATATAGTTCACGCACACAATATACAGTGAAACGAGTCCATTGCGAACAGCTAAGCGAATGTAAATAATATCCGTAATTGGCAGGTGTCCTTTTTTACCAAGCTCAATATTTACTGTGCACTAAAGCAGCGTTTTTCAAATTATGGGTCCCGACACTTCAGTGGGTCGCGTGAAAAATAAAATGGGTCGTGACAAAAAAGAAAGAAGATATAAATATCGATGTTGAATAAATGAACGTAGTGATCAGAGTTTGTCTTATTACACCTAAGTATTATGGATCACGATGCAAACTGTGGTTCTTGCTATGGGTCGCAGTAAAAAAAGTTTGAAAAACGCTGCACTAAAGAATATAGAAGAGCCTACACGCACCTTATTTTTTTGCGTAGCGAATAAAAAACGAGGGGGCAATATTCCGTAAATTTTTAAGGAAGTGAGGGGGGCACCATCTAGTATGTTTACATTCTATATTACTGACTCAGTAGTAGGAAAGTTTTTCAATACAGAACGGCTGTTCGTCTTAGATAAGTAAAATGGATTAAAATTTTCACATACTGCTAAAAAGCTTAACAGTTACTGGCATTACACAGGTGTCCGCTATTTACGGGATAGTTTACTATTATTTTGTTTGAGAGTGATTGGGAAATTGAAATAATGAGAGTTGTTTGGCCATACTTTCAAATTTATATATTTTAATTTAACTCTGATTATGGTGTAGTCACTACCAATTCATGCTTTCGATCTGTATTAGTCCTTTTTGAAAGAGGCACCCCTTTATATTTGTTAACTTTATCTGGATCTACACATCTTACCACTTCTAAAATACATTCCTTCACGAGTTCTGCATCGGTGAATGGTTTACCCTTTTTTCCAAGCAAATATGCAAATTTATAGCTGGCTTTTGTCGCAGCATTCCCTTGATGTAACACAGAATGCCACAATTGTCTTTGCTTTTGCTTTCCATCTTTCAGTTTCTGCAGTGCTAGCTTTCAAGACTCACCCTCTAATTTGGCATATTTATTGTCTTTATGAAGAGCGTAATGTTGCAGCGCATTGAATTTCTTAACCGTTACAAGTGTAGTATCACACAGCAAGCAAGACATTCACTAAAAAATATTGCAGTTCTCATTCTTCATTAAAGATCCTATTTTCTTCTTTTAAAGTTCGTTTCAATGTTTTTGACATAGTTCTGGAATCTGGGGTAAAAAAGAAGTGTATTTATTCTTCCAACGCATCAAAGTAATTTACTCAAATAAAAAAGGCATTCATACTTTTGTAATTTTTGAGAAAAACATTGACAAGTCTGGAAAAGTTCAATAGAAAAAATGCACTCTTTAAAAACTTTATATTATTAGAAAATCAAAAATAAAAAAAAATATTTTTTTTGTTAAACATAATTTACTAATCAATTGTCATAAATTATATAAAAATTATAATTTATGATAAAAATTATCATAAATTAAAGACAATCTATTTTGTGTCCTCATGTGAGGACATTGAGAGAATACCGGTTAAATTAAAATTCATTGGGTTCAGAGAAAAATGCTTTCAATTTCTGGTAGTGACATCACTGAACACGATTAATATTCCTTTCGTCTATGTGTGTGGTGTATATTAAGTTTCAGGTGTATGATGATTTCAGACTTAAAAACTATTCAAGGTTTTTATAAAAAATATTATTTATATCAAAGGCCGCACTTGTTGGCCCGGAAGGCCGCAGGTTCCCCACCCCTGATGTAGTGTATGATATAATTTGTCAATCATGTCTAAGCAACTGATAAATAAAATCTCATTAGTACAAAAATGCTAATGTTGGTTAAGCAAACTAAAGTAAGTTCATTTTTGAATTGTGTGAAAATTTCTCTATTTTAAAAAACATTTACACAATATAAACATAAGTTAGCAAAATGTAACTTACAGTCCGGTAAAAAAAACTCACAGAACGAACCCGTTCGGATTATCAAAGCCAAAAGTGTACATACCGTCACATAAGAATGAGGCAAAGTACAGCATTCGAAGAAATAAAATGAAATACAGTAAACTCCGGTTTACTCAAAGTTCGGGGATCCATCAAATTATTTCGAGTTAAACGAAGTTGTAGTGTCAGGTTTCAAGATGTTTCCAATTTTTTTAAATGAATACATTTTTGATCATTACTATTTGTGACAGTGGCGATGCGCAAATTTAAGCGAGCAAAACTTGAGAAAAAATTATTTTGAATATATTTTATTTTATAAAAAAAAAGAAGAGCGAATATATAAAAAGATACGATCAATTACATGAAAAAAGTGTCGACATGTCAGGCTTTGCCGCTTAAAGACAATAAAAAATCATGTCATAATAAAGAAAAGCAATTTATTAGTGCTGAAAATGTTCTACAACAAAATTAATGAATCGATATAAGTGATTCACACTTCTATTGATTTGTCATTAAAACTTGGTATTCAAAGCATCTGAAATATTTAGCGACACGGTGGACTTTCAATCCACTCAGAGCATTGAAATTTCTCACTGAGAATAAATGAAGTTCGAGTTCCAGTTAACCAAAGTTCAAAGCATGTAAGTTGACATCAAAACTCACATGAATTACTTCGAGTTAAGTGGAATTTCGATTTATCGAACTTTGAGTTAAACGATGAATTTAACAAGAGTGAGATACTGCTGGTATATGACTGGTATTACGATTCGACTCCGTGTTAACCCGTTTAAGACCAAGCAAAGCAGACGATATCTAAAAAAACGCAGACGATTTATATTCAAAGTCATTGAAAAAAGCAGACGAAGATGAAATTACTTATGTTCCAAAATAGGAACATTGGTCGTAAATGGGTTAAGCGGAATTTGGACGTATCCAACTTGTTGTCGAGAGTTTACTGTATTTTAAATGTAAAGTATGATCAAAATTTTATTACATGACATAAATAAAGGTAAGTAAGCATCTTTTGACTGTACGTATTATTAAATTTAATAGAAACTTGAACGAATTAAAGAGCAAGATCATGCAGGCAAACAATAATAAAAGTTTTTAATGATAAGCATGATTATCTAATGAATACCTTGAAGAAAATGTAAAATTTCCACGAAAAATTCAGCATAGCGCTATGACCTGAATATGTTACTTAGCATTCAGATGTATGCATTAAGAGAAAAGTGCACTTAGGATTAGACGTCACCTGATCGATAATAATAATAATAATAATAAAATGAACACATCATTTCCCTATCTTAATCACTAAAAAAGATCTACTTTTATTGAAAAAGAGTAATGAATTCATATGACATCCGACAAATATGGCAGGTATAGATAAAGAAGGATACGTAATTTATATACAGAGGACTATCGAGCTGTTTGATCTAAGTTAAACGTCCACCATCTGAAAAAGAATAAACCACACTTAATTAAAGGTTTACTAGTGATATTATTTCAATAAAGTATTTGGCTAACTTTTCAAAAACGTTGTTTTACGAGTTATGGGTAAACGTGGTTTTGAGTTCATTCATAACTGCTGCTCCATTAAAGGCGTTAGAGTTGGAATCGGAAATTTGAGTAGGATATGTCAAAAAGGATTGGAGTCAAAGTTGAGATCTGATAAAATTTAGGAGCCTGCTTTTTTAAGTATTTGCTCTTCTTTAGTCGAAGTCGAAAGTAAGTTATTTTAAATTTTAAGTATTTGGATATCATTTGAAATGACGATCGAAAGCGACTAATTCTCTTAAGATGGACCTTCTACTTGTAGTGAAAAGCGAATTTGAAATAAACAAATCACTCATGAAGTGGAAAATGATCAATGAAAATTAGAAATCTTCCCGAAACCTACTTAAGGTTGAACTAAGGGGAGACGAAAAGCGTTTTAAAAAGATGACATTGCACATTTTTAATTAAATATACTATTGTGTTTTAAGGAATTGCCAAATAAGTTTTAATTAAATACCAAGTGCGTCTTTTTAGGAATTAAATTGCAAAATGGGGACAGTCATAATAAACAATTGGGGACTTTCAGGTTATACAGTTCTCTCTTAAATTTTCAAAAATATTTAAAAAAAAAACTAGAAAAATCATTCATGAAATAAATGCTTAAGTGGTAAATACTCAGAAATCATTTTTTGTTTTATTTATATTTCATCCTAAATTTTCAATACGATTTTTATCTACGCGGAGGTTCGAAAAAACTGTGTTTTCTTTATCTCAACTTCTGCGTAGACAAAAAATCGTATTAAAAATAAAATTTTTGTTATGAAAATGTCTTCGCTGAAACTGATAAAATCTTTTCGTTATAACCTGATTATTTGTTATATGTGAAAACTGATATGTATATAAACATAACAACGTGTGTTATGAAAAAAGGTAATAATGGTATGAAGTACTTTTAAGATCTTTTAGTTTGGTTGTGAGATCAGTTTTTACATCATTTGAAATATCACATTCATCTTTTTGAAGCCATTTTTCAATATTTTCAGAGGATACATCAATCTCCTGTTCCTTGGATCCACAGTGAGACGAGGATTCACACAACCTTTAAATGATCAAATGTGATTATTGTGAAACAAACAGCATACCAATTTCTCGTTTTAACATATATAAGTTATAATTTATACGTGTTTATATATATAAACACAAATAAAAAAAAAGATAGCAAAATTAAAACACATTAAAACTCATTTTAGTAAAAGAAAAAAAGAATTAAAGTTTTTTAATCAAACTTTTTCAATAAATTACCTAATCGATGTATGTAATAAGGTAAATTCAATCAGTGTCCCGAAAATTTGCCGTAAACAAGTTTGCGATAGGAAAACTCGCCTCGGGTAATTTCGCCTAATAGAAAAAATCTTCGCAAGACAATTTTGCCGTAAAACAAGTATTTGTGATAAAAAGAGTTTGGTTTTTGAAATACCATTTTATCTCTTTGAAACAACCAAATTTGGCCAAGGAATTATTTTTTTTATTTAATATTTATTTTTATTTTATCCTATTTTTTTATTTTATCTTTACTTTATTTTATCTTTATTTTTTATTTTATCTTTACTTTATTTTACCTTATTTTTTATTTTATCTTTATTTTTTTTCGACTATAGTTTTTTGTAGGCAGACGATGGTTTATCTCATGGAAACAAGTAGAGGAGGACTGAACTTATTTGACGATCTTAACTATATTTACCGAATAGATCGAAAATACGGATAAAAAAATAATTACTCCATACGGATAATAAAATAAAAAATAAATCCATAATAAATAAAATAAAATACGGATAATAAAATAAAAAAATAATTACTCCATTTCCTTATTGGTTGTTTACTTATCAGAAACTTCGAAAGCCAAGCTTGGTTGTTTGTAAGAGATAAAATGGTTGTTCAGAAACCAAACTGTTTTTATGACAAACACTTGCTTTACGGCAAAATTATCTTACGGCGATTTTTCCCAATTATATTTCAATCAATATTTTAGAGAATTAATGCAAACTGCTTTAACCCATTTACGACCAATGTTCCCAAAGGGAACGCAGACGAATTCCTACTTTAAATGGAATTAAATAGGAATTACTAAAGTCGTCTGCTTTGCTTGGTCTTAAATGGGTTAATAAAACAAGAGAAAATAGACAGTGAGAAATCTTACAATGAGATAGGCCACTCCATTAAAATACAAGATACCGTATATACTCGGGTGTAAAGCGACATTTGAAGGCATAATATATCATCTTATTTTATGGGCACGATAATACGAATGTTGATGTTTAAAATTTCTTTAAACTATTTTTAGTTGCTGGTAGCGCATCCATTGGGGGAAGAATAATCTTCCATAGTTAGACAGATGGCGTCACGATAGGGAATCGAACCCAGACCAACTGGATCGAGAAATGGCTCCTACGTCTCAATCTTATAGACATTAACCCATTTATGACCAATGTTCCTATTTTGGAACATAAGTAATTTCATCTTCGTCTGCTTTTTTCAATGACTTTGAATATAAATCGTCTGCGTTTTTTTTAGATATCGTCTGCTTTGCTTGGTCTTAAATGGGTTAAAGTCCATAAAAGAGATATAAACCTAGGTATATAGGTAAAGTGGTAGGTTATCAGGTTAGTGTGGTTTCCATAAGGAAACTAAGGAAGTTAGGGATACCTTAAGAGGTACCAAAGTAGTGGAATAAAGGTCATTCAATTTTAGATCCTGTTTGCATGTCTATTTTCCTTAAAACCGTAACTATTTAAAATTTTTCTTAAAGAATTATATATATTTGTTTAATTTTAATTTCAATGTCATAATAAAACTGAAGATTGATCGAACTGTAGTAAATGGCATAGATTTATCAGCAAAGCGTTATTCAGGTGATTAGACATGAAATAGAAAAGGCTTGAATGTACTCAATGCTAATAGATAAGTGTGTAAATAATAGCGGACAACGAATTATATCGCTTCAATTTTGTTTTGACTCTATCATATATAAATGCCTCTGTTCTTATGTTCGGTTAAAAGGTGATGCGATCACAATTTCGCATTAAATTACGCAATCATTTTTTAGACTAAAAGCTTGGAAAAGTTTATACGTGACTTTTTCTTTGATCCATAATTCACGAAGTTTTGTTCTCGCGAAATAAAAGTACTTGTTAACGCGATAAAAGAAATTAAGAAAGGAACAAGCATTACAAAGAATTATAAAAAGCCCAATTTTCGAGTGCATGATTCAAGAAACAGTTCCTGAGCTAAGGCAAAATTTGTGTCAAAAAGTGTTCGTATTTCTTCGCACATCGGGGTCTTCGTAAAGTGAAGTTCCACTGCATTTATAAATACAAACTTTTAAAAGAAATTTATTTTGCGTAAAAAGTGCTTACTTGAAACAAATTTCTATATAAAGTATAAAAAATAATTTAGTGACGGAAAATTAAGTTTTTATTGCAGAGATGAAGATGAAGAGTAGTCTTATGAACAGTTGTGTGTTAAGTTATAAAAAACTTGTGACAGGGGCGTGATTAGGTTGGTTCGATACTGGGTTTGGATAACTCAAGGTCTTTGATTCGATCCTGCATCAAGCCTGCTTTGCTCATAGTTCGATACAAGCGGCGCAATTGTGCCTTCTCGATGAAAACACCCCACGGTAACTTTACTTTACCTTTATGATTCCGTGGGAGTAGGAATTATCATAATTTGATGACTTCGCCGACCTTAAAATTAGGTGCTATTTCAAATTTATTCACTTTTCAACGATTGAAATGATAAATAAAGCGATAAAGAATAAATCAGACAATACCTTAATGAGAACACACCAAATATTTACAAAATTGTATACATAAGTGTACAGTGTACACTCATTAAGCGTTTCAAAAGATAAAATTTGCTTTGCAGATTTCATATCACACATGATGCCATTTACAGTAATTAAAAAATTATTTTCTAATCATGACAGTTTAGTTTAATGATATGATAAGACAATTTAGAGGAAGAAATATTGAAATTAAATTGAAGAAATGCAAAATAAAGATGATGTATAGTTTGGTTTATGCAAAGAGTGGGAAGCATTTACTGCCTCGTCACATACATAAAGCCTTAAATCATATATCTCTTTGACATTACTTAAACTTGAGATTTTAAAATAATACATAGAGGAGTGTATGGAGGAACATCATATGAAACAAAAATATATCATGAGCTTGATGAGCATAAAATTTTTCATGAAGATGTTTTTACTGAAAGAACTTGGAAAAAGAAAATAGATTCTTACACAATTTCTACTATACATATACATAAGCAGAGACAAAAATACACGCGCGTTCACACACACACACACACACATTTCAAAAATATATATGCATAGTAGCAGGGTCGCAAAGTCGAATTTTTGTAAGTACTAGAATTCGGAATTGATATTTTCCTTCCGAACCGGTAACCCTACTAAACACAAATAGACACAGAGAGATTAGGCACACACACCTTTACACACAGATACACCACATATGTAGACACCTACACATAAACGCAAAGTAGACACATACATTAGATACACACACACAGAATATATATTAAAGATAGTAATTAACTAACAAGTGAAGAAACAAGATAGCGTGCTACACAAAACACTGATTAGTGGTGTAGCTAGGATTGCCAGATCTTTTTTTAAACCATTTTTTCCCAGTTTGATGATTGAAAAATCTAGCAACCCTAGGTGTAGCATACTAGAAGGGATATTTAAGGGAGTGATTCGACTTCTAGTTGAAGCACGTATTCTTAAATTCATTCTTGCTTCCCTCCTAAACCCAATTAGGCCAGAAGCTCCCACCTCCGTCTCACTTAGCAAGTTTTTATCTCACAGTAAGGAAGAGAATATTGGCTAGGTAAAGAGAATAATAACTAAGAAAAGTTTATCTCCAACTTTTTTAATTAAAAAATCCATATATCATTTGAGTTGAATAAATTGGTGGCATATAATCAAAATAGTAGTTAAAAACATTTATAAGATTGAATTTATTAATATTTATTAGTACTTTTTCTCATCCTCCCCCTTGCCACTACTAGCAAAAGATATAAAAGATTCTAGGCAGTCGTAGTATATCAAGAATTCTCTTCAGACATGGGTTTTCAAACTTGGTTACTCGAATTGTTCTACTAAACAAAAAATTAATGCCACCCATTTTGTAACCGAGAATTCTCAATATATTATTGCCAAAAAAAGCATTTTCTAAATATTTTTATTGACTATAAATCTTTTAGATGAAAAGATAGGGTATGAAACCTCATAAAAAGGGCTCTGCATGCGATCCAATTAAAAAATAGTGCTCATGGACAGTTCCAAAGAGTAAATATTTGATGATAAATAAAAAAACTAGCTTAGCTCTGAATAAGTTTGAGAACGTAGGATTATTTAAAATTGGAAATAAGGTTTATTTGTGAAATTAAGATTTGTTTGTGAAAATGCGGCAAAAATACTTAAAAATTTAGATCAGAAAAAATTTACCTACTTAACACTAAAACGACATTGCAGTCAAAATGACCACATTTTAAGATTTCTAACACTTCTTAATATTTTCAAAATATCTTTAAATTTTTTTATTGATTTTGTTCGATTTATTTTATTCTTTTAAATGCATAAAATTCAAATGGTTATGTTGTCTAATTTGAGGAAAACTTAACAATATACCTAAAGTGACATTGAGGTCATTTTGACCGCACATTATATAATCGTAAACACATCTTAGAAAAAGCATTCTCAACACTTCAAAAGAATAATTGGAAAAGAGGAAGCTATAAAATTTATTTGACACAATTCTATTTGACACGTTTATCGCGTCAAATAGAGGAAAAATAACAGAAACACAGGTTAAGTTTGCTTTGACTTATAATATTGCAGTCTCTTTCTGTTTTTTCTTCCATTCTTTCCTTTGTTTCCCATTTACTAGCACTTTTTGATAGTTTCAATATATTGTTATATTTTACTTTGGCTTTACTTAAGGGTAAACCGATACGTAACGCAGTAGCAAAAGCATCAATATATATGAAAGATATAATCGAAGACTTAGGAAGTGATGATCACTAATATCCATAAATTGGCATTATAGCATAAATTTTTTGTTAAGGATATCCATAAATTCGAAGAATAAACAGTAATATATTCTAAAGTAATATAGTATATAAAAACAACTATTTTTAAATTCTGATAACTTTTACTCACCAGGCCACTAAAAAACTATAAAAAAAGACCACTAAGAACAACTATATGCATTAAAAATTTATAATAAATATTTTTAATTATAAAGTGGATAAATTTTATGAGTTTGAAAAAGAAAAAAACAAATTCTTTAATTGCAAGTGAATAAGAAATTAAAATACAAAATATCATATTTAAAACATAATTTGAAACTAATAGACTGAGAAACTATTAATAAAAAAGATGAAAAGTAAGGTACCTCTATATTTTGAGTATGGGCAAAAAATATAAATCTTTGTTCTTATATAAATATAACTCAACGATTAGCTACAGTTAAAATGTTTCAAAATATATAACTATAGTCTGTACAAAAATATAAAAAGTTTGAATATTTTAAATTTTTACCAATATTCATCAGGCCTCCGATTACTATATTCAAGCAAGTCAGTTATGTCAACATTAGAAATCTTATCTGACATTAAAAATCCAGAATGAGATTAGACTGAATGAGTATAGCAAAATTTAATCCTAAAAAAACTTAATATTAAATCAATTTAAATAAATATTTCCTAATCATTTTTAGCATAATATGATAAATATATTTATAATATTTCATTTTAGGCATAGGGCATAAAACTAACCAACTATTAAAGATTCTTCTTCTTTGGAATGCGATATCGATAACTAAAAAATAATTTTTTCATCACTTTCCACTCAATGGTTGTTAACAGTTAGCATCTAAACTCAGCGAAATTCAGATATTCGATCCCAAGTCAAATAACTTTTAAATTAAAAATCAACTATTATCAAACATATGACGAACATAATGCCTAATGTCTCAAAATACTTTGCTATCCAAACAAACACAGCAACATAAACAGATATTTTTATCTTGATGGGCTAAATTGTGAACTACAATATGTGTTGTGTGTTTCTTTCAGATTTTATCCCGATCAATATTTTTTTATTTTAATTGCTCAAAGCTCACTTTAACCCATTAAGTACCATAGAAATCGGATGATATCTAAAAAACGTAGACAATTTATATTCAAAGTCATTGAAAAAAATAGACGAAGATGAAATTACTTGTGTTCCCAAATGGGAGCATTGAGACTTAATTGCTTAAGAGTAATTTTTTAATATTAAATTTGCTTTCTTAAACATATTAGTTTTTTTTGGGTTTTGGAAAATAAACTTAATTTAATTTTTTGAATTTTTTACGATACTTATTTAAAATAATTTCAAATCTTTCTAAAAGTATAAGTCAAAAGTATTTTTATAATAGTTTTTTTTTAAATATATTTTAAAGAAGGCTGTAGTTTTTTATGCTCTTGTTTTTACTAAAAGCTTAGTCAAAATTATTGTTATTTTAATATCATGTGGGGGTTAGTTCGCCTTGATAGAGTGAATAAATCAAATTTATATTTTTTGCTTGGAGAAGAAATAATAAAAATATTCCCCATATTTAAGTACATTTGTGCGTTAGAAGTTATTTTTTAAAATAATATTTGATCAGTAAAATTTACAGTTTTATTATTACAATGAATATTCTCTAAATCAAATTCTTGATGAATCGGAATTCTCTTGGATTTTGAATCAAGCGTAAATGTTTTTTTCAAATCGGATAATTTATATGGATGAGGCTTTTTACCCAAATATACTCAAATACACCCAAACAGATCAAAATAAATTTAAATATTCAAAGAATAAGTTAAATATACATAGAAGAATTATTCTCAGCATAAAACTAATATAAATTATTAATTTGAAATTAAAAAATAATTTTAAACATTAAAATAATAACTTGATTTTTTATTTAGTTGGTTGGATATCAAAGCTCTTTTTCATGTAAGACTATATGCTCGCATTATGCTTTAGATGGTTAATCACAGATTTTGTCATTTTGTTTTTAAGAGTCGGGAGCCTTTGGGATAGAAACCCTGAAATTCTAATTTTAAGCTAAGAGGTAGACCCTAAAAATCATCGAGGCTCAGATTTTTTATTTGTTAAATAAGAATAAATTTAAATATTATTTATATACAAACAAAAACTTAAAATAGATATATAGAATAATATTTTCTTATAATATAGCTAATTTTATAGGTAGGTATTCCATTTTTTTTTAAATTAAAATTGTTTATACAGTGAAACTTCGATATCTGGAACATGTGATATCTCGAAGTATCGGTTATCTCGAAGTTCTTTTATGGTACCAACTTTTTTCCCAATACATTACATGTAAATATATTTGGATATCTCGAACTCTGATATCTTGAATAACCCGGATATCTCGAAGTATTTAATTGTTACAAGCATCAAATTTACTATGTTTATCTCGAACTTTTTACGTACGTAAATAATCATTTACAACAAACACCAAATAATAAAAAATAAATGTTCTCTAGCAATATTGCAGCAATACATCAGGGACCCTTTCCCCTCCACCTAATGTTTTCCTATGGAGCAAAAACGCATTTTGCTCCTCTCACCCTTCTCCCCAATAAATTTCAGTGTTTAAAATTTTATTTATGCAACAATTGTTGACATATTTTTTCTTCAATAAATTAAGTTTGTAATGAAAATCTTAATGAAAGTAATATGTCAACATCATCAAAGCTGCTTAGAGAAATGGTGTAAAATTAGGCATACGATGTGTGAATTCATGGCGAGGAAAAATTGACCCTAAAAATTGGAAAAAATTGATTTTTACTCAGAGAAAAATTGACTTTATTGACTTTTTAAAGTTTCATTGAATTGAACAAGTATGAACACTTTAGAGAAAGTATTGAAAATTATTTCAAAGAATCTATGACTTAGTAATTCAACAACATATAATTAATGACATTTTCTGATTTAAAATTCGATCATTTTCTAGCAGTTTTTTCAGTTTAGAAAAAAATCTTGCAACTAATTTGTCAATTTCGTTACAATTGAAACAGAAGTGTTGCCCATAGGTTTGAAAAGAGAACGTCTTTTTCAATTACTAATTTTGAATGATATGCCGGTAATCTAAAATTTTGCAGGATAACTTAAGTTTTAAGGTAAACTTGTGTAAAAGATGTGAAAAACATGCAATGATAAAAAAGTTTGAGAATAAAATTCCATAACTTCTGCAGCGGATATATCGTAGGTAACTGCGTTTGTCAACAAAAAAAATTTGTTTTACAAAAAACTTCTTCATGTTTAACCTCAGTCAGGCAAACTTTACAGTAAAAACTTTTATTAGATGGAAAAAAGCCCAACTATTGTGGAAGTGTTGATATAAAGATGAAATCTTGTATGTATCGCTTATAACAATTTTAGGCACATTGAATCAAAAAGTGTTAAATATAAAAATTGACTTTATTGACCTAAACTCGAAAAATTGACTTTGATTGACTTAAAAATTAGAAATTAGTTCAAAAATTTTTTAGACTAAATAAGTAAAGGATCTTCTTCAAAGAGTTTTTGCTAAACGGAAATAAAAGTTGACCTTATTGACTTTTACTCGCCCTGGTGATGATCATGGATTTTGATAGTTTTTATACCTTCATCAAATCTGAAATAAATAAATATCATTTAATTTTTTTATATAAATATCATTTTTAATCTTCATCAAATAATGATAACTTTAAAAAGATATCAGGATCTGTTTATTTTAACAGAGTTACTTTAGATCTAACAAGCAAACAAAAAACATACCGGTCGATACTTATTTTTCAAAAAAATGTACTTGATAATAGTTCTTGATATTTTGGATACCTTGAACACCTGGATATCTCGAAGTTTTTGTTTGGTCCCTTCAAATTCGAAGGGATTACAAAATTCAAATTCAAACTTCAAATTCGAGGTTTTACTGTATTATAATAATAACTAAAATATAATAATTATAACATTACTCTATTGCGAGCCCTCGTTCAATCGTAAATATCTCTGTATCTTTTTATTTTAAGCCTTTATCTAATATTATTTATAGTTTCAAGTTCTTATTTGTAAATATAGAACATATATGCCTGTATTTGAGTGTATTTGGGTAAAAAGTCCTACCGAATTTATATTATGAAGTAAGTGAGGTATTGAAAGCCAAAAACAATTACAAAATAATTAAATATTTACAAAAATGTATTACAAATCATTTGTGAAACAATATAACAAATATAAGAGATGATGACATAAACGATTCTAGTGGGTAGGAGCGTAGGTCCATGCAGTGACATACCTATCTTTATGTTAATTTTGCAATCCCTCAAAATTTCAAATATCACTACAAAATATCAAAAACTTGACAATACAGGTATATAGTTATGGAAAATTTGAATAATTGCCGGAGCAAGCCATCATTACCTTTAAGCCTAAAATATCACGATTAAATTTTTATTAATGATATATTTATACTAAGGCTGGTAACGATTAATTTATTTAAATAATTAACTTTTTTTATATTAACGATTATTAACCTTAACATGACGGATCATATTATTACCCCTCCAAGGACGGATAGTGGGACTTTTACTCCCATTGCATAAATCATTTTTTATAGTTAATTTTTTCACATTATATTTCAAAAGGTTTTTTCAACATTGAAAATTTCTTGAGAAGAATATATTTAACTTAAATTTATGTGTTTTTTAGATAAGATAGTTTTTCAACAAACACTTAGAACGTTTTTCAATATTCAAGAATCATGGTATAGATAAAACCTGTTTTGTTAAGTTTCAATTTTTCAAACTGATAAAATGGTGTACTTATCAAAAGCGTAAAATGTGTTACTGTATTTCCTTCGGATAGAAAAACAAAAGTTTGAGCTCTAACCAAAAATTTTGAATGTACTTACAATTGTCAGACGAATTTATCTCTTGCAAATGACTTTGCATTTTTACACTTCTTATAAACGTAACCCTTGTATTATAGAGAATATATTACTTAAAATTCTGAAATGCAATATGATTTTATTCACAATTTATAATCAACCATATCTGAATAAATCGGGAATAAAACCATACTATATTATGCCAATACCCTATTTTTATGTACGATGAAAAATTCTTGTTTTCCATACGACAGACTTCCAAAATATTCAGGTAAAATCGAATTGCTTGATCGACCGATAACATCGCGCTTTATTCGTAAATCCATACGCACCGATAATCATGCATGACTCTTTCACACACTCCCACATAATAGCCTGCAATTCGTGCATATCCACATATTCTATGGGTTATGTGTATGATGAATATTTCTTTTTGTAATTCCATACGATTGAGGTTCATACTGAACTCACGTAATCAATATCCTTGATGAGACATGGAGCATTCCGCGCTTTTTCTATGTGAGATCTTATATCAATATCGTTCAACTCGTCATCTATTTTTACACATTTCTCGCGTTCATTGTTTATCGATCTTTGTATATCCCTCGTCTTCGCATTTGAGCTTCATTCTCTATTCATCTCTTATTCAACTATTTTTGCACATTTCTCGAGTTGATTTTTCATCTGATATCATCTAAACTCCATTCTTTTTTTTCGACTTTTTTATCTTTCCCCTTGATTCTTCTTTTCCCACTTTACTGTTGTCACTTTTCAATCCTGTTTATTTTGTTTCTACAATTTCTTACTGAGTGATATGAGTTCTACAAGTAGTGATTCTGAAAGTTTTGTTGGTGAAAACGTTGCATCCGATGTATACTCTTTGAGTGAATATGAAACAATTTGCACAAGCAGTACTGAAAGTGAAAATGAAGAAGAAGACGTTCTTATAGCACCTGATGAAACAAAGACTCGTGGAAACCTTATAGAGATGCTCGTGGAAGGAGTGTGGGTGTCAATACGCGTAATGTTGCTTCATTTCGACCTGGTCCTAAAGGAGAGGCAAGAAATTGACAAATTCATTGGATGTATTCTCTCTTTTTTTTACTCATAGTCTGATACACCACATATATGAGTGTACTAAAGCTAAACTTGATGAAAATTACAGGTAACTGCATTTTATTTACCCGACTTTTTCTAATGATTATTTTTATAGTTTGAGAGAACCTATTTTTGAAAATTTGCGTCATTGTGCTCTCAAATTCTCAATAGAAGATATGCTCGCCTATTTTGAATGTATTTTTCACATTGGCCAGTCCAAAAATCAACAAATCCATATAAAATATTTGTTCTCAGAAAAAAATGGAGAGCCTTTTTTGAAAGCTGCCATGAGCAGGGATATGTGTGTACTTATAAATTGTTTCATACGCTTTGATGTAAAAAAAGATAGAAATCCATAGGCAAATTGAGTCCAATCAGATACTTACATGATGAGATAGTTAGTAATTGTTCCAAGTATTGGTGCCCAATAGACTACCTAACAATAGACGAGCAGTTGGTGAAGTATCGGCGTAGATCTCCCATGAAAGTGTGTGATCCTTCAAAACCGGGAAGATACGGAATGAAGATGTATCATTGTAATGATTCAAGAAGTTTTTATGTATTAGCGAGTGAAGTATACGTAACCGGGTTACCTGATAAGGACTATTTCAAACCAGCTAACATTGTCAAAATGTTAGTCTAAAAATCAAAAGTACCTATTGGCTGTGGAATTTATGTAGATCGATTTTTTATGACGCATGAGCTTTGTATATGGGCCACTCAAAATTTGACAATTTGTGGAACGACCAGAAGTGGTAGAAGCTTTGTTCCGTATTTATTACGTCCTGAGCACTTGAAATGTCTAAACCTTGTAGAAATGGAGAGCAAATTTTTATATGCTGAATATGCTTCACTGACTATATACATTCAAATAAAACATGCAAAAAAAACTTCAAAGTGTTTATATAATGTCTAGTCAGCATATTTCAAAAATAGATACGCTTGGCAATAAAAAAAGCCTCAAACAGTTATAGACTACAATACTTATAAAGGTGACGTTGATACTTTTAATAGAATGGCTCGTAGTTTTACCTGCTACAGAGCATCGAGAAGATGGCCTATGGTTATTTTTACAATTTTCTTCGATATTGTAGCTAGTAATTGTTGGTTCATAGTCAAAACCAATATGCCGAATTTGTACCCAAGCACATCCAGAGGTGGTAGGAAGTATTTTATTAGAAATAGAATATTCGTTTGGTTACCAAAAATCTCCTTTCTTTTTATGGGTTTACTAAAAGAACAATTGAAACTGCTTCAACAACAATCCATCGAAGATACTGTTTTGTTTCTAGTTGTCATCCTAGAAAAAGGGGAACACAGTCAAAAATGTCTGAAATCTATCTGTAAAAATCACACTATACTCATTTGTCCTGAATGTAAGAATGCCTAAATTCTCTGATCGTTACTCATTGATTATTCCTTATTCTAACTTTTCTTTCATCCTTTATTTTGTGTAATATTTCCTTTCTTTTGTTTAATGTTTAAATATTTTTTATCATTTTCTTGATATAAATAAATCTTATTTTTGAGATTTAAATTTTTATCATGGTGTTAATTTTTAAAATGTGTTTTTTTTGGAAAAGATCATTTTTCGCAATTTTTTTTATAATATAATAAACTGGTCAAAATATTTAAAAAATACATGGTTATTTCGAAAGGACTTTTATATACTTTTTTTGATATAAAGGGGTTCCAAAAATTTCGGTTCAAAACATCAGTTTATAACATTTGCTAACAACTTTATTTAACATATTTTTCATTTGAATTTAAATTTAGGAAGTGTAATAAGCATTTTCTCTTTCAAATATCGTCCTATAACCGGCTACGTAGACACACAAGCATATTAACAGTATTTGGTTGAAGTGATGAACGCGTTTTGTTAACAATGTAACCAGCAGAGCTAAATAATCGTTCACACGGAACTGAAGTAGCAGGTATGCAAAGTACAGTTTTAGCAAATAACGCCAATTTTGGATATCGATATTCATTAAGTTTCCATCATTGTACTGGATCAGCTGATTGCGCAGCTTTTTTCTCCATTTTATATAGTTGCACTTCATCAAAAACATTTTCGGCATCTTCGTGTATGCTTTTCACTTGTTTCGCATGTAGTGTCATTGACACTATTAGAATTATCTTGTGTGTTTGTCTTCAGCCAATCTTTATTTGCTAATTGTTGTTTTATAAGAGACTAAGTTTGTTCTTTTGCATCATCTGATAAGCACTTCAAGCTTTTATATCGTGGATCAAGTGCTGTCGCAATCTTTAAAACAGCAATGTTTTTCATATCAGGTACACGTTTCTAGCTATATAACATGAATCATCATCATTCACACTCATATGTTTTGTTAAAAGATAACAATAGCAATACACAGCTACATATCACATATTTTTCACCGCATAGCAGAACTGTAGCCTGGCGAAATATATCTAAAACTTTGACGTATATTTTTTCCCAATCAGAATCGAACAGTTTCAAACCGACATTGTACTTTTCATTGGTTGACATGTAAAGATTTAAGGTGTCATACACATATGACGTCCTCATAAAAAATTGAAATTTGCCTCCCCCACTTCCCCCTTGTCTGAGTACATCTAAAAATCAATACCCCCCCCCCTCAGTCGGACGTCCTTTTTAGCTTTACCCCCTCAGTGGGACGTCCTTTTTAGCTTTACCCCCCCCCCCCATCTGACCCTTCGTATTAATGATAATCTCTTTTTTCCTATATTTATGTATGAAAAAAAGGAGACTTGATGTTTTTATTTTTTTTTTATATAAAATTCATCATCTTTAGCTTCTATAAAAGAACTGTTCATAAGCAAATCAAAAATACTAAAGATTGGGCAATCATCTTCTTTATTGCCTACACTACCGGGAATTTCTTCATCTTCATTTATACTTGTGTTTTCGTCTAACTCATCTTCACAGCCCCCAACTTATGCCGCTTCACAGTTGCAACGCTGGGATTATAAATTCCACAGATTTTGCAAACTTTTTTATTAATTGTGGATTTAACACTTGGACAATACATGTCATATGGTAGAATTTTATAATCTTTTTTAGGAACCAGTTCATTGATCGCAAGACGTCTAAATAAATCTGGAAAACGGTAAGTTGACTTTGTGTCACTTGTCAGAGGAACTGTTGGACCACCAGGATTTTGACGAACTTGAACTGGCGCAGGCAGAAAACGATCGGGGAATATCTTAAACCAGTTTGTCTGGAGAGATGTACAACATTTTTCATCACTACATTTAACAATCTGTAAAAAGTAGCGAGATATACTGCAGTGAAAATGAAACCCATTTCTTTTCTACAATTTGCAATTTGCAATGATAGCCGTCGATCATCAGCTCATTCCAAACTTCAGCCAAAAGTTCACCAGCTTTTTTAAAATTACGCTTTTCTAATTCTATATCTACTGTTCTTCTTTGACTGTCTAGTCTAGATGATTGCCAAAAGTGTCATACGGAAGGATGAAGGCAGCGAGTGATTTGCTCAAAGGAGCCATTCGTCGTTCTACATGATTAGAGGCAGACATCCCCGCAGCATAAGTTGATACTAAAAATGCATCAAAGCTATAACTTAAAATGTTGTATTGCAGCATCAAGTGTTTTGGGAAATCGAGGATTATCAGCAGGTCCACCATCAGAAAAAATCATCGCAACAGGCTTGATTTTGCCATTACGTTTAACAACATCTTGAAATTGGTCCAATAACATTAGATGGTCAAAATCTCATGCATGTGAATATGCAGTGCTTCGGTCATGTTTTCCACTGCGAATAGCTATGTAGGTTGGACCTGAATAGGAGATTTCTGGAACATTCTTAAAAGATGTTGAACGAATTTCACATGGGGCATAAACTGATGGTGTTAATTTATGCCTTGTAGCCTTAACAAAATCATGGTCAGATAGGCGAATTTCATAATCTACATCCATTACAAGAGGAGGCTGTTTTGTAGCTGCTGTAACAGCTATTGGTACTTTAGCTTTATCATCAACGGATAGAACAAAGACATTTACCGAACCAAAAAGTGAAACTATGTTTTCCATATACTGTTTTGTCGCAAAAGTAAAATCAGCAACTCCTAAGATTACTCCTAAGATTATTCTTGGCTTTTCGAATTTTAACCTGCACAGTATGTACATGAAGTTTTCCTTCAATTGTGTTTAGTCTTCTTGGAATAAGACGAAGATATAATGCTTGACGAGTTATGACGTAGCCCTCCTTTAATAGAGATGCATGCAAGTCATCCAAGGTGTGGCAAGCATTCAAAACCTCAGTTCTTCCGCGGGCATCTGCACTTACGCCTGCTGTTGCGAAGTCAACAATCGTTTTATAAAGTTGAGGATAAGTATCTTCTAATGCAGATCGGCCAGGTAAGGTATGCATGAATTTTCTCAATTTAGAAGCATTTGAAGTATATTTGAAAATATTTTTTTAATTAATCTGAAATAGAGCCAAATTAGAAATTAAAAACACGCATTCTTAATGTATGATTTGAAATATTATTTAACTTAATAAATTATATAAATCAAAGTAAAATTTTTATCTATAAAATAGTACTTATAAGAAAAAAAACTTCAAATTTTCATTAAAAGTTAAAAAAAAAAGTTAAAATATTGTACAGTTAAAAATAAAATAAACTTACAAAAAAAAAGTTGGAATAATAACTACCCCCCCCCCCCCCAATCACGAAGAATCTAAAATTTGTGTGACTCCCCTCCCCCCTCTTTTGGGACGTCATATATGTATGACCCATAATGCCTCTTTAGCCTGTAGCAAACTTTACAGCATATAAAGAACGCTGTTCCATCTTGTTGGAACATCTTGCTGTAGCTTACGCAATGGTGAGTCAAAACAATTTTGCAATTCAGTCGTATTGAACGGGCTATGCTTAAAATGTCCCATAATTTTTTGAGACTTTGCAAACAACACTTCGGTATCTGCAGCTTTAAATCCATTCAATATGCTTAACTGTATGCTATATGAGCTAAACCAGGAATATGTGAAAAACCTGCTTGAATAACAGCGAAAGTCATATTTGCTTTGCCCGTTACTATAACCTGGATCTTTTCTGTTATATTCCAGTCTTTTGCAAAGTGTTTATATAACTCAGCAACATTGGCAGAATAGTGACGTTCAACTACATTAACGCATCTTAGAACAACACTTTTTAAACTCCAGTCATCATTAATCCAATGGCCAATGATTCCACAATAACTTCTTACTTCATACCCATGGCAATTTTCCAGCCTTTGATAAATTGTAAAATTATCAGATTTGAAAGCAAACATACTTGAAGGTTTGAAAACAAGCAAGATTTGGTCACACAAAAACAAAAGCTTATCAGTATGAGTAAAGTTGTTATCGATGATTTTCAAACTTTCTTTATTTTATAACAAATATAAATAATTGTAAAAATTGAACACTTTATTGTTGATTTTTGCTAACTAGTTTCGGATTATAAACTCCTTTTTCAAAGCAAATATATAAATAATAAAATAATCAGAGAACATTCATTATTTTATTATCTATATATTTGCTTTGAAAAAGAAGTTTATACTCCGAAACTAGTTAGCAAAAATCAACATTAAAGTGTCCAATTTTTTATATTTTTTATAATTATTTCACCTCAATAGGTATATCTGTCAAAGATTTTATTTGTAAATATTTCTTTATTTTGATCAAAATGAAACTACAAAGTTTCTCGCATCAAGATTAGTGAAGTTGATACCTCTATTCAAGTGTTGATTCAACAATCACTGAAAAAATAAACTCATAAAGTTTACCAATTTAATTGAAAAATGAAAAAAATATGTTTAGGTTTAAACACGTATTCAAAGTGGGAACAAATAATGTGTTTAAGATGGTGTTTAGTAAAGCTTTGTATTTTAAACATATTAAAGCAAAATTGAATTTTATGAGTTGAAAATGGGAATTAAAAGTTTGATTAAAACAAGTTATCAAATTTATTGTCGCCAAGTAATTGTAGCACCAATAACTGCATAAAGACAGGAAGAAGAAATAAAAAAAAGTTTAATAGGGGCTCACAACCGAGGACAAGGGGGGGGGGGGCGAAAATGACTCCCCCACCCCCCTCTAATAATTTTCTATAAGTAAGAGTTGCTGCTTGTTTATAAAACATGTATGATGATCGCATTATAGGATGTAATGATCATTCGAATACATGATAAATGTAAGATAAGAGAATAAAATAGGGAATGCAGATTTTCGAATCAAACACTGCGGATGCGGATATTAGATTTGACATCCTAGCGGATGCGGATATCCAAAATAAATTTTTATGCGGATATAAAATATTTTTTTTTAATTATTTGTTTTATATTTTACCTTATCTTGCTATTTTAATCGCTTTTTTACATTTTTTACTGTTTTTTAATCCACCAATGAAAAAAACCTAAATCATCCTTCTAGCTTTGAACAGTGCTAGAAGGACAGGTTAGGTAATGAATGACATGCCTTCAAAAAAATTTGGAAAAATTTTTTCATTTCTTCCTATAGCCATTATACCTATTGTGACAGAAACTGCTGTCGGCTCTACTTCCTAATTTTATTATTTGACTCTACAACAATATTCCACTTTGTTTCCGTGAGCAATGCTTTGAACTCGTGTCCTCGATGCTTCATTTTTCTACCCTATCCTTGAAAGTCTGTGTTGAATCCTAAGTGCGGCCTCCTGGCTTTTGGATCTTCACAAAATTACCTACATTATTTTCATACTGTTTCGATAATTTGGTTCAGTTGTTTTCGTCATACTTTTCTCATGCGTAAACTTTCATTTATAAATAAATAAATAAATGCAATTTTTGATAAAAATGGAAATTCTTCTTTATTAGTTTCCCACCAATCTAAGCAATGTATATCTAAGCAATTATATGAATTAATTCTTTTTTCTTTTTGATACTTCGTTATTTCTTCATTAAAAGCTTCATTATCTTCATTTTCTTTCTCCTTTTCTTCTTCACTACTAGAGTTTAGAATAGAGTCCATAGCTTCATTAAAAGAGGTATAAACTTTATTAGCACTTTTCTTCATTTTTTTTGCAGCTTTTTACTTCTATGCTTTTTACTTCTACTATTATTATCAATCTTAACCTCATCATATAAATTCAAAAGGAAAGTTTTTATTTAATTTGTTTTTCAAAATTTGTGAAAAATTTACTTTTGAATCTCAGATCGAGAAAAGTAGTTATAATGTAAAAATTAGAAAAGTAGCTATAATGTAAAGATTTTAAATTGCGGATGCGGAGGTTAACATGAAAAAAATTCGTGGATGAGGATGTTAAGCGGATGTAAAAAATTTTGCGAATGATTCGCATATGCGAATGCAGATATCCGATACATCTCTAGGTTCAATATGCACACAATAAGCAAGCAATGTTTATCACAGTGTCTCCTTGTAGTATTTTTGAGCACACATGTTGATGATCCACTAGATTTTCTCATCTTTTTCTGTCACAGTGTTTCTATTTCTATTCCTGTCTCCTTCTCTGTTTTTCTCTTCAGCTTTCTCTGCTAAAACTCAAGCTCTCTTCTCTCATTCAAGCTCTCTTCTCTCGTTCAAGCTCTCTTCTTTCACTCAAGCTCTCTTCTCTTGTTTAAGCTCTCCTATCTCATTCAGACCTCTTATCTTTAATTTGTATTTAGAGTTAAATTAAAAATAATTCTATTTTATCTGATTAGAAACTAGTTTTTAGCGGAATATAAGTTCAATATTTTCAGAACCTTTTTTGATGATACCAAAGTTCAGCTATTCAAATTTATCACAGAGATTTTTGGTAAAAATTTAGTTCCATCAATACACCAAACATTTTGCAAAAATGAACATTTGTTTGTTATGAGAGAAAAATAGTTTTCAATCGTAAAATTTTATATCAAGGAATATTGTCAGACTCGCGTTAAAAAAATTTTACAACAAAAACGACTTAATTTAACTACTTCTAACTAGTAGTGACTAAATTTATTACTACGTTTGTTACATTTTATAACATTTTAAAACTTTAATTTTTTCAAGTTAAGAAATTTTTTTCAATAGCTATTTGGGAATGAATATTTTGACTAGCTATTCAGTTTAAAATCAAACATACTCTATTTGAGCAGAGATATTTTTTATAATGTTCGATTGTTAAATTTTGTAAGTAACACGGTAATCTTTTACTTTACGATTCCGTCAATAAAAAAATTTCTCTAACAAATTATTGGCTGTTGCGATGTCAATCAAACTATATAATTTTTAAGTAGTTTTAATATATAGGCAATGCTATAAAGCATAAAAATTACAATATACATTTAAATGAATAAATAATATATTTATTTTACATTATTTAGTAAGCAAACATTTGATACAAAAATTGATTAAAAACTTTTTTTTATGGAATTCAAACTATAATATAATTTCATTGAATATATTTTACTAAAAATTTTAGATCTAACTTATTTAAAAATATGTCAGTAAATTTAAAAAAAATAAAAAATTTACAACATAAAAAACATTTTTTTAGAATTCAAAAATTATAATAAAATTTTGTTGAATATATTTTACTAAAGATAAAATTTACAAAAAATAAGTGAGTAAATTAAAAAAAAAATTATAAAAGTTAAAAATAAAAATACATACTTTATTTCTGTTCAATACTTGAGGTTACATAATTCCTCCAAAGAGTTTAAAAACAAAGTGAAACAAAAAAAAATTAATGTATAGTTTTATTAAATTTCAAAAATCCAATTTATCATTCGGGAAATAAAAACCAGAAGTTTCAATTTTTAGATAAAATTTCGTGTTGACGTAGTCAGTAATTGCATGTACTTCTTAAGAAAGTGAAAAAATTATTGATGTAGGTCGTAGGAAAACATATTTGTTATGCTCGTATCAAAACATCTCATCAATAGCAAAACACACAGAGCAATCGATTTGCGTATAGCGTTTGTATTTTTGTTGTGTGGTTCTGCTTGTATTCGTATAAGATGTTTCGCTCAGCATAGATAGCAACACGCTTATGTGCTAATACTGATTCATAAGTGTATGAATGTGGGGTTTGAATAACAAAATCATTCTTTTGTAGTTATTACTTGATACCACACATATGCATCCAAACAAATAAAAACAACACACGGAAAATATAACCCAATTCACCCACATATGCACACTCGCTCAAATCGATCAGGGACATGTATAATTTGACGAGTTGTTTTGACACGAGCGTAAGAAGTATATTTTCTTTCATCATTTGTTGTATCAATTCATTTTCATCTGAAATGAATGAACTTATGGATACTACTCTGAGTGAGAATACAATTTTATCTGAAAATTTGAATTTTTCTTCTCTGTTACAAGTTTTAAATTCAAATGATAAATTAAAAATTTTGGTTTGCTTCGCACAAAGTTATTTTAAATATTTTCCAATGCAATGATTGCCTACAAAATTGTAAATTAATAAAGAGAAATGATGTATCTGATGGATATTGTTGGAAATGTTATGTTTGTGGTAAAAAAAAGACCATTAGGATCTTTTTTTGCAAAAAGCCATCTCACCTTATTCTATGATTTTGTTCATTTATGAATGGTGTCGTGACTATTCATTAGACGCTATTATTCATGAAGCATCTATTGGAAGTGGACCAACTGCTGTGGACTGGGCCAATTTTTGTAGAGAGATTGCTTCAAGTTGGGTTAAAAGAAATTGTCTAACTGTTGGAGGTTTTGATGAAAACTTTGAACAAATTATAGTAGAAATTGATGAAAGCAAGTTTTTTCATAGAAAATATCACGGAGGTATTTGGAGAGAAGGTCATTGGGTGTTTGGAGCAATTGAAAGAAATAGTAAGAAATGTTTTTTAGTTAAAATTGAAGATAGGAGCGAAACAACTCTTACACAAATTATACAAAGACACATACTACCAGGATCCATTATTGTTTCTGACGGATGGCCTGTTTACAGGGACATTTTTAACTATAATAATGGAGTTTATGATCATTGGGTAGTTATACACCAACGTAACTTTGTTGACCCAAATGATATGAAAATTCACACGCAAAACATTGAAAATCTTTGGATGCGGGCCAAAAGAAAATTTAAAAGACAGTTTGGCACCTCCAACGAATTATTCAAATCATATTTAGATGAGTTCGTTTGGAGAAGCCATTTTCCAAAAGCAAAATTATTTTCTGTATTTTTAAATTCTTTAAAAGATTTATTGCAACCTCTAAGTATTGGACAGAGATAAAGTATGTATTTTTTTATTTATAAATTAAATATTTTTTTATTTTTGATAGAAATTACATCATCAAAGTTATGTAATTTGGATGTGTTTTTTTAGAAAGAAAAAATTGAACAACTGAAAATTAATTAATGATTTTTTTTATTCAATAAAATTACTTTTTATTGTTAATTGATATCTTTACCCCTTTTCTACACATAATTTGATATTTGAAGTGAAAAAGAAGGAGCTATTTATAAGTTTTCATTTATTGTTGACGTTAAGCTTAATAGGGCGGGGTTTAAAGTTTAAATTAAGCTTAATTTAGAATGAAATAGAACAGACAAGAGGGGAGTAGGAATTCAGAAAAATTTGTTGTCTTTTTTGGAAGACGTTTGAAAGTCCGCCCCCCTCCTCCAATAATTTCAAAGATGTACGCCCCTGAATCAATCATATTTTTTTCATATAAACATCGCAGGGTGTCTAGTAGACTCTTTTCCTTCAGACTACATTCACTCATATAAAACTATCCAACCTTCAGTTATTTCTTTTCAGTTGTTTTCTCTATCAATCAAATATCCTTTCATCAATAACTGTAGTGTGTATGATAGACTATTTCATTCTCAAATGAAAGTCTAATCGCCCCCCCCCCCCTCCAACAATTTTGGATTTTTTTAACTAGTGTATATGCGATATGCAAATTTAATTAAAATATTTTCGCTGGAAGTATAGTTATTTAAATTTCACCAATTTTGTAAAAAAAAAATATAAAGTAGTCTTATAAATTTAGGTCTGCACTGAATACACTCTATTTTAAAGGATTGCTTGAATATTTGTTCTCCCGTGGTATTTCCAGATCAGTAATTTTAAAAATTGCAAAAAAAAATCCCCCCCCCCCCAATAATTTTGAGGATGTGTGCAGTTTGAAAACAGTTTAAAATACACAAAATCAAATAGTTTCATTAAATTTTTATCAAAATTTATAAAATTGGAGCATTTACAAAGGGGATAATCATCATTAAAAATTTTAAATAATGACAATTCCAATAGTTGATAAGATTCGGGATAACTTAAATCGAACATATAATATATATCATTAAAAATAACGTTAAAGCATCTTTGATTTTGCAATTAGAGTAAGTTTTAACTCATTACCTCATAATTTATCACGTATTATACATATTTCCTGCAAGATTCCATCTTTAATAGAGGAAAACAGTTTTGGTGGAGTCTTAAGTAAGCTGGGCATGTTTTCTATCGGAACCTGTAATAGAAAAATTACATTAAAGATTTCATCATTTCTAAAAACCTACCAGATATTCTACAAAAAGCTCTTCACTTTTATTTTTATCACGCAAACTTTTCTCCAATTTCTTGAAATACGTCTCCCAATCTTCATTATCAGAAATTAGTTCTTAGAAAAAAAAATTCATTTTCAAATAAATTTGTAGTTTGAGAAAAATAACTTGTACCTCAGAGCCTGCTATTTCTAGAACTTTATCAATTATTGTGAAAAAATCCTTCCAATTTTCTTCAATTTTACATGAATTAAGTTTTTTTTTAATCAAAAAAAAATCCTTTTCAATCTCTTAAGATATAAAACAAATTTTTAAAGAATGAATTAGTTTATTAAAGCATACAAATTCCTTCATTTTTAAATATACATATTTTTCATCATTTATCCTACATCTATAATAATATATAAAATAGAGAAAATTTAAATAAAACGAATTTTTTGAACAAAGTAAACTTTATTAAGGCAAATATTTTGGGTTCAATCACGAACCTTTATCAATCAAAATCTGATAAATTAGTTGGAATTCAAACAAAAGGAAAAGGAAAATGCAGTCAATCTGAATGCATTTAACAAAAGAAAAAGCAAATCGGTGTAAGTGGTAATGCTTTATAATAATGCGTTTTGTATTATAAAAATGATAAGAGGTGATGAAAAATGTTTAGGTGTGAAATATAGTTATATAGACAAAAGACGGAGATAATTGTGTGGAAAAGAAAGATAACATTATATGATATAAAATTTAGAAATGATGTTAAACATATATATAATGTATCAAAATAGAATTTTGTACTGGTTTGGAAAATTTTCACAACGGTTAATGTAACCTTTAAATTTGTTAGAAAAATATTACTCTAAGAAGGGTAAATTAATAATATATAATCATTTATCATCAGTATTTATCAGTACACTTAAGTTTATGTTCTAGCTAGATTATTACGTAGTTGAAACTTTTGCCAAGGGACAATTTGTAAATTTACTTGATCAAATTCACATGTTCGACAAGATTTTTCAGTCAAAGCAACACATTCTTTGAAACAGCCAAAATACTGATTTGCAAAATTATCCGCCATGACAAAAAGTAAAGTTGCGCAGACGTCTCCCACCCCTCCTACTATCTTTGTTAAGTAGGCATCCTTTTTTCAATATATTTAAATCATCAAATAGTTTTTCTAAACAACTTTACACCCAAATTTTCTCCAGAAGACACATTTAACAATACATAAAAGTTGTGTAACGCTTTTTTATATCTAATTTTAGAGGGGGGGAGGTTTAGCAATGCCCATTAAAGTACTGAAATTTTATGCTTTTTCTTATGGGATCCGACAGGGTTAGATATCCTGTCTAATCCTTTACATTTTTTTTACATACTTTTTTTTTAAAGTAGCTATTTAAAATCATCATGATAAATAGAGAAAAAGGCGCTTTTCTTTGAAAGTCAGGGATTTGTTTTCTAAATACTTTCCTTCAATTATATCATTACAATAATCCTCATTAACACTGTTCTTATAGAACACCATGTTTTAGCTGAATATAATAAATTTTGCAATTGTTGCGAGTGTGGATCATAAAACGCATAATATTCCTTTGGGACAAATTGCCCTTGTTTTTCACAGTACTTAGACTCACTACTGATTTTCAATTTTTTCTCTTGCATCTGTTGTGTTTGTCAATTTTTGAAAAGATCAACATTAAATATATTCAAAAAGTCATCAGAATCATTAAGTAAAAAATTCTGAAATATTAATTTTTCTTTTATCTTTAAAATTTGCTTTTCAAAAAGAGTTTGGGTGTATAATAAAAAATTTTTCCGTAGCTTTTTGACTTAAACTGATTTCTGCCTTCAGTGATAAAATAAATTTTGCACAGTCTTCTTTTTACGACCTAAATGAGAAATCAAGGAATAATCCATTATTCAGATTCGATCATCATCTAGCTTAGGTTGATGAGATAAATCAAAATGTTTCAGCTAATAAGAACATTTTACCAAAAAGTTAGCATCAAAATGATGCCTAGAAATGAGATGTAAGATAATTTCTTGTTCATCTCTTGTGAAAAAAGCGCACATATCACCACAAATCTGAAAATTCAAAATAATTTCACTATAAACTTAAACTAAATGTCTATGAAATCATTATGGTGTATATAAGCAAATACTTATCTTTAGGAAAAAACTTAAATTTGAAAAGGGAATCGATAACTTTGATAGTTAATTATGTATACAGAAAAAAATAGGGGGACGATCAAAACTACTTTGAATTGCAGAAATTCAGTTTTATATTAGTTTTACGGGAGTTGTTGTGTAAGTGATAAAAATAAGTGTGAGCAAACGGAAGTGAATGAAGTTTGATTTATGATGAATTGCATCAAAATATAATAGCATAAGTAGAATTTCGTCCTCTCTACTCTTGCTCAAATGTTTCGATAAATAACATAACTATTGCGTCATAACGTTACGATATGATGGATATTGAAGAAATCTAGCATGATATTTCTTTTGTACTATATTAGAATATATGCGCATTTCATATGTATTATTTTTATGTGATTTATTACAGTTGATTATCACTTAATCCGAAATCATGGGGACATGAAGCCGTGCATGACATTTCCATGACGTTTCTTACCATAGCATTTTGTATCTATTTTTGGTCGTTTCGTACCGAGTTTTGGACATTTTGTACTGCCGTTTTTTTCTTCAATTTTTGGGTACGAATGATTAATCTATATACGAAATGACATGGGTACGAAATACCTTGGTTATCAAATGTCTTGAACAAAAACTGTGTAAAAATCGAAAAATTTCAAAAATATATACTCGATTGTGATTATTTGCAACAAATTTTCGGGGATTACGAAAGATTCGAACAAATTTGCGGGATTGCGAAGAATTGTTTAAAAAAATCAAAAGCTATAATTTACTATCAAAAATGTATTTTTACTGGCCCGTTGGTATTTTGCCTCCTTAAGCAAATTGTAGTGCTTACGAACTAATTCAGAATACAAGTTTGTTAACTGGATAGTAATATTTCTTTACAAACCAGATAGTAAATTTCTTTACTAACAAAATAGTAGCCACAGACACAGTTAGGTTTACTAATTTATTGGTAAATATTAACAGACTTTTTTCAGTGTATCTATCATGGGAATGTATTCACCATTTCAACGCAATTACTGTGTTTGGTGTTTTAATCATGTTGGTGATTGCATCCTAAGTTATGGCAATTTCAGAGAAATTGAATTTAATAAACTTTTATATTCCTTTAACTTTGTAATATACAGCATATTTTCTTTCTGACAAATTAAAGAATAAATGTTTTCACAGTCACTTTTTTTGTTATATTGTTGTTTTAACCGAAGAATATGTCTTTAAGTAGAGGAGTTGGAAGATTATTATCTTCCTTTAGACCTCCAATTATCCACATGTGACTACTGTTGCTGTAAAAACTTGCTTTTTAAAACTTTGTATAACTTAAAAATTTTAGGCACAAATATGTTGTTGTTTATAAAGACCTATTTACAAAAAAGTTACAGTTACCTCACCCGGGGAACTTTCGAACAATTCTAGATTTGTCCAAAAATTTGCATTATCTATAAGATCCAACAGCAAATTATTGTGATTTTGACGCGGGAGATTCTATTGATTTAGATGAAAATTCTTTTGAAACATTTATACAACAAACAATATTTAAAATAAAGTTCTTTTCTCCATCAGAATCGAAGTAAGTTTAAAAGAAGGAGTAATATCAGTAGCGTCTTTGTTCCACGAAAGCTCAAACAAAGAGCACCAGATTTTTCCATCTTCAGTTAAAGAAATCACAATTTTTTGAAGATAGAAGACTATGATAGTGAGCAACCACATTTTATTAAGTATGACATATTCAATATTTAGAAAAGCTTGAACAGTTATTTTAAAATTTCCAAAAAAAATGCAAAAGGTGTTTTAAAGAAACTGCTTTCTCAGAAAAAACTTCCTTCTGATATAACTAAACTGCTCAATTGTCTTTATATCCATTACCCTCAGTATTAAGGAGGAATTTAAGAAATTTTAAAAACTAAACTTAATTTTTTTGTTCTTAGCAAGTAATTTTAAAATTTTGGGTATCCCAATAGTGACAAATATACTCAATTAGTCGATGCGATTTTGGAGAGGTTTCCATATCTTTTAGAAGAAAGTTGTTTACCATTGCAAGGTAATTTTTGAAACAATTTAAATCTAGCAAAGCTCTCTCATTATAACGCAATATTTTTGATCCAACCATAGGAGTAGTAGGGTTTTGAATGAAGTTAAGGGCCAAAAACACAAATATTCTACTCTCAATTTTTCTGATTCGATTTACCGGACCGAACGGTATGGCTTAAAAAACTGTATGCCAAATTCTTGCTCAGAAACACAAAGTTTATTTTTAGAACATAAGTTATGGCTTATGAGAGAATATACGAAATCAATTCATAATGAAAAAATTGTTAAAAGAAGATTGTCCTTATACTTCCTACGACAGAAGAACTTTGATTGTAAAAAAAAGACACTAATATCCTTTTTTTTAATAGAAACAGAATATGTAAGTTTTTTATAAAGTTCATTTGACTTAAAAAAATTGTTTTTTTTGCAGATTTACCAAGAATTAAATAGGATGTGTCCTCAGGTAACAACGACAGAAGTTTCATCTAGAAGTTTCTTCTAATTTTCAAAAAAAGTAGTTAAATTTTTATTTCAAATCTCATGTAAAATGTTTATTCTTTTTCAGATATTATCCGTATACTAACACTGTATGCACTGGCTATTTTATTGAATGAAAGTTTTCAAAAAATTCTAAGTTAAATGAATGAAGAACCAATAAAAATGATTGTCCGAGGAAAAATTTACTTCAAAGTAAAAAGCTCTTTTTTGGAGTTGGTAATGGGAATGATACTTGTGTGTTTTGTGTGCAACTTTCATACCCAAAAAGCAGCAGGAAAACATTTGTCTTTCTCCAAAATTATTTTGGAGGGTTTAAAACAAAAAATTATCACTGCACTTTCAAGAGTAGAAAAGAAATAAAAAATTTATAATATTCCAAGGCAACAATGCGTTCCGAAATATCCTTTTTTAAATGAATTCTTCATGTTATGGATATTTGATTTTAATTATCATTTTGCAAAAACTTATTTTTTTATTATATGGTAATTCGTTGATGCATAAAAAAGTTGGCACTGGTAAGTAATTACAATTTTTCTTTGTTTAATCTGCTTTATTCAATTGTTAAAACAGTGGTTTTCGGACAGCTATAAAAATAAGTCAAACTTGTAATCATCACTTATGAGTTAAGCTGGAGTAACAAGTTAAACTTGCAAATCACTAAAATTTTGCTTAATTACCAAAACTTCCTTTAACCTAGTAAAAATTACAAGCAAGTGTGTGATAGTCACTATTTTAAATGGTGATTTTTCTCAGTGTTGATGAGAAATAAAAATTTATAATAAATAATATTAATAATTATAACATTTTTAGTTCTATTTTGTCCTTTTGCAATTCTATTTTGTCTTTTTTTCAATTCAATGTGTCTTTTCGCACTTTTTTTAATAATTTTCAATGTAACAAATCAAGCAAACAACTCTTTCTAAAGAATAGTAAATTGCTTATTATGATAAACTTGTGACAACTTAGTTAGCCTATATGGACCCAATTGGACTCTATTTGATCTATTAGATTCTAAACACATAGTTTTTTCAAAATAATTAATTAATAAATTGAAAAGTTTTTATTTAAATATAGAAAAGTAAAATTAATGATTAACAATTTTTACAAATTTTGTTGTAATGTTTTATATATAATATATATATGTAACATTTAACACATTTAAATCGGACTTGTTACTTGGCTTTTCATAAAGATTAGATTTTTCTCTTTTCCCTTACCTTTTACAAGGTTGTACAGGAAAAGAAATTTGAATCTTCATATATTGCATAAAAATTTGAGCCATGACGTCTAGGAAGAATTTTGCGTCTTTCCATATATTGATTAACAAGTTGTTTGTCAAAGTAATCTAAAAATAACTTTTATTTATATGCACAATTTTTTCAAGTTTTAATTTAATTCGATGAAAAGAAAGTAAGAATTGAATGCTGCAATATTTATATAAAAAAACAGAGATAGGCCAACGATTTGTTCTTCGCGATACACTATAAAAAGAAATAAACTTCAAAATATATTATACATTCAAACCTGCTTTAACTACCATCTGTCAATAGCGTCGACCTGCTTATACCGGTCACTAAAATATCCCTCGGACAAAATTACTACACAATACGCCCTTTGAATAGCGGCCATCTGCTAAACAGGACTAGCGTTCACTTCTAGCAAATAACGGGCAAGCTGTCACATTTGTAAAGAAACATCAAGTGTATATACAAGCAGACACATGTGGATAAAATATGTTGTTTTTTCTCTATTACACACAACAGATATCGTGTACTTCAACCGAAGACAAATGCGTGGACATTAAGTATATATTCTAGTGTGCTGATTTGATATGAAACAGAAGCCGTGCAGTTGCGAAAACGAATCATTTATTGTAGTAATTTGATGAGTGTCTGCAGTTTACTTACGACTACAAACCGTACACACAAACATCAGTTTATTTTATTCTATACGTGTCAATCATTTTCATCGCATTTACAGTTGCTTTTAACGTTACATAACATCAACGCCTCAATTTTTTAATTTGTTATATAAATTCCACATCACTGGCCTGCAAACATATATTTTCTTTTGAAACCTTTGAAAAGTCGCAATTCTCTTTCTCTAGAGAAGAAGATGGAGGTGATAAAGATGCACGAAAAAGAAACGTTGGGCGCACGTTCAATTGTTCAAAAGCTTTTAAATCAAGGTCTTTGTTGCGGGAAACTCAGATTCTAAACATATTAAAGAAGAAACAGGAGTGGATAGATGAATTTGAAAAAAAAATGTATCATGTGATCGAAAACAAAAACTACGAAAAACAACATATGGTCAATTTTACGCTATCCTCTATGGATGGTTTAAGGAAATTACGGCTAGGTTACTCCCTCTGAGCGGTCCTCTTCTTAAGGAAAAAGCAAAAGAGATTGCACTACAATTGAGACTTCAAGATTTCAAAGCACCAAATAGTTAGTTAGAGGCCTTTTATCCGAGTTTTTAGCAAGATAAAGGGAGAAAGTTTGCAAATGAGTATGGATAATTTTGTTGGAATTGATGCTTCACTAGTAACAATTAATCTTGATCAAACTTCAACATTTGAAGGCACCGGCTTGAACTCAACCAAGAAGATGGTGAAATCAATGAAGAAGAAGAATTAAAAAATAGTTCACCTGAACTCCAGCACAAGAACCTTGTGGATGTCAGTAAGAATATTTCTGACATACAAGCATTTCTGGTTTAGCAAAGTCTTCACTAAAATGCATAGAATTAAATGATGAAAGTGGAGCAAGAATGGCAGCGCCAAAAACAAACAGACAAAGATCTTTGCTTATTATTTAAAAAAAAGATGATGTAAGCCTTTATCAAACATCAGTTGGAAAGAATTCATTTTTGTGTGTATATTTAGCGCGTGTGAGGAAATAGTGTCATTTCTCACACGCCATCTAGTCCATTTTTTTTGCAAAAAATGTATTTTATCGTAATGTATATTTGATCAATAAAACTTTATAATCCTCTGATCTGAAATAAATTTATATACTAAAATATATGCCAAATTATACGGCAGTATACAATAAGTATTGAAATTGTATAATAATTTAGACAAATTCTAGAAGTATACATTGATCTAGATTTTTTCATGCGGCTCACCTTTGATTCAAGCTTCATATTTTGAAGATGAAAAAATTAGATGTTATTGACATGATAATTGATAAAATATTTTTTTTACTTTTGAAACTAGGAGCGAATGGGAACAACCACTCCATTTTAGGGCCCAAAAATGCTATTTTGCCCCTCCTCCCTTAATAATTTAAGGCAGACACAAAATTTTAGCACTTAATTCCTGATTTTGATTTTCTCTTTCACTATCCTAGCATATCAAGTCTTTTCAAGAACTATTTTTTATATAACGTATATATAAATGAATGCATTGATTCAACATTTATAGTTAAAATCATTAAAAAAAGCATCCCTCCATAATAAATTTAAACAATGTGCTCTGGTGTTTGAAATATATTTTGTTTGCATTATTTTCTTCTATAAAAAATATCAAAAATTCTTAAAAAATAATCTCAGAATACAAAACAGTAGCACAAAAACAGATATTTGAAATTTTTTTAAATAAAAGTCTGAGTCACTTATTAATTTTGTCTGAATAAAGTTTTGTATTTTAACTTGCTATAAATTTTTCGTTTTAAACTTTTTAAAAATTAAGGTCATTATATGCGTCCCAGTAGTAATAATTAAAATTTAAAATTAGAATTTCCGATAAAAATGTTGGATCAAGAGGCTAGTATATGAATAATAAACTCAAAGTATAGACAAATTCAAACAAAGCCAAATTTGTAAATGAAAAAACTAGAACTTAATTTCAAACAAAATTTTAAATATAAAAATTCTTATTTAATATTTTGCATTAGGAAAATTTTAGGAAGGATTATTAAACAGACACTTTCAAACTTATCATATAATATTTCAATCTGGATTTTTGAAAATACCAGGAATCTTATGACTCTACTAATCGTCACATAAACATATACTTGTGTATAACATTATATAAAGGTTACTAATAATATTTTAATTCAATATGCAGTTCTAATACAAACATCAGAAAATCAAGAATTAGAAATACTATAAGAGAAAACACATCTCGACATAGAAAGAGTAAACCTACAGGATCGTATATAAAAAGTTCAGTACAAAAGTAATCAAACTTCCTGAACTAACAAGAATTAAAATAGAAAAATATTAAATGGAAAAATAGAGTACTGCACGAGTTTATTTTACCTGCACCAGTTTTTATCCTCAAAAAATAAGCTGCGTTTCCCTGCACCTGCAAAAATTATATTTGCTGGTATCAGCGAGTACCCGTTTGCAAATTTTATTCACAAATACCCACCGTTGAAATTGAAATAAGTTTTCTTTCACTTTTATATAAAACAAAAAACCTTGCTTAATTTTTTTCTGTAATCATAATAAAAAAATCATTATCAAAAAAAATTATGTTTATTTTTTTCATGTTGAAATTAATGAGCAAAACTTTGTTGACACAAGAAAATTTTCAAAAATCAAGGTCCAAGGTCAGAATACAAACTCTTGAACTTGTGTAATTCTTGTATATCAGATCTAAAGTAAACTAATGAAAATATGTATTAAATTTTGTTTAATTGAGGTATTCTTTTGATTAGGTTTTGTGTTTGATGAATAATTATACATTTTTGTCTTGAAAGATTTATACCTAGCAAAGTAAGTTAAGAGTAGTGTAAGCTTTATAATCCTTATTATTTTTTCTAACTATGAGATAATAGAATTTATTATTTAAAGAAAAATCTTTATGTTTAACATATTTTTTCCTACCACTAATCCTTTGCATGTAGTGACCATATTGTGATAAACTTTTTGGTCTACCGCATTACATAACAAGTTATCACAAGTGCAAGAAGATACGAAACTTTTCTCAGGAATTAAACAATGATATCTACATGTTGATGTGGATAAGAGATGTTATTATATCTGTGACTTACTTCTTTACTGAAAAAAAGAATGAATATTGAAACCAACAAAATTTTATTCCCGCACAGTCACTGCCGAGAAGGAAATTTCAATCTGGATACCCGTGGAAAGCGGCATTTGCGGGCACCCACTTATCTAAATTATTCGTCCTGCTCAGTACATTAGTTTGTAATACATAAAAAAATTTTAAACAAAAGTTTAATTAAAAAATCGCTTGTTTTTTCTTACAATCAGTATTAATAAAATACTAGCTAAACTTAATTTTTTAAAAACTATAGAAGAAACAAATCTTCAAAATTTTTTAAAAATTTTAGCAATTTTTCACAAATAATGGAGCTCGTTTTCGATTTATTTATTTATTAATGTTTAGGAGAAAATTGCCAGCCAAATAATGAATATAATTAAGAAAAAATTTGGCCTAAAAGCTCGTCCTTTAGGTTACTGATGAATTTAAAACAGCTCTTAGAGAAGAGAGTTTTTAAGGTATTTAAGTTTACAAGTATTTTACAAATTTTATTATATCCTTATAACTTTTACAAAATAACTCTCTGAATATATGTAGTTAAGTTTTACAATTAACGAGAAAAATTACAATCAAATTTATTGAATGCGAAAAATATTTAAACAAATGAGAAAGATTTAGAATTTTATTATATTTGGAATCTTTGTAGATGTAGTCAGGATCTCCTAGAGAATTTTTTTAGTCGAAACAAAACCCATTTAAGGTCCCTAAGATTTGCAAAATTATTTTAAGATAAAAAATTGAGGTTGATAAATGTGCATTAAATTTAAACAAGAAATGCTCTTTTATTAATTATATGAAACATCGTTTGTTAAAATATATCAGTATTTGAGTAATGTGAAAATATTACACTTTTTTAGCATGACTATAATGTTCATAATAAAATCTTATCAAAAATGAAATTAGAAGATAATGATTTAACTATTATATTAACGCTTTTCTGGCTTTTTTACTTTCAAAGTTTCTAATAACACTATCAAAATCAGCTTGGCTACCAATGCTTAATCTTGCTAGGTCAACAAGTCGAGTTTGTGACATAGTAGACGGCAAATAATTTTTCCAAATTTTATTCTTGCTAAAAGATATTTCAGCTGATGTTACTATAGGTGGAATTGTAAAGGATATTCTCAAGCTAATACAAACATTTGAAAATAGTTCAAACAATTTGTATTCTGTTAATACATTCAGCAATTCTAAAGGTTTTAGCGTTTATTTTTCAAAATTTGCCTTTTTTATAAGAGGTAAATGTTGCATTTCTTTGGTAAGATTCTTGTATTCAAGGTCTAAAGGTTATTGATGAGCTAAATTTGCTGCTTTTTTTCTAACTCACTTTCACACATTGTGGGATATTTTCACAGAAAATCAAAATTTTCAGTCAACCTCTTAACAGCATTAAATCTTACCGTTAATCCAGCAACAGCATTATCAAACAAAACATAAAACAAAATTGTTCTAAAATAAGCTTCTTTTAAAAATCACCTATGTCATTCATTTCTGCCATATTGACTTCAGATGTACTTGTGTAATCATGCATCCTTGTTCTATTCCGATCTACATGTTCACATCAATGATAGAATTTAATTTTCATCTTAAGATTTAATGTCTTTGGCTTCATTCCAGATTCCTTTCCAATTACTTCGTAGCCTAACTAAATCTTTAAGAAGAGTTTTAACATTATACACTTCTAAACTACTGACATTTAACACACAAATAAAACTTTTTAGGTATGAAAATGCTCCGTTTGCTTCATTTCTTGTTTTTCCTTTAAGGTTAAAATCTCATAGAACTTTCAATGCTAACAAAATACTATTAAGATAAAATGCATATGTTTGATACATTGAAGTCTGCCACAGTTTAAGTAATTCCTATCATTTCGGTCTAGAGCTGGACAAGTTATATATTGTTGAACTGTTCTAAAATATGCGATTGCTTCTGGTAAGCACTCAGTAGTATCGTTTCTACATAAATTGACAGTATGGAAGCCACAAGGAAAAAAGTTTACCGTTGAATTCTTCACTTGTATTTTTCCTTGAACGCCTTTATATTTTCCTGCCATGTGAACAGCATTATAATATCCTTGTGTTCTATAGCTCTTCTAAGGTATCCATAATTAATTGAGAAATCTCTTCCCTCTCTTACTACAGCAATCAGTAAACATAAGAAATTGTTTTTGTATCTCATATTTATCATCCTTTAAATTTAAATACCTTAACAAAAATTGTGTTTGCTCAATATGCGAAGAGTCTGGAGTTGAATCCACAATAACAGCATAATATTTTGAAGCTCTTCTTTCAAATAAAATATGTTGCTTAACAAAGTTAGAACATTCTGAAATAAATTAATTTTGGGACTCTGGTAATAGATAAAAGAATAAACTTGACGTCGTTTGCATTTTTACTGGTATTCCTTAACCTTTTGTACATGTTCTTGGAGAATATGATCCCAATTTGTCAGCAGCCCAAACAGACCTAGAAAGTTACCATTCTTTGGATCTCCCATTCAATGTGATGATCCACTAAATGCCAAACTATGTTCCTCCAGAAAAAGAACAACATCAATTATGCGTTTTAATATGTTGGACCATTTCACTGTTTCATCTTGGTAATTTGCTTCTAATAAAGGATCAACTCCTTTTTTAGATAAAAGACCTTTTTCAGGCTCAGTCCAAGCTAGGTAACATTCCTTATGGTTCCTGTTCTTTTCATGTTCTCTGAATCGAACACTTATTTTTTGCCACTCTGTACTAGCTGCCTAATTTTCCAGAGATGCGAGTGTAGACATTGAAGATGAAAAATTAGTGGTGTGCCAAAACCGTCGACATGGTAAAACAGTATAATGCTTGTTTCACTTGACTCGAAACAAGAAACTCTCTTTTGTGCATTTTCTATCAGTACCACGCAATTTAAAAAGTAATTTCTGCAAAAGATTGTTGATCCAAATCATTTGGAAATTGTTTAGGAAGTAGGATGTTACCAATATTAATATATTTAATATTTCTGATTTAATAGCAAATTGATCTGTGATGAAACCAATATCAAGGCTAGTAAATGACTTATCATTTAAGGGTTCAAAACAATCATGGTGTAGCCCTTCTCTAGTCATAGTTTCATCAGAAAAAGAGAGGTTGCTAACTTATATACTAAATGAATTTTTGAATAGACTTAATGATTTGACTTTTTATCGGCTTATTTAAAATTTTCTAATTCTTTCATGACACAAAGGTTTGAAGAGTTTTCTGCCTGAAGTGTATTAGGCCCTCATAACTTAACCTGGAAAAGTCTCACTTCCTTTTTTTCTTTGCTTCTCTTGTATCTCTTTCATCCTCATTTGTGTGTGATACATTCTCAATGTGTTACTTAGTGTAAAACAAAAGTTGAAAAAAGCTTACAATGTTTGAATTTATATGTATATATGCCTGTGTAATTTTATGTATGTATGCATGCGTGTGTATGTGTGTGCACATATACAGTATTAGCTTACTTAAAAAGAATGGTGGAAATTGGGCAATAATTATAATGTATTTTTTCAAATATTCTTTGAGTCACGGGCCCCTCTCTAACTCGTAGACCCGGAATAATGTACCTTCTATATCCTCCTCTAATAGGCCCTAGATGTAATGTAAGATATTTTTATTTTTAAAAGTTGGAAGCTATATTTTTATTGCTTAAGTAAACGAAATGAAATAAAATGAATTGAAAAATACGAAGAAAAATATAAGAGTTAAACAACTTAAAATACCAAGAAATTTTTATGAATTTTTTTTAGAGTATATTTTTTGAAATTTTATTTTTAATTTTTATTTATAATTTTTTTGTACTACAATTCTAATAGCTTAAATTTATTCAAAACAATCCTTGGGCATTCTTAAGGCCCATTTAATATGATTTGTTGTCTAAGTGAAGAAGCCAAAGAACAGAGAAGAATTAATCAAGAAATTGACAAACAATTAAGAAAAGATAAAAAAGATGCCAGAAGAGAGCTAAAGCTACTCTTATTAGGTAAATTTTTAATACTTTTCATAAAAATGCAATATTATATATCAAGATTTACTTTAGATTATCTACCTATATTTATAATATTAGTCTAATAATTTCATTTTATTTACGGCTATTTTTTAATTTACTATCTTTTGTTATGTCTTCTCTTTTCTCTAGTTCTTAATAGCTTATTTTGTTCAAATTTATTTTTTATTTCAAATTTTCAGGTTTTTTGAAATAATGCATTTGTTTTGTTTAAAATACAAATGTAATTATTTTTCATGTTAGAAATTTTTCATAATTTATCAATTGGAAACAAAACATTCCTGATTCTAATATTTCAGAATAATTGAATATTTGTTATTTTTAATATGAAATTTGAGTCAGTGTATTATCTATCTTTAATACCACCTGATTCATATGCTAATATTTCAAATAATTCAAAATGCCCCAAGCTTAATATTAGGGATATATATGTATGGAAAATTGGAATAAAAAGTGTAGCAAATTATTATTTTAGTTTAAAATATCTCGATTAAATTTTTATTGATACTATATTAATACAAATAAATTGTACGCCCATAGTGGACCGCCTCTTCTACCTGCCTCTTGGTACTCCACTGATTTGAGTTCTATATAATATTAAATCAAATTTTTACTAGATGAAGTTATAAATATTCACTCTTACACAAGTGGAATCATTTTGTTGATTTGCTTTAAACTAGTGTTTTCAGATCTCTTGTTTTTTTACGATCATTCCTGTTTTGTCTGATACTAAGATAGACCGCCCCTTTATTTTTATTTTCCTATTTTATCATTCTAAAAAAGGTTAGAAAAGTATAGTTTGAGGTATGATTTATTATTTATAAAATCTAACGTTTTTATTCGATGATGTGAGGGACATTTCTTCCTATACTAAATAGATTTTAAATCGCGTAAATTGACGCCAATAAGACCGTTTTCGCTATCAAATATCAAATATTTTTTGCTATCGTTGGGGCTAAATTATACAATTATATGAAAAAACTTATTTCGCCCCTCCCCCAATAATTTTTGATTTTTTTGAACTAGTGTATATGCGTTATGTTAATTTAACTAAAATATTTCTGCTGGAAGTATAGTTTTAAATTTCATCAATTTTGTAAAAAAATATAAAGTAGTCTTATAAATTTACGTATGCGCTGTATACACTCTATTTTAAAGGATTGTTTGAATATTTGCTCTCCCCCTAGTTTTTCTATACCAGTAATTTTGAAAATTGCAAAAAAATTCGCCCCTCAATAATTTTAAGGATATGCTCCTCTGATTTAAATATCCCGGGAAGAGTGGTACCGTGTCAAATGAACTGTTTCCCCGTCCTAACGGAAGCCTATGTCTTAATTATTTTTTTTATCCTTTGAGGACTAGTTTGTCACCATTCCTCTAAGAAGTTAAAATCATCTGCTTTAAATATATAAAATTACATTGAAAAATTTAGACGAATAATCAAAATTCTGGTCCTCAAAGAGTTTGTATATATCTTAATATGACAAATATAATTAATCATGTACAACCAATGAATTTAAAATGTTATTTTCCCATAGCATTTTAAATTGTGTAAACAATTTACATATTTGATGTTAATCTATATGTTCTGAATCGTCTTATTAAGCGAGGCTATCAAAAACCCTAAATATTAGGCTCTAAATTGAACCTTATCTCATTGCCAGGAGTCTACAAAAGTATAATATTTAAACCAAATTTCAATTTGTTCTTATAGAGATACTTTGAGGTGTTTTATAGTCAGATTAATTTTTATTTTTTGGCCATAATAATTGAGTTCCACTCATCACTATATCACTCATTTTAACCCATTTAAGACCAAGCAAAGCAGACGATATCTAAAAAAAACGCAGACGATTTATATTCAAAGTCATTGAAAAAAGCAGACGAAGATGAAATTACTTATGTTCCAAAATAGGAACATTGGTCGTAAATGGGTTAAGGCCTTGTAAAAACCAAATATTTTTGGGAAAGTTTTACTTTTTTGCTTTTATTAAATATCCTATGCAAATAAACTTTGCTTAGTTAACCCTTCTGGTTAGAAAGCACTTTTAGAGTCTACTAATACCCAAACTTTTTTTTGGGGTAAGTCAAGTGTCCCTCTAACCAATTTAATATGGAACTAATTAATGTTAATTATTAAATCCATCAATTTTTATATCTCCCCGTCAATAATTTGATGTTTCTATGCCATGACATGCATTCCCTGGATATCATCTATATCCCTACAAGTGTATTGAAAGAATAAGAATCTAACTCCTTGATTAAAAACACGATTTATAAAAGATTAGTCTATATATATATGAAATTTTTTTATAAGTTCCATAACGCTCATTACTCTTGAAAAATTGCTAAGATTAGCCATCTGGTAATTTACTCCCACTTTAGGAATCAAGACCTTACATTACACCAATGCACCCGAACTTTTTTGCTATCGCAGCCCATTGCGCCGAAGTTTTATAGCCCATGCCCCTTCCATTAACGCGTGATTTATAAATTTTCTTGTAAGTAGTGTTTCAGAGTCGAAGATTTTAAAGGGATAGGAGTCGGAATAAGTATCTAATATACTTAGTCTGTTTTTATTTAAATATTTCGAAGTCGGAGGTAACAATTAGGCCTATATAGTTTCAATTTTTAAGTATTTGGAGTCGGAATTGTATTTTTGTAAGTACTTGCAGTCGGAGTCTCGCTCGGAATATTTCCCTCTGACGACACTTCGACCCTTTAGTTTGAAGGAAAAGGGAAGAAACGAAACCCAATTTTTTTCCTTACAATCTAATAATTATGTACCAGTCAACTAAATCACAGCATTTCTACGAAGTTATTTTATATAAAAAGAACCAGTCTTGTAATAATAAAATCAAAATAAGTCTTAACAGCTATTTTGCTGAACCAGTGGGATGTCTGCATGTGGATTTGCGAAGTAATTTTTAAAATTCATGGTATAATGTTTGCTAAATCCTGTCATATACAACAACATGAAGAATTAAATCTAGAAATTCATTCTGTATTCCATTTGGGATGCTAGATACATGAAGTTCAATACAAAATTGATTAATTACCAAAGAACTTTGTTTTTTTGATAGCTCTGGAACACTAAAGATGTTTAAAAAATGATAGCTTTGAAGAACTGATTTAGCTGGGCCTGATTCTCATCCACAGTCCACGATGTATTTGAAGCATAACAACAACTTTTGCAAGATTGATTTTCCGACTCCAATTTTGTAGTTTTAGAAAAATGCTAGAAGACTATTTTAAAAAGGAGAACATGTTTCCTTCTTTTGAATTTTTTAAAATTTAGGTTTTTCAGATGGTCAATAATGTCGCCAATGGTTAGGCTTAGGGTTAATCCATACTTCATGAGATACTGGATCTTTCTTTTTTTGGACCTCCAGAAACAACTTTTTTAATCTTGAGATCACCTTAACGGTTTTTCCTTTTGATAACCAATGTACTGGTGTGTAGAAAATAATGGCTTCAAACTGAGCATTCATGTTTTTATATAATTGTCTAAATTGCCAAGCTTGAGTGCTATAACTTTCAAGTTATAATTTTTATTCCAGAATCAACCACTTCGTTAATAAAAACAGAGTCTTAACTGGTACAGCATATCCTCAGGTCATGCAGTGGATGCATTTTGCCTAGGTTGCTATTTACTTTTAACCGGATTCCAAATTTCAATCCCAACATAGCATGTGCACCATTCGTATACACCCAATTTATCTTTCCCTATTTAAAGCCTTCTTGATGAAAAAAAATCGAAACTTTTCTCAAAAATTTGTTTTTGATTTTGTAGTGATTTCTAATGAACTGTTGAACTAGAATTCGTTAATGTCATCAGTATGAACTTACCTCACAGAAGCGAGAAGTTGAGAACATGAGCATACGCCTGTTAACTCTTCGAATTAAAAGGAGAACAGCTGCGAAACCTTTATTTCTGCCATAATCTGCTTTTTCATATCAATAGAAATTCTAAAAATACACTTCTCTGTATTATTTAATTTGAAAAGGCTACTTCTTGAATACGCCTTCCCCTCTGCATTCTCCCGATGAAACAACTCACTGACATCAGGTTTTCGACTTTTGAGGCATCGTTCATATCGTTTAAAAAATCCGAATCCTTTATCACGGTATCTGGATGTTTCGTTTAAAGGTGACATTCAGGTTTCCGTGCCTTCATTGACTCTGTGATCAAGACAGCATGGCATAAAAGACATTGTAGTTTCTCAATACATTAACATATACAGTTTGGTATAGTACCGGAACGAAATTATAATGATATATTTATGTTAGAAAACGCATTGTAATGCTCTATGACAATATTCAAAAGTTTAACAATGATAAATAAAAAATGTTTCAAGAGATGTAATAATGGCAAGTTATTCTTTTCCTACAGAGCTATGCCACCCTTCTGCTAAATCTCCGTGACTCCCTAGTGCGTCCCCACGTAAAGGTCGGGAACTCCTGCTTTAGACTAAGTTCAGTTTTTTCTTGAAAACTAATGTAATCTTTTTATAGTATACGTTACTTTATGATCAACTCTTTTATTGAATCCTTATCGTGTTCAATATAGAAATGTTTCACTAAACCATTCATTTAAAAGTCATGTTTGAAACATCGTGATTTTCTCCCTATGCTCAACCTTCAAAAAATGAAAGAATTTATTAAGTTAACGCCAATTTTTCAGGGATAAAGTTTTACCTGTAATTGATTCAAGTAGGAAACAATTTATATTCTGTGTTACCTTAATAATATCTAAACATAACTTAAGGGTTTAGGTAAAAAGTCTAATGGAAGCAGCTGAATGTACAATGATTATTTTAAAAATGATGATCGATAACCTTTTTTATGAATATAATTGTTAAGCTTAAAAAACATTTGTATGATGTATTTATTTTTATTTTGATAGTTACTTTTCTACGATATTATATATAATACACTCAAATAATATAATGTATAATAGAAAAAAGTTTTTAAAGCAATTGAATGTATTCAAATAATAACATTCTATAACCTTGGACAAATATTACATTTTTTATTCTTGAAAATTTGACTCATAAATACCATTGCATGAATTTAATTAGGAAGAGCACAAAACGAAATTACGCCAGACTCAACAAATGTTTTTTACAAATATTCTCTCTTGGTATGTTTGCACTACTTTTTATGGAAAGAGATGAACCTTGAGGATTTTATAGCCTGAATGAATGACTTTTTTTGGGAGGTAAAAGAAATGTATTTAACGAATCACGTTTCAACGAACATTATATGGAATTAGCTACTTTTTTGAATTAAAGTTCAACTCTCATGATTCTTTTGAAGATTAATTATCTGTTTTCTTTTTCAATGGAATTTCAGCTTCATATTTAAAGCAGACGATTTTCCTTTCTTGTGGCACTGGACCTCAAAGGATTGAGATAAAGAGCAAGGGTTCGGGGTTGCACAGAAAATATCCGCCTCCGAGTGCTTATAAAAGTCCGACTTAAACTCCAAAGACATAAAAAATTAGGATATTTAACGCCAATTCTTAGTTCCGTCTTCGACTGAATAAGTTCCACTCTATATGCCTAGAAAATAGCCGGAGTCGGGGGAGTCATAGATTTTTAAATGATCGGAGTTGCACATCTCATATAATTTAGGAGTGAGCGTCGCAGTCAATTTTTTTGCCCTTCGAGGGCCAATGTAGCATCTGTGTACCACCGAACAGGGTTATGGAGTGTGAAAAATATTTTTAGACTCCAACTCCACTTATGATTTTGCGACTGCAACTCTATTTATCTGTATTTTTTAACACCTGTGACTCCCCGTCCACACACATATAATTTTGCGGCTTTGACTTTAAAATTTATAATTATGCAACATGAACTCTTCTCTTTCAAATATTATAAATCTCCAATATCAAATGATGTAAAATTGCTCTAGAAACATTAGTTATAAATGACTTATTCACTAGCTAGTTTTCAATATACAACTAATGTTAAAAGGGTGATGATGATGACATGTAGTACCATATTTCAAAGTCGTTTGTGAATGTCGATTTTAGATAGTAATTGCAAGATGTCCTGAATCTTATACTCTTCTGTTTTATGTTGCAACGCAAAATATTTGATCTATTTTCTTCAACATAATATATTAAAATGTTATTTATTGTGGTTTAGTGTCTTTCTTACGTTGTCTTCAAAAAGATTTTTAGATTATTGTCTATAACATTTTTATCTAAGCCAAAACAATAGCATTCAAAAACTGAATTTATCCAAGATTATTTTTTCAAAAGTGTTTTGTTTAAATTTTTTTCCATAAATAATAAATAAATATATTTTCTCGAAAAATGCTTACATTAGTGGAAGTGGACGCACGATAAGTCAAGATTCCCAACTAGTAATATTAACTTATAATCCGAAAAATGCTCTAGTTTGAAGGTTTTCCCTTTCTTACTTTTACATAACTAATCTAAAAAAAGTAAATGAAATAAGTTTATTAAATTTTATGAAGATTCTAAATTGCTATGGGGAATTTTTAGATGTTCCTGTACTTTTATTTATTTTAAATGTGTTGATATATACTTGTGTTCTGATTATTCTCTGTCCTGTTTTTTAAAGGCTTTCTCCTTGACGTGTAGATGAGAGTTTCTGATTTCTTGATTAAATAATTTTATCGACAAATGAGATAAAATTTAAGAACTCTTGAGAAATTAGAAATAAATTTATAAACACCAATATGAATACAAAAAGTATAAAATACATATATATCTTTTCTTAACATTTTTGGAAATTTCTTCCATAATCTCATGAAAAATTAAGTCCTTTGTTAATTTAAGGCATGCATGATCAAGCATTTAGTGATATTTGCAAAGATTCTGAAAGTTTAGAAGTTTAAATCTTACCAAAAATATCAAGAGATTTTTTTGATTGAAAATAAAAAGAATAATTTATTCAAGTCTCGTGTGCACTTTCTTTAAAATCAAAAGGCTTAACAATTCTTGAAGTCTTTAAAAATGAGACTCGAGAAATCTGGTGACAGAAACTCTAGCATGGATCATTATGAATTAGACATGTATTGGGTGTGAAATTTTTTGTATCCGTGGATGCGAATGCGGATATCATAATTGCTATTCTAAGCAAACTCAAGTTTTTGCGAATGTTTAAACATAAAAGATTCGCGCATGAAGATGTTAAGAGAATGTAAAAAATTGTGTAGATATCCGATACATCTCCACTATAAATTATAATTTTTCTATGCCGCTCCTAAATGTTTTTTTGACATACTCTGGCCTTGTTGCTATCAGTTGGCAAACTCTCTTTAGTCCCCATGGTCTCCTTCACAATGCGGTCTTGTACGTATATATATGATTTAACCTCCATTAGTGATCACTAACACTTTTCAAAGTGGCATTTTGTTCTTGCAAAATTATGTATCTTTTTTACGATGAAAACTTTATTGATTTCGGGTGTATAATTGTGCCTATGGATGAGGGGGGGGGGCAACTATGATGTTGATGGCGTGCGTATAGAGAGATGTGTTGAACACTGATCTCCAAACTACCTGAACTAACCCTATCGTTAATCTTATTCTAGTTGTTCGAAGTTACACCATAACGATTGCATCCTATAATTTATTCAATGTAGTTAGCATTTCTATATCTTTCGTGCAGATTCATTATATCACATCAGATATATAATGTGCGTATGTATGGATTCATGATTTTTATCAATTTAATTATTTTATTCTTTTTGAATAAGATTATGTCAACTAATTCAAATCTTGTTAATGGTACGACGCCTAATCTTCTTTCGTTCTATATTAATAAAAATATTGAGGATATTTATGCATGTGCGATGCTTCCTCAAAAAGCGCATGAATGGGATGGATATGTTGAAAAAAAGTGTCTGATCTCAAATAACGTCAGGCAGTGTCGTATTATTATTATCAGATTTTTTTTATAAATAAAAGAGTATTTTGATGTGTTTAATTTTTTTAGTGTTTATTAGTGAAAAAAATATATTTTTTATAAAACAAACAATAACTTTTCGAGTGTACACAATTTTGAATTTATTGCAGGGGAAGTTCATCCTCTTTTTTGAATTGCAGGAACCAACAAAATATTCCCTTCTGAAATAAAATCAGAAATAATCACACATAAAATTGTAACAAACTTATCAAGAAATACGTGTAATCATAAAATGTAAAAAAAATCGATACGGTTTTAACGTTGTCTCCACTTTCCCATACATACCAAATCAAATACATATAACAAATTATCATTTTTATGAAAACTACACGATTTTTGAAGACCATTATTGTATACTGTTATCTCCAAAGAATAAACACCCATGCAAATATATGATAAGGTAGTGATATCCAATTAATTCATTACTAAAAATTGTGAGGGGTTTTCTCCTTTGTCCAGTATTTTGAGGTTTTGTTTGATCCAGATTAGGTCATAAGCATACCTTTATCGGGAAATATAATTCGAAATAGGGCCTATCTCGTACAGAGCTTTCTAAAGTCTCTAGTTCCTCCCGCTCCCCTTAAATCAAACAATACGCGAATTCTTGAGTTGGTCCTAAAGCACTCAATTCCCAAAAGTAGCTAATTTTGCTAAAAATGACACGACCTACTACACACGGGGTTTCACATGCTGCTGCTGTCTTGTGCACACAACAATATAAATAAATGTATACATTAAATAATTATCGATAAAAACAATTTTTGTCATCCAGTAATTAACTCTTAGAGCTATGTTTTAGTTTTAAAAATGTATTGATTTGCAAAATATATATTCTCAATTTCAATTAAATCAATAACACACAGATAGATATACACACTCGCACACGCACACAAATAATATGTATGTTGTGATCCCCTTTCATTCTATATCGGCTGCACACACTCACTAATACCACTAACTCACTTTTCCTACTTCTACAATCTGCATAGAAGGCAGCCAAGAGCTCACGCCACCACCACACAGATTCATGGGATGGTGTGTCTCCTATAATGAAATGGCTACTAGTGCTTCTTTACCCCTCTGATACTTCTCTACTCGCTTTTTATTCATGATATCGATAACATTTTATTCACACATTCATTTGTTTCTGCACCATAATTTCATCCAGCCACACTTCCAGCCCTTTACTATATCGCAATAAGGGGCAAACTATTCTATTCATTATCCCCCAAAAGAATTGTTCACGCTGTCGTTACCCCAGTGGTGGTGTAGGTGTAGGTGTAGGTGTAGGTGTAGGTGTAGGTGTAGGTGTATCTACCCGGGGCTCCTTCCTCCACGTATTTTAATTAAAAAGTATAATTACACTTTAAAACGCCGAAAACTGGAAGAGACATGTGTGTGTGTGTGTGTATGTAAGTATACAAAATTAAAAGACAAACTTTAGCGATCATTATTGGATTGTTTAGCACTTAATTGCAAACATTTATATAAATGATATATTAACAGTGGAACGACCAAGTCTGTTAATTTCCGCACTTTTAATTTAAATGCCTTTTTAAGAGGTAAAAAATTTGTTTAGAGGAAACGACAACTTCTTTTTTAGGCATAAATAAAAACAATCATTTTCCAATATTGGTTCTTTTCCCTTGGATATAATTTTCCTGGGTGAAATTTTTTGTAGGTGCGATTCTCTTAACAAAACTTTCATGGGTGAAATTTATTTTGTTTATTCATACATAACTATTTCTATCAATGTATTCATTTTTTTATAAAATATTAACCCCTCCCCCTTGTAATATTTTTTAATTTCTATGACTACACAGAATAATTATAAATGAGCAAAGGTCTGATCGATATAATAATTTTGAGAATGGTCTTGCTAGGGACATCATAGGTATTGACAATAAGTCGATGAGCATTGTGTTTTGCAGTGAACTTTAGTGAGGGGTTTGTTCTAGTCCTAACAACTCGCTGACCGTTTGAAAGCTATCATCTACCGCTACAGGCTTATGGTGACCACTTTGATCCCCTCTGTTTTATTCGTCTCTGCAAGTCCATGAGTTGCAGCCCAGATAGCATGTTCCTCAATCTGACCCTGGTTGAGATACTCTCACCCACGGATTAATGCATCATAAATATCAGCATATTTTTTGTAGTAAATTGACTACGCACAAAAATGCATACTTTTTTGCTACTTTTTTTTCATTAATAACATGCAAATCTGTATTTTTAATATTTCAGTGAAACTTCTTTCCATATTCTTCTTCAGATAAGTTGAATGGATCGATAAACCAATCTTGTTAACAACCACCAGCTTTAATAAACTTTCATGGCTGGACATCAAGAGATGTCATGTCCAGCCATGGGTTCGAGCTCAGGATTACTCACATCAATCTACTTATCTTTTAAGCAATCAAATTACGCTAAAATGGGAACAACTATTTTGAATATTTCTTGAATAAATTATTTTAGCCTTTTATTTCAATTTCGCAAAAATACATAAAATGAGACAATAACTAGTTAATTTTTTTAAAATTCATATCCATAAAAAATTAAAATACAGTTAAACCTGTGTTAGCGGTCACCTTGTCGTCACCTGTCTAAGTCTATACTCTATACCAACCACTCTACAACATGGCGTTTCAGTATAACCGTAAAAGAATAGAACCTTGATAGCTCCCTTCTGTAAAACGCTCATTTTAATGGGTCCCATGCTTGTCCATTATAAATAGGTTTTGCTGTAATATATAAATAGATAAATCTATACGCGCCAGAATTATTGGGACAAGGGGTATTCATTTTTAAAAATATTTTATATATATATAAATTTGTCTTTATAAAAAATCAAAACGATATATTACTTAAAATGTGTGCAGTGCCAATAATGGAAACGTTAGCATACCTGTTTGAAGAGTGAGAGATTTCTTAATAAGGTGTAAGAAGAATCTTTGGTTTCGTTTACGTGAATTTCTTTTTTGTAGAATCTGTTGATTCTCATATTTGCAGAAATCAATTCACCCCTTATTGAGATAGATGCGAATTTTAAAGGGAGGAAAACAAGCTGTGACGAAGTACGTTTTGACGATCATGAGAAGTGAATCAACTTTTCTAAGTGAATGCTAGTACCTCCTTGAGGGTAATAAAAAGATGATTTAAGTTGATGAAAAAGTAAAGATAATAATTCTTGTTATCGAAAAAAAGATGATGATGATGATGATGATAGGAGAGCACATTTTTTCCTCCTTTTTTTAGTGCAACACTAATGAAAGTCCGACTAATTTTACATCTTGCTACTAAGATTTCTTCATGAGAATCATGGGTTCATAACCACAGCCTTGTTGATCTATTTTCAACGAGGCATGCGATTATTACCTGAGATTGCCTGGCACCCATAATTTCTTCAAATAATGATAAAATTCTTGAACATTTTTGCTTTCATCCTAATCAATCTTTCAACATCTCAGTGAAAACTTCATTTTAAAATATATGGGTTTACATGGAAAGTTGGTATTACTAGAAAAACTAGGCTTACTTTCTAGAAAGGCTAGAGCCGAAGCCTAATCTATTTCGAGCCAGCTGCCCAATACTGATTCCTTTTTGTATATTGCTTGCGCTTCGAACAACATAACTTTTCAATGATCTGTGTTTTTTTGCTTCAATGACGTTTCGACCAAGAAATTTTAAACATCTGACATTTCAACCAAATGAAGATGTTTTCAATCTTTGAACTATTTCAAAATTTCCGTTATAAATAAGTTATTCTACCTCAAAATTCAAATAGTGCGGTTTTCGAAAAATGAATTCTTGATCTGCAAATGAACAAGCTATCAAATTGTCTCGGAAATAATATTCCTTTTTTTCTAATGCCCAATTAATGTCAATGTATTGTTTCTTCTTTTTGGGCATAAAAGCCAAAAAAATTTTTGCACTTCTGTATTAGTAATAGAAGATTAACCTCTTTGCATCATGCTCACGATCATATTTCATCATGCAGAGATGATATAAACAGATTTATCAATAGACCTCATCAATAACGACACCAACATTTAACCACAATCACTACAGACATTCTATTTTTCACAGATTTATTTTATGTCTAATGCATATCAATATAAATACATGCATTAATAATAATCAATTGATCGACATTAGCTCTATCATTTTTATGATTTTCTAATTTAAGATATTCAATTTTTTATACGCGCAATCTCAAGTACGCATGTACATTGCACATATATACTGGGGTATATTGAAAGGAGAAAAATCGTAGCCCACCCCTGAGTTATCCTCACCAAAACATACTTGTCTTTACTACCACCTCTATTATTGTCTATAATAACCGACTTAAATTTTCCCCAATTAATCCTAATTAAGCATATTCAGCCTTGATTAGGCGACTGATGGTTCCCTCGAGGGGTCTCTTAGCCCGTTGACCCGTTGATGACCAGTGTATAATTGCCTGCTTAAAATATATAAAAATCGATTGAAAAAGAAAGCAGGCGATTAGTCTTCCTAATTATGGTCCTCAAACAAAGGGAAAATTTTTTTCGGATACTGTTATCGCACTGGTCATCAACGGGTTAATGCAGGTTTGCCTGTAGTTTCAATTTTTGTTTACAATAAAACGCTTTCATTTAATTAGTAAAATTTAAATGATTTATTATCGTCTTCAGTGATTGAAGTTTAACAGGAAAAAATATAAACACAGATAAAATTGATTTCGTAAGAATTGTGCTTTCTCATGTTAAAAAATCGTATAGGGAAACTTTACTAACTCTTCCGATTCCTAGAAATGGATAACGGCTTTGGAAGGCTGAATAAGCATCTTTGGTGAACATATAGAATCTAAAATGTTTAAATTTACACTCTATTACACGTGGTTTAATCGAAGCCCGAAGTAAAAATCGGCGTATAATATTGTTATTCTTAAGTATTTGGAGTTGGATTCGATTTTTTGTGAGTAAGCACTTGCAGTCTCTGGGTGCGATATTTTGCATCCAACTTCACATCCCTGTTAGATTCGAATTTTACTTCAATTTTGTTGAAAATTTTATTGGAAAATGAATATTTCAGTTTTTAGAGTTTTTTTAAATATAAATTCCTCCCTTAAAGAACTACTCTTACTGTAGTATTTAAAACCGAAACTATGCTTTACTTTATTTTTGCTAGTCAAAACGAGCGAACTTTTTGATTAGTTTCTTGTATTTTTAAATTTTATGCTTCCCTCAGAAAAATTTGATGAACTTTGAAATTTCTATTCACTTCTTTCTATCATTGATTGCACAATGTGAAAATAGTAGCACTTTTTTCTCGCATTTTTACGTCAGTAGAGTAAATCAAAAAACTAATTCACTTTTGTGATGAATTAATTAAAAAACTTATTCTTCCTTACCATTATTTTAACAAACAAAAGTCATAGAGTAAACACTTTTTTGAAATGAGGTTTATTTGGTGTCAGAATTTTGTAAGTACTGGCTGGGGTCGTAGTCGGAGTTGAATGTTTTCCCTCCGACTCAAAATACTTTACAATTTAAAATATTCAACGACAACTCTTCCTTCCCGATTTCGATAAAAGAAGCGCGATTCCACTTCTTCACAAAAATTAGACTTATTTTTCCGATGTTTTAAAATGCTTAAATGAATAATTTTTAACACTTAAAAATATCCTACTTCTAAGTTTTATTTGATACACTCCTATCCAATTAAAATCTGTGACTCAAGAACCCCGATTTTATATTGAATTACTTAACCGGCTATCGACCACAGTCGACATATGTCGACTTTACAAAAATAAAATCGTCTGCGTTTATCAATGCTCTTTAATACAAATCTTCTGCTTTACATTAGATATCGTCTGATTATTCTGGTAGTTACGTTACGTTACCAACATTTTGAAGAGGATTCGTCTGCTTTCTTTTTCAATGGAATTTTATATATTCAAAGCAGATGATTTTCATTTCTTGGGTCACTGGTGACCCTCTGGTCCTCAAAGGGTTCATCTTTTTTTCTGGGATCAAATATGCTAATTCTTTCAGAATAAAAAATCGCAGCGCTATTTTAAAAATAGGTATTTGCATAAATAAATCCTTTTTTCAAAATGAGAAATTGTATGAATAAATTATGCTTGAAGAAATCTCCTTCTCACAGACGTTTAAGATTTAGAGGAATCAAATTCATAATGAATTAAATAGATAATATTATTCTTTTGAATGAGTGAATGGCTATAATAAATAATTATTTGTTTGTATATACATATATAATATTATGCGTGTATTTGTGTGCTTTGAAATATACCATCGCATCCAGAAAGAAGTAAATGAGTACAAACTTAATTCATTTGTTTTGAAAGGAATTTTCCTTTAGCCTTGTTGTAGTTAAAGCAAACTGTTCTTAAAAATAACGAGCAGATGTGTTTGCGCGTGCGCCCGCCTGTTTCTATGAAAAATGAGGTTTCGGAAGGACTTGTGTAAATCGGGGGGAGTTGTTTTGGAAAAAAATTCGTTTTACCCTTTAAGCACCGCCGCCTCTATCGCCTCGCTCAAGTTCATGGAGAGTATGGTAAAATAAAATGGCTTGAGTTATATACTCCTTTGAGAACCACTGTCAAGTATTGGAAATCGTTTGCTTTAAATATATAAATTTCAATTGAAAAAGAAAGCAGACTCTTATTCCTCAAAATTCTGGTCCTCAAAGGGTGAAACACATGAAAATTAAAATAAAGATGAAAGGGACATCGAGTAAAAGAGTCCTTCATCCTTTTGGTGACCAAAGATTCACGTATGACACTTTGCATCAATGACTTCTTGTTGTAGTAAAAAAATACATTTAAATTAACTTAACCATTTACGGCCAATGTTCCTATTTTGGAACATAAGTAATTTCACCTTCGTCTGCTTTTTTCAATGACTTTGAATATAAATCGTCTGCATTTTTTAGATATCGTCTACTTTGCTTGGCCTTAAATGGGTTAAATCAATATTTTGTAGACATTAAGTTTGTACACAACATATTGATTTGTTTTGAAAAAATTAAAAAAATATTTAAAACGAATGCTGATTAATTGCTAAATATAGTTACTTAATTAATTAATTAGTTGTATTTAAAAAATATATGCAAATAAGGTATATTTATTGTTAGTAGCAGAGTCGCGGAGTCGGAGATTTTAAAGAGATATGAGTTAGGGCGGTTTTTTTTAAGTATTAAAAGTCAATTTTTTTAAATAATAAAAAAATACTTTTCTTTTTTTTCAAAACTCATTTAGAGTTTCGCTTCTTTAGTCGAAATCCGGAATGAATAGTTTGCAAGCTTTCAAGTGTTTGATTTTTTTCTCCGACTTCATAGTTAGTTATCTAGTTAGTTAGTAATAGTTATTTTAGCAAAGTACTTCATAAGTTTTATAATGTTCTAAAAATTCGATTTCCTCGATTTTACTTTGAATTATCCTCGCTTTAACCCTTTAACTTTTTTTTGAAAACGTCTGCGTTTATCAAAGCTCTTTAATACAAATCTTCTGCTTTACATTAGATATCGTCTGATTATTCTGGTCGTTAACCGGTTAAAATGTGCGTGCCTGGAATTGTACTACTGTGTAATGTCGTAGCGTATTGCACAAGCATCAGAGTTGGAGTGGAGAAAAGCAGTTTGGGGTCTTCCTTAGCACGGGTTTTTTTTGCAAAAGTGGATTTAACTTTTTTTCAAAGAAAGTTTGAATAAACTTTATAAAATTTTTCATTTGTAAAGAAACAAAGTTTGTTGTATCTAATATAGCATACTCATTTATTATAAATAAATTTTAACAATAAAAACACATTCTTTTTAATTCAAAAATTTGTATTTTTTCCATATATTAAAACGTTCCCCCTGGATCCGCAATATCTGATTAAATAAACATCAAACTAAATGCTTACTTGCAAAATCTATTATGCATTAAAGTACTTATTCGGTTTTTTTCGGCATGAATCGACCTTTTTCCGTTATTTTTAAATTTGCACGAATAAAAATATTTTTTTGTCAATTTTAATGCAAGTTTTTATATGAAATGAAAGTAACCTTGAAAACAGGTAAACTATATTATTACGATAAATAAGTTTTTTGGAAAAATTTTAAATCTTGTTCTGTCAATTTAGGTACGGGAGAAAGTGGGAAAAGTACTTTCATCAAACAAATGAAAATCATTCACGGAGACGGTTACTCTGACGAAGATAAAAGGAATTACATAAAGCCCGTGTATCAAAATGTTTTCATGGCCATGGTTTCCTTAGTTCGTGCAATGGATTCTCTCAACATACCGTATTCAAATCCTGAAAACACTGTATTTTTGCTTTTTATGAATTCACTGTAGCTAATTTTTCTATTCACAGAAATGAATATCCACAGGTCACGCTATGATTGTAGAATCAAAGGTTTCATGAAATCCCAGAAAATTTCAAGAATTTTTTCAAATCGCTGTTTCACTTAGGAATTTCATGAATTAGCTAAGGATTTCATGTGATTGCTGAAATGACACATATGAATTAGTGAATTCTTCGAATTCCTAAGGAAAACTGTCATTTTAAGAATTCCTTAAAAGTTTCAGGAATTTCATTAAATTCCTGGTGACAAAACACTTTATTTAACACATATACACCACGTCTAAAAGCATTATCAAATACTTTTGCAATGTGTTGACGTTGTCGTGAGTCTAAATATTTTAAAATAACAAAAAATTTATGAGATACTTTTTTGTGAGAGTCTTAAATTTGTAGAACTTTTTAATGTTCGAGATTTCAAGAAGATATAAAAACAATAAAGTTCAATTCACGAACATTCTTAACTCGAAAGGGCAAATAAGCAAGCATGACTCGAAAATGACACGTCCTATATGCAATCTTGTGCTTATTGCTTATAAATAAAAAATATTTAGTTAGTTAAATCAATCATTTTAAGACAAGCGAGAGATCATCAATAATATATCTCTTTATAGTAAGTAGTTACCTAAAATTATTACTTTAATTGGAGAGTAAATTTAATCGCCTATCTTGAAGTAATCCTTTCTTTCTAACGGATCTTTTGTCATGAAATTTTTGAGATTTTGCAAACAAACCACCCCTCTGTATAATTTATTTCCTAAGGAGTTGTCGCCAAACTATGCCATACGGGTCGTATAGTGATCCTCAATCAAATTTTCGATAAACTCAAGTGATGTCATATTTCTACAAAATGTGTATTAACACTATTAAAGCCATGGGATCGCATGAACGCTTAACGTTTTTCAAAAGATTTTTTTAGTTGGAAGGAAATATTTTCAAAGTTTGATCATTTAAGTTAAATTTCATAAGATTTTGGGAATCAGGATAATAAAATTTTTTACCTCAATCGTGCACACGGATTTTATAGATCACGTGTGATAAAGTCTAAAAAACGAATGGCTGATTTGTTTTCCTTGCAATACATAAAATATGTAATGCTTCTCTTTTAAAGTAAAATAAACTTTTGTCTTTGTTACCTTTTATGTTGGTGTCTTTTTAAATTAATTAGCCTTTTTAGATACAAAATAGTTGGCTTTCCTAGTGTTAAATTTTTAAGATCTTGAATCCTTCAAAGTTTAAATCTTTATACTTTTAATTCTTCTTAACCCGTTTAGTACCGATGTTCCCAAAGAAAATGCAGACTAACTCTTGTTTTAAATGTAATTACATAGAGATTACTGAAGTCGTCGGCATTCCCTTTGCGAACATTGGTACTAAATCAGTTAAAATCTTTTACTTTCCTATAATAACCCTGTGTATGTGGTGTATATGACTTGATCGTTGAGGAAATTTTTGAAAATAATTGTAAAATGACTTTCTAAAAAATACTGATGTCAAATCTATCATTTTTTTTGTTTCAAATTTTTCAGGAAAAGTGTCATTTGGTGAAAGAAGTTGATTTTGAAAACATCAGCACATTTGATGAAGTTTACGCAGAAGCCATGATTTGTCTTTGGGCTGATCAAGGCATTCAAGAATCTTATGATAGAAGAAGAGAATTCCAGCTTTCCGATTCCGCAAAATAGTAAATCTTTATCCTTTGTGAACCTTTAAAAATGTGCATGAAAGATTTTTAATTAACACATTTTTTATTACTCTTTACTAATTGTTTTTACATTTTTGCCAATTAACATATTTCTCAAGCATAAACGCCATACTTTTAAAGTGTTGATAAAAAGAGAATTAAAATGGCATCAAAATAATATAGTTTTTTAGATTTTGAAAATTGAAACTATAGTTTTCTTGAAAACTAATCTTACAAAGGCAGAGATGTCAAAGGTTTAGGAGTCGTAGTCGATATCTAATAAAAATTTGCAGTTGGAGGCAGATTTTTTTTTAAAATTATTTTAAATAAGGGAAAAAATAGTTTAATTTTTGCAAGCATATCGTATGCTTCTTCGTTATTTGAAGTAGGGGTTTATAAAGTTTTTATGTAGTTGAAATTGGAGCCAGCGTCTGATTTTTTAAATACTCGGAGTTGAATTTCTGTATGCGCTGGGAGTTCGAGGTGAATATTTTTCCTCCAACTCCGCAAACAATGAAACTCAATTTTAATTAATTTTATTTTCATTACTGATGTAAAAACTCTCGAAAAGTGCTTTTTTAGCCCTAACTTTTCTCGGTATTAACGGTCTCAAAAAATTGAACAACAAGCCATCAATGCGCCATTTTCGCATCCTCCAATTCGCCACTTTTGCCACATGCTCAATAAAGCAAATAAACGTTTGCCTTAGTTACTCAATAAAGATGTTTATTTTCTTTATTTAGATGTAAAACTGAAAAGTAAGTATTCGCTGTTTATAAACGTTCACTAGCTAGATGTGTTCATGGTTACAAGCTTTACTGTATATATCGAAGACATTACGCTTATTTTGACACATTTCATCCCTTCGAAAGTTTTAACTGACTGGCGATTTCATGATTTTAATTACCTTTAAATCTTGTCTACTCTTTCTGGGATGAAATGGCTTAAACATGCACTTCTCGAAACAAAATTAAATATATTTGAAATTTTTACCGTCTACTAGAAGACTAAGAAAACGATCTGTGTTCGCCGCTTGCTGGAACCTTGTGGTACGAACGACTCGATTTACCAATATTTTCTCCAACTTATTTTGACTCGGCGTTCTGAAAAATTAGGCCCTATACAATTCTTTATAATAATAATCGTTTATTACCTAGTTACCTATCGCGTTAATTAATTTATAATGATTTTACATATATCTATATTTTAATAAATGACATATTAAACTCTTTGAGGACTAGTGTGATACGAGTGTTCAAAAAAACAAAGTTCTTCTCTTTTAAATATGTAGAATTTCATTGAAAAAGAAAGTAGGTGAGTAGTCCTCAAAATTCTGGTCCTTAAATGATTAATTTACTGTCGTGATTTAAATAAAAAATTGTTTAGCTTTATTAACTTATTTATCAAACAAATTATTCTATATACTCAAGTATCTTGCCACTTTTTAACACACACTAACTTTTTTTATCGTCGCAATGTTGGCGATATATAAATTCATATAATTAAAATTTTCCTAGTTATTATTCACTTAGTAAAAAAATCAAATTAGCACACAGATAAAAATATTCTTATATGATTTGTGTACAAACGTATACAGTTAGATGGTTTTCTCCAAAAATACTTTGATTAGAAAAATGTTATTAGTGACAGAGGTCCTAAAAAATTAGTCGTACATAATCTGCGTCACAAATATTACCTCGAATGATACTCTAAGAATTACCTGGATGTGTGATAAAATCAAGCTTTGGGATGGAAAATTTAACTCACTTTATTCCATTGTCGGTCTCAATTTACGCAAACGATTTCTTGATTTTGAGCTACTTTTATATCACATTATATCTCGCTTGTCATTTTTGGAATGAGATCTGTTAAGTTCGTGAACCGATCTTATATACTCCATATCTATTGTATACGAGGAACAGGAGACGTTGATAAACGCATTAACAAAACTAAGAACTCATGTTTTATTCTTGCTTTACTTTTCGATATTTTATCGAATGTTCATTCTTGCCTAAAAAATTGATTGTATTTTAGTTATTCATTAAACTGTGAGTTATTTTCTTAATTTGTTTTTTCACGCACGCTTCTCGTGCACACTGACTTCATCAATATCTCTTTTGTAATACTTTATAAGTTTGCTTCTTCATATTTGACGTTTAATCAACTCTCTTTATATTTAAGACAGCGTGCTTTGTGTTTCGTTTTATAATGCGTTCTTATAAAGCGCTATTTGATGCTAGTCGGTGCATGCTGACCGAACCTGGATTTTATGAATCGTGTGTTTCACGTACTCGCCTCGGTCCCCTACCGTAAGTAAAATTGAGGTTCCATTTTATTTGGTAGTTCATAGTTGTGTATTTCTGAGTTTTGCTCATGTTTTTTACTTAAATCGTTGATTTTCCAAAATTAGTCGTCCGTCTTTGAATGAATTTTTATGTAAATCTTAAAGCAGACAATTTTTATTTGGTGAGTTACTGATTTTACACATTGTGTTTAAAAGGGTTAGGAATAAATAAAAATATTAATATATATTTGGCCCACGTTGAATAGTTTGGGTCTGGTAAAAATCTTTGACTAAATCGAACATTAAAAATCAGGTTTTATTGTGTTCCTTAACCCTTTCATAAACAATAGATTTGCAATGACGTAGGAAATAATAATATTGTCTGTTTCAAATTTCATTAATTTTTTCGTGAAAGGATAAAGGCCCGCATTTTTGAAAACGAATCGCCTGCTTATCTTTCCAATTACTTTTTATTTTAAATTAACGCATTTTAGGGAAAGTAGATGGACTCTTACCTTCAATCAAATTAAATAGGAATTACTAAAGTCGCCTACTTTGTTCTGTCGTAAATGGGATAAGCAGACCATTTTTATTTTATGAGGCACTCGTGTTGTATTGGGACTGAAATGGTTAAAGCTTTTTATCCTACAAAACTATGAACTCACATTTGGGGAGGCGATAGAAAGTTTTTAGAGTAAATACAGTAAAATGAAATTTCGCTCTCCGAATAATTTCAACATTGTGCTCCCCTGTACAAACTATGCCTAAAGAGATTAGGATTTGATAATGCTTAACGTTTATAATTTGTTTCAGGTTTTTTTTAATAATTTTTTCACTCTAATGAGATGAACTGTCTACTATCGAGTCGCATGGCTTTTCTTGCTTCTTGAGGTATAAAGCTCTTCTTGTTTCTCAGTTTTCTTGAGATTTAATAATTACAAAAATCATGAAAAAAGAGACAAGATAATTTGTAGTTGTTTTAATGAAAGGTAGTAGAAGTCGATTCATTCAAACTTATAATTAATTCATACAATTGTGAAATCCCTGTGCTTCTTTGCTCATTTATGCTTTGATATTATCACCACGAATCTCTGATTTATTGCACTAATTAAAATTGATGAATTCTTCATCGTTTTCAGGTCATCGCGTTTATAATACCTTTCTCTACTCAAACAACCAAATCTTTCATGCCTACAATTGTTAATACGCATCATGGATTATAACAGGTTAACACGGAAACTCTATTACCCGTGCCCCAACTTCTCCCGCACAATTTTTTTACTCAAATAAATAAAAATAAAACACTTTATTAAAATATTAACTAGTTAGTTATTTATTTGGTTAATTTTTTGGCTAGTAATAGTAATACTATTTGGCACCAGAAACACAAATCGAAATACATCTGTAAAAGCTTAAAGTATCTTAAAGAGTTGATTCAAATTTTTATAAAATTCTATAGGAAACATTATACATACTACATTTCACTTTTCTTGGTGCAAGGAATTTGAAAGATCTATCGTGAAAAGAAGCAAAAAAATTTCCTTTTCAATTCTTAATTATATTTTTCAAAATTCATCAGTGAAACAGACGCGGATTCTTCTTAAACAACCAGAAATTCATATTCTTGATTTATATATTATCATTTTTCGCATATAATAATATGAATTTTTCAACGGATAACGCCTAACTCGTGAATATTTAACAACATTTCATGTCTTTTTCTCAATTTTTTTCTGCCGTGGACCCCACAAAAAAAGTAAATACATCAAGAACCCCCTACAACCAAAACTTATTCGAAATATATACTCCAAAAATATAATAGCATTTATATTTTATATAGAATTATATACGTAACCTTGGAAAGGTTAAAATATTGACAGCAGGGCCTTTTTTAAAGTTTTGTTAGTGATGGGCCCGCGAAAAAAATATAGACTACACAAACAGAATGTATGAATTAAACCATTTTACTTTCAATATTTATATACTAGCCCTCCCATGGTCATTTCTTTCTTCGCTCTAAAAAAAAGTTCATTCATACGCACATTCCTTTTCCTTGGCTCGGGGATCATTTATATCTCCATTCGTTTTTCTTTCATGGTTTAGCATTAAATGTTATATATTTTTGCGTATTTTCATATGATGAATTCGTTTTTAGCTTTATGGGTTACTAAAATTTTTAAGCATTATAGTTATGCATAGCTTTGATTGAGTCTAATATGTTGTGTGTATATTTTCTTCGAGTATGATGATATAAGAACTTTAGAATTATTTCAATCAATCAGAATCATTCGAAAGACTTGGGACCGTTTTTTCTTATTTGGAGGATCATGACAACTCCATTGTTAATGTTAAAAAAGGCCGTGCATCAAGTAGTAGAATACATTTCGAGCAAAGTAGTAACCAAAATTTAAATTCATATGAACATAATTAGGTATAAAATATTAAGTATTTGAAAACTACTTAAAATGTTATATTATTTTGAAGAGGTGATATATCTTCTTTAGATTTTTTGATTTTGAAGAGGAGATATAAAATAAAAGGGAGCAATATATTTTAAGAATCTATTTCTGAAAATTCAGGATTTTCTAACCTAAGAATTTGTAAAAATTATTAAAAATAAGCTTTGCTTCCTCTTCCAAAATTTTGAGAATGTGCATCCTACTTTGGATATAATGAAATATTTCTCTGTATAAATAGAGTTAACGCAAGTTTTTGAAAGAATCTTAAAATTTATAAAAGCTTGCAGTAAGTGCATATGCTGAAGTCAAAACGCGAAGAATAAGAACCCATTTTGAAAATAATTTTTGCAAAATTATACATTTTGAGTCTTTTTTACTTTACCCTTCTAACTACGTCCTTAGCTCCATTTTAAAAATTGCGCACCAAAGAAAACTTCTGAAATTTATTTGTGGACAAAATGAATTAGTTTGTACCTTTTTATGTATTTTTGAAAACTTAACAAAATTATAACATTAAATTCTAGTGCAGGGGTCGGCAGCCCGCGGCTTTCGGGCCACATCCGGCCTGCCACTCAGTTTACCTGAGTTTTATATCCCACCTTCATCGAGAATATCTTGAAATAAAAAAACCTGTTTTTACTCCATCACGAACTACTTTTAGTTTTAATGGTTCGTCGTAATAAATTTAATTTTAAAATTTCTTTATCATAATAAAATTCAAATTTAAAATGAACAATCTAAAAAGTAGAAGTACATTTTTTTTATTTAGATTATGTCAAAATGTTTCATGCTTAAAATATTAATACATTTAAAATTGAATTATTTTATAAATATCATTATCTTGCTATATTTAAAGCTTTAGTTTGTAATCGCTCAAATATAAGCGCAATGAATATTTTTTTCAATAACATTTTTTATTTGTAATTTATATAATTTTAAACTTAACTTTTGGATATTATTTATATTTTTTTCTCCAAACTTTTTAGGATCATGAATACAAAGGTATTGATTTCGAATCTGCACTGTTCCCAATTAATTTATAGTTTGACATACCTAGTCGTTTTGACAGCACTTTCAAACTTTTCCAAAAAGTTTTATTTTATTTATTTTAGTTTAACTTTATTTTAATGTATTACATTTTAATTTACTTATTTATTCTAGAAATGTATCGTATATTCGGAAAATATCCAGTTGGCCGGGTATCCGGCTAAAATTTACTATCCGAAATCCGCCCTTACTTTAAATTTTACCAGGATATAGAGAAATTAGCATTTATTAATAAAAATATAACCCGAAAATTTTTCCCTTTCCATTTTTCTAAAAATTGTAAAACTTTCATATAAAATATTTTTTTTATCTAGTACTTATTAAAAATCAAACTGGCAATTGTTAATGATGTTTTTTAAATTGATATACAATATTATTTTTATCCTCTCATTTAAAATAATTGTATTCGTTGTGTAAGAATTCAAATTAAAAATTAAAGGATTATACAAGATGAAATAAAGCAATATAAGGAATAAAATCAGAATTTAAAAAATCCCGAAAAAACAAATTCCTTGTTTTAGTAAAAATATGAACTCACTCTAATTAGAAAATCAAAATGACAATGATTTCAAAAATAAAAATTTATTTTTAAACCCTCTCTGTAAATATTTCCAATTTGAAAGTTTTTCTATTTTAATAAAAGACCATTACAATAGCTTCTGTGGCAAGCCCAGAGAAGATGAAGTTACAAGGCTGAGAAATAGTTTGACCAAACACTTGTGCAAACTACGAGGTATCAAAACTAATAGCAGAAAGAATGAAATCCTTTACTGATGGAGAGTTCTTCAAAGAACTATCGTTGAAAGTGGCGGCTGTTGTCTGTCTGAAAAGAGGGATTTATTTTCTGCAGTCAGCTTATCAACAAGAAGAGTAATAAGGCGAATCGAAAGAGAAGTCCGAAAATGCCAGAAATGGGTTAGAGGGCATTTTAAGCCATTTGGACTGTTACAGCATTGCTATCGATCAATTTACAGATATTAACGATACGGCTCAACTCGCAGTGTTTGTAAGGGGCGTAACATCAACATTTCTCGTTGTGGAGGAATTTGCCAAATTAATTCATATGAATGATACTTGTCGAAAGCATAATAAAATGGAGTACCGAAATGATAATCAAGCTCCATTGCATTATCCAACAGGATACATTATTATTTGCAAAGTCATGGAATTTTAAGGACATATGGTGAATTTTATTCTGTCAAGGAGATTAATTCTCTCTCCATTTCAACAATTTTTAAAAGACATTGAAGCAAAGTATGGGGGGATCTTACATTTTTTACAAATGTCCGTTGACTTAGCCGAAGAAAAATCCTGGAAAGAGTATATAAATTGAGAGAAGAGAAAAAATAAGCTTGTATTTGAGATGTTTGGTCTTATTACAGATTTTGCATGAAAACTTCAACTATGGGAATCAGAACTTCTGAATGAAAATTCCCAATTTTAAAAATCACAAAAAAGATGTAGTACCAGACATCTTTGTAATCTCTATTAAGGATTTGATGAGAGAGGTTTCTTCCTGTTTTGATGACTTTCGGCAATATGAAAACTTATTTAATTTGTTTGGTACTCCTTATGAAATAGATTGGCAGAAAAATATCAGCTGGAGGTAATTGACTTACAATGTGATGACTTACTGAAAGCAAAATTTTGTTCTGAATCAATTTCTGGCTTCTACACGAAATGCTAAACGTATCGCATAATTATTTGCACGTGCATATGCTTGTAAACAGCTTTTTTCAAATATGAAGTAAACTAAAAATCGTTTAAGATCAAAGTTGCTTTATGACCACTCCTGGCATCAACAAGTGTTTTACCTCATATGCAAAAGTTATCGCACAATAAGCAGAAATCAAGTGTCTCTCTAAATTGATTACACAATTTTCCATCTCTAACTGTACTATTTTAAGAACATAATCACATAGTTCATTGTGTTCTTGTTTTTCCTTTACACACAAATTTACATATTTAATTTCATGGCCCTCATTCAGACACTATGCTAGCTGTTTGTCTCTTTATGTCAAAAAGGTGGCCGACCTCTGATCTATGAGATAACCTATGAATGACACGAGAAGAAAAAACACAAGAGAAACAATGAGGAGAAATCATCCTACCCTAAATACAAATTTTACATATCTAAGGTTTGTTAGATTTTTACATTATCAAACCGGGACAAAAGGGTATTGAAAAGAGTCGAGGACACAATTTTGTATTTCTTACAAAAACAATTAATATCAAAAATACTTTGAAAGTAGAAGATTAAGCGACAACAAACACATCTAGTCAATTTATGAAATTTATTTCTAGTATAATCATTAAATTTTAGATTATCAACTTTTTTAAATCTGTTAGGATTAACTAGGCTTGACTGATAACTTTTTATATCCATGTCAAAATAAGAATAGTAAAATATTTAAATTTGAAATAGACTGAGTGTCTATCATTTAAATAGATGTTTTAAAGCTCAAAATTAAAATCTTTTCTTTTTAAGTTATCTTACTGATATCAAGCGAATTTCTCAGTCTGACTACTTGCCTACTCAACAAGACATTCTCAGGGTCAGAGTGCCGACAACAGGAATCATAGAATATCCATTCGACTTAGACAGTATTATATTCAGGTAAGATTTCATTTTTTCACGATATCTTATAATCTCTTTTTCAAATCGTCTCATTAAAATAAAAATTTATATTTTACTCTATAACAGTGATCCTGTCCTCTTCTTCAAATCTTTTTTCCACTAAATGATTTTCTTGCTATTTTGATGAAGATAAATTTTCAAATATTACTTATATAAAAAGTCACCAAATTAAAAAAACACGTTTACTGACAAGATAAACATTACAAGTCTTTTTACAGAAAAGTTAAACAAGCACTATCAAATTCTTGAATAATATTGCAAGAACAAACTTAGTGTTTAAAGACCAGCCCTGATTAACAAATTAACTCTTCTAGATTACCAGACTTGAGTCTAAAAATCATAATTTGGTGACTGCAATGTTATTATTCATAGTTTTAAATATAAATAATATAAAGAAGATAAATATATTTATATGCGCAAATTTTGAAAAATAATTATTTATTGAAAATCTTATAAATTATTACTGGGATACTTGGCAGTGTTTTTAGCTACGAAATCGTGAATGCGTAGTTCAATTTCAGTAATAGCATACCGTAAATCATTTTCAACGTTCGGTCTGTTTCTACACGTCTTAATAGCCCCAAGTGCTAAAAATGTAACTTCACAAAAATACGTCGATTCAAACAATACCAAAATTCTGAGAGCGTTTTGTAATATCACAGGGTAAACAGAAAGATATTTAATCCAAAACATTTCATAATCTAGTTTTTTTAAATTATCTCTAGCTATGGAAATAAATTTCAGCTCAACAAACTCCTCTTGCATTGCATCTAAAACCTCATTCACTTTACACTGAAATGGGTTCCTAATAAATGTCCAGATTTCCTGATTTTATCAATTTCTGGAAAATAAAGTCTGTTCTCTAGTTAGTTAGATAAGTGATTTTTTTAATCAGAATCAAGGTTACTTCAAACATAAGATCTAAACAACTATAACCCCATATGTTATTTTGCTGAATTAGAATTTTCCACATGTCAAATTTAGCCATAAAAGTTCTAGGACGTTTTTCCTTGTAACTTGAGACTTAGAGCATTCAAAGTTGTCTACAAGGTCATCTGAAAACATTCAGACTGAAATTCTTCATAAAGCCGCTCAAGCATGCTATCCTTTGATAACCATCCTACGTTTGTGTAAAAAGGCATCGTTTGGTATTCAGATTACATGTCTTTTGGCAAAAGTTTAAAAAGACGATTGTTCAAAACTCTACCTTTGATATGTCACACTGAATAGCAAAAAAAGATAAATTTTATATTTCATTGAGAACTGGGTTTTTGATGTCTTGTGACGGCTCATCAATTCTTCCTTTAATATTGGCATTACCATCTAACTGCTTCAAAGAATACCATTTTGTTTCGAAGAATGCAACTGGCTTGTCTACAAGAGTAGGATGTGTTGTCTTCAAATGAAAGATACCTTCTTTTTTTGAACTCATCAAATTAAGACAGACACAGGTTAATTCTAAAAAAAAAGACACCTTTTGCTTATTGTAATCTATGAAAGATGATTTTTAAAAATTAACACAATCTTAGCCTTCCAACCACTTTCATCTCATATTTAAACCTTTTGAATTTATTGGAAATTATGTTTTGATTTTATTGCATTGAATTTTTTGTAATTTCATTTTATAAATGGGAAAAAAAGTTTAATATTATTTTTTTATATAATATATAAAATCAACAAACTTTGAAAAATGCTACCAGGCTAAATGTCCAAAAATAGTAATCCTAATAAATTTTTCTAAGCAAAAAAACTTATCTCAACCCGATCTCTTTGTTATCTTGATGAAATCTTTTAGAAACGAAATTGATGTGATGTCATATTTATTCATGTGTATACATTTTGCTTTTTACCTTCTGTAAAGCCTTTTAAATCATTTGATTATTTTATTGCATCAATTTTCTATACAAAATATTTAGAATGGTGGATGTAGGCGGACAACGTTCAGAAAGGCGAAAGTGGATCCATTGCTTTGAAAATGTTACATCCATCATGTTTTTGGTGGCGCTGAGCGAATACGATCAAGTTTTGGTTGAGTCAGACAACGAAGTACGCCACACACTAATTTTTTTCTCTCGCAAAAATTGCGTACTATTTTATTTTTAAGTTAGAGGAAAAAACTTTTTATTTTACATTTCTTTGAACCAATTTTTGACATACAATGAAAAGTCGGTTTCTTTCCTCTAAACATTTCAAAAAAAGAAATGATTTTATGATTGTTTTAGTAATGTCCATGTTGCAATCTTGCCATAACTCGTATACTACTGGATAAGAAACAAATATATAATTTTTCCTTCAGCAACCTATATGCAAAAAAACTTGTGAAATCATATGTTCATAAGGGTAGTTTTACAGTAAAACCTATCTTAGCTGTCACCTTGATAGAACGGTCACGTGTCTATACCAAAAAAGATAAAAGTATAACCGGAAAAGAGTAAAATCCTAATAGAACGCTCACTTTTCTGAAACTGTTATTTTCAATTGGTCCCATGCTTTACTGTTATAAACAGGTTTTACTATATATGTAACGCAATTTGTTAAAATTAGCGTTTCTTATAAAATTTAATTTAATGGAATGTAATTCATTTCACAACAAATATATTTAAAGAAAGTTCGTTTATATCGTCCTTTTGCAGTCGGAAGCTAAGAAATATGCATATTGCTTGCTATGTAAAAAGTACAGCCAAATTGTTTACAGCTTGTCAAACTCGATTCCACCCTAATTTTTCCACAATTTAATTACATTTATCTCTTTTCACGCTTTTTTTTTGAAAAAATATTGTTAAATAATTGATAATATTAGTATTATAAAAATCTCCCTATTGGTCCATTTTTCCTGTTGCGAAACACGATTAAATTGTTTAGTTTTTAAAAAATATATTCAAAAAAAAATTTTTTATTTGAATAATTCCAAAATAACGGTCCTTTTTTATTGATGCAACTTAAAATATTGTTCTGATCAACTATATATTGCCACTATGGATAAATGCGTTTCTAAAGTTAAAACCTTAGCATTTTTGTCTAAAAAACATGTTTTAGAAGCGTGTAGTTGATGCATGCTAAATATAGACTTTTTTGATTTTTATATTAAGATAACATCTTTATTTTAGAATCGTATGGAAGAGAGTAAAGCATTATTCAGAACAATTATCACCTATCCTTGGTTTCAAAATTCTTCAGTCATTCTATTTCTAAATAAAAAAGATCTTTTAGAAGAAAAAATTCAACACTCACACCTTATTGACTACTTTCCAGAATTTGACGGTATCTTTCGCTAATTTTTATCACCCTTGAAAATGGGCCAATCACTTTCGTTGTCTCCTTCAGTCGTATGTTCGTCATATGTCTACGTTTTTTTTTTAAATAATGTGCCCTATTTATGCGCAAACTGGAATTAGCGAGTGTTTGTAAAAATTGATTTACTCTCATCTGCAGTGGTGCACCCGGCACAAGTCTCACCAGGGAGGCCGATATCCTACTTACCCTATTCTGATTGGAATGTCAATGTTGCAGAATCTGGATATGAATAAGTGAATATGAAAATAGTTTTTTAAAAAAGTGTTTGAAAATGAATGTACTTAACCTTATTTTGCTAAGGAGAAGATTTAAGCCCATCTTTAAATAAGCCAAAATAACTCGAAAGCTACTTCCTATGTACGATTCCTCACGGATATGTGAAGCAAAGTTAGCTTTCATTAAAAATACCCCTCTTAAAGGCCGTGTCATATGTCACATTTGAGATTTCTTGAATTTCATTTTTCGAGATTTAATTGGAGCTTAAGCTTCTTGATCCTTGACAAAATACACAGGAGACTCGGGAAAATTAATAGTTTTTTCCTATTTTTATTCATTCAAAAATAAAGAAATCTTACAATTATTTAATTATTGAAACTTCCATCCCATACATCTTGTGAATGCGAGACAAATTTTTCAATCATATCTACCTTTTTATCACAAAAAGAGATGGCCTTAGCTTCTTTGAAAAATTATTTTTTTAATAAGGATTACTTTTACTTTTATGTATCCTTTAGTTCTATTTCATCGATAAAAATCGCGACTCTCTAGAATACTCAATCTTTTTTTTCATTTCTGGAGAAAATTATTTTATCCAGAAATCAGAAACTACATATGACTTAACTTAATTTTTTTTTGATTTTCATCACGAAAATGAAGGTAGGCAAATGATACATGTGTGTATTAACCCGTTAAAGCCCAATGTCGACTATAGTCGACTTTACAAAAATAAAATCGTCTGCGTTTATCAAAGCTCCTTAATACAAATCTTCTGCTTTAAATTAGATATCGTCTGATTATCTGGTCGTTAACGGGTTAATCTCTTTGATTACTTTTAGAGGCATGTAACGTGTCTATCTTTTAACATATATATACCTTTAAAACGATCATGAATAAAAATTTGTTAAACAAGCTTTTCTTTGACCTTTTAGAAACGACTCTACCATTAAGAAGATATTACGCTTTTTTTAAAGTATAATTGTTATTAAACCTCTCTATAAAGCCTTCCCCTGAAATAGAACTTTTTGACTATGGCTGTAGAGTCTGGCGTATCTGAGAGTTTTTTTGTATTTGGATTTTATTCAATTTTTGTTCATATTTTGTAAGTCGTTTTTTACGTTGCGATCTGACATCACCTATGCTTTCTACTTAAAATAAAAGAAAGCAGTTATAAACAGTGTTCATATTCTAAAAATTATTTCGTCAGCATTATTTAATGACATCAAGTGACAACTGCATCAAAAATCTATTACAATATAAATATGTTAGCAACCTATGAGCTGATAATGACCGTTATTAGCCACTAGGAAAGTTTTATAGTTGGGAGGGTGGGTGTGTAAATTTTTGAGATGTATCGAATTTTGAATTTTTTGTATTCTGTTTTTTTAGCTGAAGCGGATATCATAATCGCTATTCTAAGCAAACGCAAGTTTTATACTTTATAAAAATTGAGAGAGATGTCATGTATATGTATTATCATAGAGACGTACTTATAAAAATTTTGGATAAAGTAAACATTGAAAAATTCCAAAAAAAAATACCTTGCCGTATATAGAAAAAAGAAAAATGTTTGAAAATTGGGGATGCCGATGTTATTGCACATGTTGATCCGCGGATGAGCATTTTTACGGATGTATATTCGATATATCTCTAGTAAATTTATTACGGCCCTAGTAAAATAGGTAATCCATCTGCACCATATTAAAATATGGGTAAATATACCACCTCGAATAGAATGGACAAAAGCTATTAGTAATGATAGGAAAAAGTGATGTTTTATAAATAAGTTACATTCTTATTCTCATTTCTTTTGCAAATTTTCTTCATTAAATGGTGAGTGGTGTGGTATATCTTTGAAAAATTCATCAAACAAATCTCCTCTATATTTTGGCTTTACAATTCCCCACTTTTCCTAAGCATTTTCATTTCTTTTCTTTTTAAGGTGCAAAACGCGATGCTCAAGCAGCAAGAGAATTCATCCTCAAGATGTTTGTTGACTTAAATCCTGATTCTGACAAAATTATATACTCGCATTTCACCTGCGCTACTGGTAAATTTTAACTCTTTCCTTTTCACAGACTTACTTTTCCAAAATTAATTGAAACGTAATCAGCAGCTCCCCACCAAACGTTGCCAAAAGCTCTTGAAACAATTCATTCTTATTTCTTTCTTACATCGATAATACATCTAGGCACTATTGTTGAACCGTATTTTAATTCCTTTTATGAAAATACTTATTTTTGCAAGACAAGGTTATTTCTTCAAGACTAAATACATTATTAGATTTATAATATTTAAATTCTTTTCAATCGAATTTCTACCTTGCTAAGCCTTTTCGACAGTCTATCGCCTAAAAATTCTCCTTTTGGTAAGGGCTACCTCCGAAAATTACTCAGTTTAAGGCCGGCCCAGATTTTTATAGTTAGTTACTATTTGTCTAAATCCAGCACGAAAAGCTCGTGCAGACATTTTTGAAATTTTTTATAAAAGGATGGGTATTGACAATAGAAGGTATATTGGTTAATTTTTCAAAAAAAAATTATCGATTGGCACAAAATTTTACCTCTCGCCGCTAAAAACCCTTACTACCGATCATTTTTGAGAATCCGTTTCTGAAAGGAAAAATAGATGAAAATAAGTCATTTGATATAAATCTATCCTTTTTTTAAAAATCAAGATATGTCTTAAAAATGACCGTGGAACAAATTAGCTAGAATAACCCATTTAATCCAGCTGTCATTTTTAAATGACACAGACGCTTTCTAGATGTTAACCCTTTCAGGCATTTGTTTTCAAGAATTAATCACCTGCTTTTCTTTTTGAATGAACTTTCATATGACTTAAAGCTGTCGATTTTTTTTGGTAAATCATTGGTTGCCCTATTATACCTAAAAAGAATAAAGTAATGTATAAAATTAGCAAATTTCGTTTGATTTTTATGAATTGAGCATGTGATGTGTCTAACAAGACATAATGTAAGAAAGGAAGTAAAAAAATGCGTGGTTAATAGATGATATTATTACCAAGCGCCTAAATCTTTGTATACTTATTTTTAGATACAGAAAACATACGATTTGTGTTTGCCGCTGTTAAAGACACAATTCTTCAATTAAACTTGAAAGAATATAACCTGGTGTGATTTCTTAAAAAAGCAAACGTCCTCGCCTCCCCTCACAAACACACCCAAATATATTTTCTTCTAACTTATTTCAATATTGAGTGTGACTCCGCAAAAATATCATCACATAGTCCTTACTAGCCTTCGATCCTGCGAGATTGTCGTAGTGTTTGTTTCCCTTCATTATATACATACATATGGGCACATATGTGTATTTATATGTGTACATTAATATATATCACATTGTGGATAAAGCTGTACATCGTTTACTAAATTTTTATAATTTTTACATATGTGTGTGTGTGTGTGCGTACATCTCTTTATTATTTATGCCGTATGCTTATCGAGCGTTTTGCATGTATTTTAATTTGTTTTTAAACCGCATTTACAATTAAGTGCATAACGCGACTCTTTGGTGAATATTCTAAATATACTATTGTTTTTTATTTATTTTAATTATGTTCCCCTTCTCAATTCGTGCAACATTCGCGCACGCCAACAAAGCCTTTTAATCCGTTTACGATTTTTTATTCCACCTCATCTATCTCTTTTTCTTTACTGTAAGTTTCGAATATTAATTGTTTTTTTATTACAAATTGGCATTCTATGATATATTTGTTTTATATTTTTGTACTAAAGTTTTAAGGCAATATTTTAACTATCTAATCACCTAACTTTTCATACCTTATTACTACATATTGAAAAGACGTTATCCCATTTTATTATGTGTGTGTGTGTAAGTAGAGCATGTACGACACATCTATAATAAATGTTATATATATATATAAATGAAGAATCTGTATTTGTAAATTGATTTGGACATTTAATAATAATTCCTTTTACCAAATGTTTTAAAAAGTTTTTTATCTCTTCTATATTTGTCTCTTGTTTTTATTACATCGTGTTTTAAAAAATGGTAAACTATTAATTTCTTTTACCTTTATCCCCTTGCACATAGTTAATACGGATGTTGTTCGAATCGCTTAGCGCAATGTTTTTCCAAAAAAGTTTACCTTTTATCAAATGACACAATACGCAATAAAAGATGTTTTATACTCATTTTATTCCATTTTCTACTTTTCAATCATTCTCTGATTAACCCATAGTAGGAGTTCTTTTAAGTGAGGTGAATGAAAGATTTGAGAAGTTAAAGTTGAAACATTTTATTTGATTCCTTACACTTTACACTTGCTTGAGTTCAATTAAGTCCATCAACTGATCAAATTAAATATATAAAATAAGAAGCTAATCAAAGAATACTAAGAATTTTTATTCATTTAATTCTTATTAAGTTAAGATGATGTCTTTTGTGTGACAAGGAGGCAAAGCTTGAATAAACTTGAGAAAGACTATTGGAAAACTTTAAAATGTTTATCTGCAAAACAAACCTTTCATAGTTACCCGCCCTCTCACCAAAAATTGTGAAGATGTCCAATCCTTTTTCTTCTCAATTCAATGACATAAAAGAATTCAAAACACTGGATATCTTTTATTTTATGTTATTCAGAAAAACCAAGTTTCGTTGAGAAAACCTTTGCATTACACTAATTTAAATGTACTTAATTTTACCATACTCAATCAAATGTTTTTGAGAGTATTGAATTTGTAAAAGGTATATGTAGAAATGAAAATTTTTCTAATCTCTACACTTTGATAGCATTACAGGATTAATTTTCAAAAATGAATGTTAGCTCGTTCCTTCATGTTGATTGTTCGCAAGCTGCTATTCTCTTCGCGAAAGATTTGGATTATGGATATTATCTTTGAGGGAAGTCCAAAAGTATACTGTTATTGATTTCTTAATAAACTAACTAACAAATATCTGTTAACATCTTAAAGATTTCTTCTGTTACATCACCCTCTATGCCTGTTTACTTATAAAGTGTGAAACTTTTTGAAAATCATGTCTATATGGTAATTAATTATAAATACATAGAGAGTAAAATACCTTTATAAGTTATAAAAATAAGAGAATAGAGAATATAAACAAATCTTACAATGTTACTTTTCAATTTTTTGTCTACCAATCTTTCTTAATTTTTCAATGCCAAAAAATAGTTATTCGTTGACACACATGTTAAAACTGATAGAAAAATAATCTGATTTCTATTTTTGTACCTTTTGAAAATAAATTATTTTTTATGACTGAGTTCATTAAATTACTGTATATAATTTTAAAGTAATTTTGTGAGCATTTCTATTATAAAATCATAGTTATAATTGTTTTGTATGCAAAATGTCAAATGTTTTATTGTAATTTTAACAGCATAAAAAATATGGCTTATATTTTAAGCATTTAAAAGCTTGATCAGCCTACTTCAGTCCAATATTATTAAAGAAAATGAATGAATAACAGATTAACCCTAAGAAATGTTTTTATTCCTAGTAGATCGATATACATTCATTGGATGTATATTGGAATAATCGGAAGATTACGAATAAATATTTCACAAAGATTATTGGTTGCTTTTTACAAAAATGAATTTAATTCGGATAGATATTTCAAATAGCATAGAATAAGCATTCTATCCCTTATTAAGTTTCCTTCATTAAATAAATAAATGTTATCCTAAAACAAAATTTATTAGGAGCACACACATCGAAAAGTAATAAACATTAATTCTTCAAACTTTATGTAGTTAAAAGAGACAAAAAGAACATTTGAAGTATGGTTGGTAGGTAGATTGAAGATTTCAAAGCGCTTCCAGACTTCTAGATCTTTATCTTCAAAGGCTGCCTTTATGCCTAGATTTGCTTGCCATGAGAAAAGTTAGTTGTCTATATTTGAAGGTTGGTTTATTGAAAAAGTAAAAAATAAATATTGTGGAGAAAGTTGTGATATCTATGTTATTGGAAGGAGTGAAGTGCATGGTATATGTATGAAAGATTAGAAATGATCTAGATTCTCCTAAAGCAAGAGTTCTGATTTGTTGAAAATGGTTTTATTAATGTGTTTATCAATTTTCCTTTATTATTTATGCCACCATGTAAAATCCTGGCGGCTTGATTAGGTCATGGGTTCGATCCCGTATCAAGCCTACTTTCTCATAGTAGCTCGCATAGCTCAAGCGGCGAAATTGTACTTTCTCGATGAAAACATCCCACCGTACCTTTACCCTTATCAATTTTCCTTAGAAGATTTAGCAAGAAATATCAGATTGTACAGCGATTTAATAAATTGATTTATTAATTTTTTTAAATCCTTCTTCATTATTTAAACAGTTTTGAAGTAATATATTGAGTAATAAATATATGTAAGGAAGATTTTATAAAATTTTATGATCTTTTACGGAGCATACAAACGGATTAATTATTCTATGAAGATGCAGTTTGACAATAACACAAAGAGGGCGTCTTTTACCCCAACTTTCTCAACCCAATTTGATGTTCTTAACGCAATAAATATTTTCAACGCAAAAATTCTAAATATGCTATGACACAATATTACTTTTATATGTCTTCTATCGATGAATCTGTTGATTTTGTTTGCATTTTACATGTTATTTTAGAAAACAAATAATAATTGAGTCCGTTTGGGTAAAAAGGCTTGCCGTAATATCAACTCTAATTAAATATTCATGAGATACTTTAGTTTGTTAACAACTGGTTAGGTTAGCTAGCTTACACGCTTTGTTTGCACTAACATTGGGTTATCCTGAGCGATGAAAAAATTCATGAAGATACCAAATACTTTTAATTTTTTTATTTATTTATCAAAGTGACATTTTTAGTTAGAAGTTAGGTAAATAGTAATTTGTTGCAATTATGGTATTTTGACGTGTTTTCGATGTGATTGTTTTGAAAAGTTTAATAACAATATATATTGTGTGCATATGACATACGTCTTTGATTATTATCATCAAGGGTGCGCTTGTTTTTTATTTTACGTTTTTTTAATCCATCTATATAGCTTGTGAGAGTGACAGTATTTGAACTACTGTTTCTGTTTTTTCATCAGTAATTTTGCCGCGGGGATTAAATTGTGCGCAAAATAATTTCAAATAGTCTAATAATTTTTACTTTGATTTAATCAAAAAATGAATAACTAAATAGAATATAATAAAAAATTTTGTGATTGTCATGAATTTTATATTTCCTCGTACTATAAAAACTTTTAAGAAACACAAAAAAATAATGATTTTTCCACTCAGCAGAATCCTTATTTTTGTTATAAACAAACTGCCTACTGAAAAAGCTCAGATTCAACCAAAGACAGAGGAGTGATACTTTTTAAAGCATTTTTTAACAGAATAAAGTTAAAAGATTGACTTCCCATTGCTTCAAACTTATTTATTTCTTGTTTCAAACTTTTGCTGAAAAAAATATTTGAGGATTGAGAGGTGGGGCTTTCACGTTTTTAAATTTACTTTGAATTGTCTTCTAGCTTTTCTTTCAAAATCAAAGATTGGCAATCAATAGATCAATTTTCTTCATCTGATTGTGAAGATTCATCATTTGAATCACAACTTCTTCAAAAAATTGAAATATAAGTTTTTATCTGGTAGAAAAATTAAATCATTCGGTTTATTGAAACTTTCATATTTTTCCCTAAATTAAAATGTTGCGGTAAGCCAATTAGTTTGGAATTTAGTCGTTGAACAACTTTTTTGATTTAGTAAATGCTTTTTTTATATTCATTGCAAATAGTGAACTTCGTTTGCTCTGTTAATTATAATTAAAAAAAATTTAACAGCCAAAAATCCTTTTTAGATTAACAGGGTATTTATGTAAATTAATTATTATCACTGAACTTAATTTTTTTCAATTACATTTTGATAAATTTTATTATATTTTTGGGAACGCAGATAACCCTTTTTTCAGAAGGGATCCCTGATTCCCAGGAAATAATCACTAATTCCCGGCACCCCAGAATATATTTTTTTGAAGAGGGATCCCGTTTTTCCAGGAAAGGATCGCTAATTTGAACTGCATATTGATATTCATTTATGTGACTAGTCGTCTTAATCAACCTGGCTGCGTAACACTTTGTAACTGACCCAAAATTGACAGATCATTGTAAAGAAGTGTTTCACACACAACTTTCCTTTGTAGGGGCGAACAATCAGAAGCTAGTATGCCCTACCTCTTACAATAAAAGATGCAAGGAATTTAAATACACATTGTTTCCATTAGAACAACTGTAACACAGAATGTAACTTGCACTATTTGAGTGTTGACCACAAACTATTTCACATTAACGGTATTTCACAGTAATTGTGCCAAATAAATAATAAAATCCATATAAATACATTGAACCCCAGTTGGTTAAGAAGGATGGAGATGTTGGTAGAGATTATTCTAAAAATAGAAAGGAAAGGCAGATTAGTTAGGGTTATCAACGGTGGTGACAGTTGTTTCAATGGTGCCAATGAGGGTTGCATGTGATTTTAGTAATGTTGGGTGAAACAGAAGATCTGAGAATTCTGTTGAACATCTATTAAGTAAAGAAAGGCAGCGAATTAAAAGATCTTGACGATGATAAGAGAAGATTTGACATGTGAAGATGAGATGGCATGGCGTTTCTATTGTGTCGCATCCGAAACGACAGTATGGATTTTCGCTAACTTTAATTCGGAAGAGATATGCTTTGCATGGCAGTGGCCTGATAGCCAACGAATAGTTGAACGCGGGGGTGTAAATTTTTTGTTTTTGAAAGTTATGTGTGCTGATGTGCGGTAAAGAGGAGATTAGTGAATTTTGAGATGAAGATATGGACATCTGCCATTCTTCTAGAGAGGATAAGTGAATGTGCGTTAGAAAGGTTTTGAGAGGTAGGGAGTTGATGAGAGGGATGTGGTAGGCTAGGTGTAAGTTTGAGGTTAAGTAGTCCACGAAGGAGTTTTCTGGTATGTTTAGGTGAGCAGGGCACCATCATAGGTTTCTGTGAAAATGTTTTGTAAAATTAATTAGGGAGGAGGCGAGTTGAAAGGAGGGAAGTTGTGTGATAGAGAGAGATCGTGGATTATGTTTTGTGCATCGGTAAAGAAATGGATGGTAGTAAAGTGGAGAAGAAAGTAGTTAATGTTGTTAGTGATCGTAGTACAGACATGTAAAAGGCTGAAGATCTCGTATTCGGAGATTGAAAGTAACGGATTTAATCGAGAGCGATGATGTGAAAGGGGTGAGTGGAAGAGCCTTTGAAAAAGGCGTAAGCAAAGGAGGCAATTAGGGTTTACTTTGAGGCGTCTGTGAAGATACGTAGGGAGGTTGTGGAAGAGTTAGAACGAAGGTGTGATTGTTTTGCAAAAAAATTGTTTTTGCATATAGAGGTTTTCAATAGATTCGGTGCAGATGGGTGAGTTAAAAGAGATGGATGTATAGAGGGATGAACTAGGTAGTTAGCAATATTTGGTGCAAATTTTGCTAATAGAGTAGCGTAGAAAGAATAGGGTGGAGTAGTATTGTGGGGTGTGATCGAAAGAAATTGGGGAAGTAAGTTGTTTTATGTCAAGATGAAGCGCTTAATAATGGTTTTTTTAGTTGAAATTGTAATGGGAGGGTGTTTGTTAGAATTTCTAGGCATTGTGTGGAAGTAGTACGATATGCGTTGGTTATGCAAATTAGGCAGAGATGGTGTATTTTGTTAAGAAAATGGATGATTGTGTGGTGTATTAAGGAGATACCCCAGGAAAGAATTCCGTATTGAATTACTGGGAGGATTACGGATGAATGCATGTATTTGGTGTATTTCGGACGGAGGCTCCATTTATAAGAGATAGCGCTTTTAAGTGAAAAAAGGGTGACTGAGAGTTTTTGGTATATTTTTTTAAAGTGTATTAAAATTTTATGTTGAACTGTAGGTTAAGTCCTAGATATTTGATAGTTGTTGAGGCAGGTATAGGAGTAGAGGTATTTAAATCAAGGGGTACATGTTATATGTGTTTGTGTGTGAAGTGAATGAGGCTGGTTTTGTTGGAGTTAAAGAATATCTTATGTGTGTTTGCTTTATCTTGTAACTTTAGTAAAAATGAAGAGGATTTGGTGAGGTTTTCTTGTTGAGAGTTACTGGTAAATGTGAATAATATGTCATCTGAAAAACATTGAGAGAAATCTTTGCTGGTGTAGATTAGATCGAGAAGAGGGTCTATGAGAACTAGCCAGAAGAAAAATTCTTGTTCAAACTTTGAATTTTTTTCAAAAATAGAAAATTTTGAAAATATTTATACTTATAAAGGTATTGAATATTTTAAAAAGAAATTTTTCTCACCATTCAAAAATGCAATATTAAAACTAAAAAAAATCATCCCTACAAACCATATAATTTGAAGAACAATAGATCAGAAACATTCAACCATTTGCTAAAATGTAATTAAAATGAAAATTTGCATGATGATTAAAGCTAAATATAATCAGTTTTAGTATGAAGAACTGATGATAAAAAATGCAATAAAAATATGTGAAATTTGTATATTTTTGATATACTGAAAGACATCCTAATATCTAACCAATATTATGAAAAGATGAGCGATCAACAAAAAAAAAATTATATCTAGACTTTATTTCCATCAATCAAAATAATTTCTTTAATACTAATGTTCTTTCATCTGATTAAAAAGCAAAAGAAATTAGCAAAAATCCTGGACAGAAAAGAACAAGGGAGAATTTCCCTGTTTTTCTTTTTTTTTTAATTATACTACTTTTTATTAGGTTAAGAACATCCAGTTTTCAGCAATATACTTGCTTATATATTTATGTTATAAAAAAATATTCGGACAGCTTTCAGTTTATTTTATTCTTATGTTGGATAAAATTACTGTTTTTATAAATATTTTTTTAATTATTAAAACACACATAAAAAGCGTATCATTGATTGTGAATTGTAATTCACTTAACGAATTAATAATTCCCAAAAATATTATAATTGCAGTCAAAGATAAATCAAAAATAATATTAAAAGATACTTGGAAAAATAGATAATACTTACTAAATTTATACCATAATAATTTTTCACACATATTCAATCATTTCATTCATTCAATGAAAAATTCTTTACTTCAGTTAGAAAGCAATGTTTCCAAAAAAAACCAAGCATTTTACACAAGTTTCAATTACATAAATAGTTGCCATTGTTCGGATACTGTGTCAAATAAATAATCGATTTTGTCTCTCAGTTAAAAAAAACCTGCATTGCTCTTTACATGCAATAGAAAAAATGATATCTAACTTTTTCGTATGGGTGAAGTTGAGTTTAATGAAATCATTTAAAAATAAAAATGGCAGCCTTTAACCCTATTAATGCTGGGGGGCGTAAAACGCCCCCCCCCTTGGCTAAAAAATTAATTGTAGAAAATTGGCTGAATCATATCCCTTCAAATTTTGTGACTTTTCCTAAAATCGCTAGCTGCATCTTTTGAAACCATTTTCATGGTAGTTGAATGACCCCTTCATGTCCAAAACTGTCAATCAAAATAATAAAAATTTATTTTTCAGCAAAATTTTGACATTATCTGTACTTAACCTTATAACTTAGGATCTATATTATATAATACCCTGAAAATTTATAATTATATACAGTTTAGAACGCATAACACTTTATATATTTAATTTTTTCAATAATCATGGCTACTTTTTAGAAAATGTCAATCAAAATTTTGATTGATCAAAAATATATCTAATAAAATATACTTTCAAATTTTACATAAAATATATGTTTTTATACTAAATCGGTCATGCTGTTTTCATTTCTGAACTCATTTTTTACATTTAGGATATGAAAATACCTATATGTGTTAATCAAATTTGCGGTTTACTTCTGAAAATTGTCTTCAAAAACATTCCTTCACATTTTACATAAAATATATGTTTTATACCAAATCGATCATGTTGTTTTCATTTCTGGACTCATTTTTTACATTTAGGATTTGAAAATACCTATAAGTGTTAATCAAATTTGCGGTTTACTTCTGAAAATTGTCTCCAAAAACATTCCTTCACATTTTACATAAAAACATATGTGTTATACCAAATCGATCATGTTGTTTTCATTTCTGGACTCATTTTTTACATTTAGGATTTGAAAATACCTATAAGTGTTAATCAAATTTGCGGTTTACTTCTGAAAATTGTCTCCAAAAACATTCCTTCACATTTTACATAAAAACATATGTGTTATACTAAATCGGACATGCTGGTTTCATTTCTGGACTCATTTTTTTACGTTTAGGATCTGAAAATACCTATAAGTGTTAATTAAATTTGCGGTTTACTTCTAAAAATTGTCTCCAAATACATTCATTCAAATTTTACAATGAAATATATGTTTTATACCAAATCAACCATGCTGTTTTCATTTCTCAACTCATTTTTCACAGTTAGAGATTTTAAAATATCAGTCAAAATTTGCGGTTTACTTCTAAAAACTATCTCCAAAAATATTCTATAAATTTTACATGAAATATTTGTTTTTATACCAAATCGATCATGCTGTTTTCATTTTTGAACTCATTTTTTACATTTAGGATTTGGAAATACCTATAAGTATTAATCAAATTTGCCGTTTACTTCTGAAAATTGTCTCCAAAAATATTTTCTTGAAATATATGTTTTAATACCAAATCAATCATGCTGGTTTCATTTCTGGACTCATTTTTTACGTTTAGGATATGAAAATACCTATAAGTGTTAATCAAATTTGCGGTTTACTTCTAAAAATTGTTTCCAAAAACATTCATTCAAATTTTACAATTAAATATATGTTTTTATACCAAATCAACCATGCTAGTTTCATTTATGGACTCAATTTTTGCAGTTTGAATTTGAAAATACATATACGTATCAATTAAATTTGCGTTTAGTTCTAAAATTTGTTTTTATAGCAAATATATCATGATGATTTCATTTCTGAACACAGTTTTCGCATTTAGAGGTTTTACTGCTAGTGTCAATCAAATTTGCGGTTTATGTTTGAAAACTATATCCCAAAATATTTTCTCTAATTTTACATGAAATATATGTTTTTATACCAATTCGACCATGATAATTTTTATTTCTGAAATCATTTTTTGCATTTAGAGGTTTTAAATGTCTGAAAGTGTCAATAAATTTTCGATTTACGTCTAATGTCTGCAGAAATATTTTTGAAATTTAAATAAAATATGTGTTTTTATGCCAAATGTAAGATGCTGGTTTAATTTTTGGACTCAGGTTTGGCATTTATGGTTTTAAAATATCTGAAAGCTTGAATAAGATTTGCGGTTTACTTCTAGATACTGTTTTCAAAAAAATAAAATATCTGTTTTATACCAAATCGACTATGCTTATTTTATTTCTGTACTGGATTTTGGATAATACGGTTAAAAAATATCTCGAAGTGGCAATTGAATTAGTAATGTATGCCTGAAAAACAGTTCTGTAAAAAAATTTCAAAAAACGGCTGCATATTAGATATATAGTAAAAATATACTCTTTTTTTTGTATATTTTGGCTTATAATACTTTCTACAATCATCTTGAGTATGAAATATTTATTAAAAAAAAATAAAACGTATTATAAAATCTTTTGAAAATTTGTATGAGAGAAGGAACCAAGTTGAAAACTAATTGAAAAGAGAACATGTGATCAAAACAAATAATTAAAAAAATATGTATCCTGACTAAATGGAAGATCTACAATGTTCTAATGAACTAGGAAGTGGTTTAATTATATAATATTAGATGCTTCAAAAAAGATTTTGACTGTGAAAAAAAAGTTTCTCTTTTACAAATGAAAAATATTTAAATCTATCATCTAGCATTACAGTTAACTGAATTTCTAGGATGAGTTAACTGAGTTTCTGAAAATTTAGAATGGGTCAGATTTATCAAAAATGGCACAGGTGCCAATATGTGAGAATTTAGTCACTATCAAGATATTTTTAATTTAAATTGAATTTGTCTATCTTTTTCCTTTTGTGTCAAAGAGATAATTTTTTAGATGAAGAACGTTGACAACTTTTTGTAATTGAACAATCAACATCACGAATGATTCATCAGAAAAAATCCTTTGAAATAAGATTGGTTGACAAATATTCAGGCTTGATAATAAAATACACGATACTGATAAAAAATAGTCTAAGATCACCAAGAAGATTCTTTAATCAGAATGCTTTGAGAGAGGAAAAAAGTAATTTTATCCTTATAAAAAAATTTTCGAACACACATTGAAGAATATAAATTTCTAATGAAAAAAGAGCTACCAAAAAAGGATCATCATAGAATGAATACCAAAATTACATACTGTAAATTATAATATGACGTAGAGACTCGATTACGAATTTGTAGCCGAAAAGATGGAGATCCTATCGAGTTACATAAGTTACCGTAGAATGAAATATTTCTTTGAGTGAATTAAACACCTAAAGTTGGTTTATTAAATAAATTAAGAAAATAATTACCAGAGAAATACTGCAAGTAGAAGTTATTTTTATGTTTATATATTTGACATTGATTTACAGGTTTAATCGATTTTTTGACAGGTTTTATTGATTTCATAAAAAATGAACATCACCATTAAATTCTGCATACTTGAAATGTATAAAAAACTTTAAAAGAATCAAAATTTTAATTTTGACATGGGCTGTCATATTTAAATTATTTTGTCAGGTTTGACTAATTTTTATAAAAAAAAAAGGAATATAACCAGTAAACACAGCCTACTTGAAAATGGGTATATGTGTGTAAAAAACATTATATAATTATTTAGATAAAAAGTTTCTTTTTTGAGATGAATTGTCATATGTAAATCACTTTTTTGACAGGTTTGAATAATTTTCATAAAAAATGAATATCACCACTGAATTCAGCATATTTGAAAATGGGTATACATGTGTAAAAAATTTTATATACTTATTTAGATAAAAAGTTCCTTTTTGAGATGAGCTGTCACATTTAGATCAATTTTTTGACAGGTTTGATTGATTTTCATAAAAATGAATATCACCACTGAATTTAGCTTACTTGAAAATGGGTATACATGTGTAAAAAACTTTATATACTTATTTAGATAAAAAGTTCCTTTTTGAGATGAGCTGTCAAATATAAATCAATTTTTTGACAGGTTTGATTGATTTTGATAAAAAATGGACATCACCACTGAATTCAGCATCGTTGAAATATATATGTAACATTAAAAATATTTATAAAAACTTATTAATCTCTGAGAAAAATAGGGGGGGGGGGGGGCACTTTACGCCCCCCAGCACTTGAGCGGACAAATTTTGCCAAGCACTAATAGGGTTAATTCAAAATTTGCAAGTAAATTAAGATCATTTGAAAAAGTACTCAGTATTCAATAAACTATGATAAATATTAAAAATTATTTATTCAGAAAAAAATTAAAATTCATTTTAAAATTTCTTGAAAAGGATCTTTGATTTCGTGTTATCTCTTAATGAACTCAAGTAGGTAGTTGTCAAACATGTATTGATTGGTGTACAAGTGTTTCTTTGTTATTTTATCACACTCCAATTACTTTTGAATTTCAATGGATGAGCTAATGCAGTATTTTATTTAGTTTCGTTTTAGTATTATCTCACCTTTTTCAAATTAATGTTGAACAAATCCTGCAAAATATAAAGAGAAATATACTTAATATTATAAATTATAATAAATGAAGCAGATGATAAAAGAGATTAAAATTATTTAGCTATTTTGGAAAATTTTCTAATATTAATTAACTCATGTTTATTTTTTAAATAAACATAAAAATAAAGACGAATAATTCTTATATTGAAATAGACCAAAAAATTTTGTTATTGATGACCTATTCGTTGTTAAAACCTCTCTTTTTTAATATATAGTTTATTTTTTAAATCGTTTTAAACTTCCTTTAACTTGAAGTATTTAAGACTTTATGCTGTTTTATTTGCCTTATTCCATATAATTACTTTACTGCAAAGTTTTGTTTTTTTATCAATTATTATTTTAATTTTATTCTAGTAATTTAATGGACGTATTTCAAAAAAAAGTTATTATTTGAAATATGTCATTAATTTCCAGTTTTAACTCAGAATTAAAAAAAATATTTTTAAATATTTCTTTGAATATTGATATTATTAATAAAAATAAAAACCATAACGGTAAAAATTTGAAGAAATATATATTTTTTAATTTTCTAATTCACTTTAGTGTCTTAACCCTCATCGAACCACATATTTTTAGTTCCTAGCCAGGCCACCTTACTACAATTGTAGCCCAAAATCAAAGTCAAATATTTTGAATAGGCAGCAAAACATTTATTTTTAGAGATATCACAAATAAAGTATAGAAGTATAAATTTCTTGTGTTTTGAATAAAAAAATGACGATTCGAAGGCTTCTGCCAAAAAATTGAGAAATAAAGAAAGGTAAAATTTTATTTTATAAACAATTTCTACAAAGACTAAATTTGTGCTTTAAACATTTTTTATCGCATTTGTCACATGTCCAACGGGTGGATGACTTGCATTCACCTTCTTTACATTTTAAAGGTATTGATGACGCTTTTTTTGGATGAATTTCACTCGTTTGCGAAATTGCGCAAAATACATTTTTTCTGGCTGTAAACATGCTCATTGTTGAATCTAGCAAAAATATTTTCATGAGCAATTTTTTTGATGAAATTGAGCCTTGAATTGGTGTACCCAGTCTCCTTCATGATTAAATAAGAGTTGAGTGTACAAACATCCAAAATATTGGAGAAGAACAAAAGCGGGTACCTGTTATATTTTCAAAGACGTAAAATTTTCTACTCTTTGGTCCATTATGTCCACTCCACCTTTGAACTTGTAATCTAAAATGATTTCAGGTTTAAGATCATACTTTTCTTCATTTACTTGTAATTGAGTGTGGAAGGATGATAGAAGAACGTTTTTATTTTTCTTTTGCTTATAAGAGCATAAAACAATTTTGTTATCGTTTTACAAATATTTTGTATTGTACAAACTTCTTTCTGTCAATTCTAAAAAACTTTGTTGTACATCTTTCGAAAAACTTTTTATCGTAGCTGTCATTATCAGCCCATTTTCGAGCAAAATTCGACAGATTAAACGATCCGAAAAACCTGTCTAAATACACATTGCGATTACTTTTGAAGTAAGCTTCATAAAGGTAAGAGGTAACATTTTTAGGTAAACCTGTACCGCTGAGGTTACCTTGCTTGTCACAATATATGTACGATTTTAGTGCAAAACCATTTGCTCCGTCGCAAAGCCAAAATATTTTCGCACCGTACTTAGCGGGCTTGAGGTATATAAACTCTTCTGCGGCAATAACCTCTGAAAGAATAAAGTTGCTCATCTACAGTCAAGTTTTCGCTTGGAACGTAGAATTTTGTGAGATTGGAATCAAAGGAATTATATATTTCGCGAATGGCGGCCAATGTGTCTTCTCATTGACGTTCTCTTCTGTTGGATCTATCATCTAGTGATAGCATAGAAATGAAGTCTTTTAAGCGATTCCTGGAAACGGCACAACTATAAAAAGGCTTCGAATCTCCTTTTTTTTTAAATTGTTTACAGATGTGAAATTATCTTTGTCTGCTCCAACTCTAAGAAGAACGCCGCAACAAGCAGTAAACTCTCTCATTCAAAAAATTTTCTTCCTTTATCTAAACACTTTTTATTTGTGTACTCCAAAACTTTTGACGCAATCTCATCAGTGAAAAAGAGCTCGAAAGAATCCATTTTTCTTAACAGTGTCACAGTAGGTCCACGTTTGAAAATTATGTTTCTTGATAATAGTCTATTTAAAAAAGGATTTATTAAACAATTTATGTTGCTCTTTGAGATCAGCGTGTTAGAAAAGGATGAATACAAACCATTATTTGAACGAATACTTAACAAAATATGTTCTCTTTCAATTTCTTCTTTGCTAGAGGGATCTTCAGAGCTGATCTCTGCGTCCAAAAAATCACTAAAACTTACACAATTATCACTTGAACTCATACAAATGAAGAAATTTCTTTGTTAGAGGACGAGATGTTTTAGCTCAAAAAATGAAACTAATGAAAATTGAATCAAAACAAAAATTTATTGAATAATGATGACGTTTAAATTTGAAATTATGACGTTGTATGACATTTCTCACACTCGAAAAATTAAACGTCACACTTTGCTTAGTTTTTAAAATAAAGAATTATGATAACATCTCATATGTTGTATTTTTATTATGTATAATATTCACGTTATCGTCTCACTCTGCACAAAGTGATGAAAATGACGTAACTAGTAGGGATGCTGCTAATGTCAAAATAGAAAAATGGTTTATTAGTTGTCAATAAATCTTTGTTATTTCACCAACTATATAATTTGTTGCACGTAATTAAATTGACGTATGAATTTATTAAGTTCGTACAGAGTTCGTCCCTCTTTACTCAAAAACTGGTTGTTACGCTAATGCACCAGTATATCAAGATATATTTATTTTTTATCTCAACGTTTTGATAATAATTCTTTCAATATTCAGAATTTTCTAAAGTTTTATGATACTATTTCTCTAATCTTTCTTAAAGGACTTTTATATTGTGAAAAAAAATTTCAAGACTTGAATCGAAAAACAGTTTCTTTTGAATATGCACAGTAGTATTTTTTTGTATCTTTGAATAAAAATATGAATATGTTTATTATTGTATACATTGCAACTAAAATAATTGCAGTTTCTTGTATTCATATTAATAAATTTCTTTTCCTCCTTTTTCCTTGATAAAAGATTTAGAACAAATCAGACTCCTTCTTGTGGTTGCATGGCTGATCCGTTAGAGCGCTGATTCATGAGCCGGTTGTTCCGGGTTCGAGATTGGCCTCTGCCAAATTATTCATTGCTCGATGCCAGCGGCGCATTTGTGTCTTATCGAATAGAATACCACACCACATTTTTAACCTTCTTTTCTGGATTCCAGTTCATTTCGGTATAAAGTCAAACCTGTAAATTTCGGGGGTGTTGTTATTCCAATTCAGCACATCTTTAAGTTGAAAAGGGCAAAATAGTTATTATTATTATAATAAATAAACGTAAACTATAATGGTTGTGATCTCTGCTATAAATATTAACTTAAATATTTTTCCACTTCTTATTTTAGGATATTTTGCTGTATCCTTGAGAATATTTTTTATAACCTTTGAAGTTTCAGAGTGGTGTTGGTTGAAAAAACATATTGTACCTATTTTGAAAAGAATAAAACTACCATCGTAGTCAAGTGGGCTAGTGATCAACTCATACAACTTCCTACTTTTTCCTTTTTTGAGATCTTTACATCAGTATCCATTGAGAATTTTTTTCAAATTTTTCCATCAAAATAAAGCTTTTTGCATATTTCGTGAAGTTTTAGGCTTTTGAGATTGAAAAGTTTTTTTTTCAAAAATAATATAGGTTAATTGTAAAACTACGATGGTAGCCAGGTGGTCCGATGAGGGTTAAACATTAGGAATGACGACCATACTTCTGTTACCGATCAAAACGTCAAAATGATATATAGGGCGTAACCCACCCAGTACTAAAAACGTCAATCATGACAAAAATAAAAAATACCCATAAAAGTCCTCAATTTTTAACTAAGTTACAGTGCATGCCATAATTCATTCATTTCGGCTAATTTGTCTCTATAATTTTTTTTGGAACCGAAAGGACAATTAAAAACCCCTGTTATTTCTTTTCTTCCAAGAAAAATTACATTTTCAAATGAAAATAATTTGTGCTCATGAAGCTATCACAGACACGTTTCATTCATGGTGTAAGAAAAATTTTCAAGTGAGTCAAAATTTTTGGTTTGTCATTAAAAGTTCGGCCATGATGACACGTTTTCGCGGAGAGCCAACCAAAACATCATTTTGCGTGGCAAGTTGAATATGGACATTTCCCCTTACATATATATTGTTATTTTTTTTATAATTTATAAATTTACATGGATGATAGAGGCATGCATATCCATGAAAATTCTTTTGCTAGGTTTTATGATTTAAAATACTTTAACATGAAAAATTTGAAAACTTTTTGTTAACTTTTCTGCTTCTTTGAATTTGAAACTTGTACACATTTCGGGCTATTAATTTATTTTTTACTTATTTGAATCAATTTTCCCATAGGTGCCACGTTGTGATCACAAGGGGTGAGTGTCTACTAACAGTATGAAAGCTTATTAAAAAGTCTCTAATCATATAAAATGTCGTAAGTTTGAAAGTAAGGCCTTTTGATATGAAAGAAGGACGATTAGATCTGCTCAACAACTTTATCAAAAAGATTTATGACGGTTTTCGAATCCATATACTGATTGATGTTTTCGATACTAATTTCACACTTTTTCATCACCTTGAGAATGCGAAGGAAGATTTGCTTTGTTTTTATTTTCAATCAATTGTATTTTATTATCAGAATAATTTTTCATTATTAGGGGTCCTAGCAAATGATTTGAGGTAAGATCTTCCATTTTGTACCACTCTCTATCATTCCAATTTATTCGGGGAATTTTTTCTCTGCTTTAACTTTATAATTTATTTTAAAATAATAATTTTAGTTCTTTTTGAAAAGTCATTTGATAAAAAACAAAATTTGACCTTTTTCTGATATCTAAAATTTTACTGAGTCCAATATTTCTGATGTAAAAATTATCACTTTTGACCATTGAATAAAGAAAGTTTTCAGAAAGTAGACAAAAAGCATTTCCCTATAAATTTTGTTTTACAATGCCTATAACATCATTAAAAGGAAGACTTTATAATTGTTTAATGGAATAAAAAAGAATTGATTCAGCATCCTGAAGTTTTGAAGATACTTTTATTTTAAACAATGACGGAAAACTTGAACAATGTAGTATACTAGTTTTTTCAAGTTATCACTTGGCAATACTTCTCTTGTTATGTATTGCACACAAAGTAGTTGCAAGAGTCAACCACTTTGTATGATTAATGGGATCTATTTTACAGTTAAACCATTTTTGATCAACTTTTCCAACTTCTATGCTTTTACTATATTCATATAAAAGACATTCATCATAGCTGAGTTCTTTCAAGTCATTTTCTTAAAACAACTCTTCTGTTAAAAGGAGATCCTATTTTTTCAAAGTTAATTTGAGGTTGGTGGTGTATATTTTCACTAAACTTTTGACTTAGTTTGACCAAAAAGTTTGGACCAATTTTTAACTCCATCTAAACATTTAAAGAGAGCTCTAAATGGAAGTTCTGTTTGATGGAGATTGCAGCCAATAGTATGAAGATTTCTTCTTAAAAATTTTCAAATTTGACAACTAAACCATTTTTCCATTCAGTATTGATTGCAGTATTATCCAAGAGAATAGCATATACACTCTGTAAACTATTATATTCTTCTAGCAGATTAAATATTTCTTTAGCCAAAACTTTGCCAGTTGCACCTTTCATAGGAATAGTTCTATGAGTGAGATAACTTTCTTGAGATTCTCCATCTTCAACTGTAAATGTTATCAGGTGTTCAGCTATTTTACATCTTTTTCTTAAAACAACTTCATTTTAATCTGTAATTTTTTCTATAAAAGTTAAAGTTTTGTCATCAACACCAACACAAAAAATTATGATTTTGGTTTCATCCTATCATTACTAATTATTTTTACTTTAGCTTTGTCTCTATCTATTTTACTTTCATCGATCAATTTCTCCTCAATTTTGATATTTTCTTTCAATAAATCTCTAATGACATTGAATAAAGCATTTGCTAAAGCTACTCGTAAGTTAGAAGAGCAATCATATCTCACATGCTCCATTGCATATCTTGGTAATTTTGTGAGATTATAACTTTCTTGTAGGTCTATATTGAGACCCCACTTTTCTTCGTCCTGAAAATAAAAAATTAAATAATATTATTATAATATATTTAGAAATTATTCTTTTACCTGAAAACTAGATGAAAAAGAAAAGATCGCATTCTCTTCATTCAATTCAACATTTTTTAATGTAAAGTTTACTTTTTTTATTTTTTGAAGCTGTAAAATCAACAGTAGACATTTGTAAACGTCCTTTAGGGCCAATTTTATTCCTTTGATCTCGAAGATACATTCTTTCTTAAATTGGAACTTTTGCTTCATAACGACAAACACATATTATATGTTCTTTTGTACAGTTTGCTTTTTTACAATTAACTCTGTAATCTTTACAAGGTAGAGTATTTAAAGGACATGAGCAAGATGATATATCAAAGAGACTATTCATTTTTTTGTCTAAATTATTTATAACTCTAACGTTAGCATGCTTTCGACTTATTTCTTTTACATTTGTCAACAAATTTCTCACTTTTTTTGTTATAGATTTATCATTAATCAATGGTAAGTTAGGATTTACTGAAGAACAAAGAACTTTAATACAGTGCAAATTTTTTCAACAAATGTGCAAAAATCCAAATTAGGAAAAGAATTCATGAGAAAATAGTAATATTGAACAACTTCTAAATAAGTACTGGATGAGCCAGAGAATTATCACTTGGAACATCACTATATTTTTCTTCAATTTTTTCTAGTGAGTGGTTTTTTTTATTATTTTAGCCATTTTGAAATATCGAAAGACTAAATAGGAAGTAAAAAATTTTTAATTTTTGAAAACTGGAAAAAAAAATTTTAATGATGAGGTATGGTAATCCTTCTCTCTTTAAAATAAATTTCTGATTATTTTTTACTTATGGCTAACTAATAACTATTCTAAACTTATTAGTTAGTAATTTAATCTAACCAGGTAACTAACCTATAAATTAAGAATATTTTTTATAAGAAATGAATTTTGGGAACAAATTTATATCCTTATATATTTTTTTAATATATATTTTAATAAAGTTTTAATTTTTAAAAAATTATTTATAAATTTATAAAAATAATTTTTTAGTGAAATAATTTTTTGTAAATTTATTTTTCATTGAAAAAAAACTTAACTATTTATAAAATTTTTTAAGTAGTATATTTTTTATAAAAACATTTTTCTTAAAAAAAATAGGAAATGCCTATACTCATATCTATTAAATGCTTATACGCAATTAATCGAAAATTATTCTTGAGCTTTGAAATGTTACGCGGAGAAGTTTTACAGTACGTGAATGTATTCATCATTAGTTAATATCTGTAAACTGGCGATGAATTTCATGTGTAAATCTCATTAATGACTAACAATGGAATCATTGTGATAATGGCGTTAATCATACAATTAGAAAACAAAAAACTAAATTCTTTGATATATGTGAAAAGTGTAGATCCTAGACTCAGTATTTCAATGAAGGAGACCAATAAAAACTTATCTCCAGAAGCACTAGATAACATTACCTAAACACACAAATAATATTACTATTTTGCTCGATTGGGTTTAACCCTTTTATCACCAGAATTTTAAATACTAATGGTCCTGATACCACTCAATTCCTATCTTCAATCTAATTTCGTATATTTATAGGAGAAGATTTTCATTCATTACAGGAAACTGGTGTCACACTGGTTTTCAAGGGTTACAATAAACATTTTTTCTATCCTCTTTGTTCTTTCAGCAGATATTTTAGTAGAAATCGCTTTTAAATTGAAAGACTATTTTGCAGATTTTCGTACTTTTAAATTTTTTTTTATTTTTTTCTTCTCCAAATGTCATACGAATAATCCTATTCATAGTTTAATGTTTAGAAGATTCCCAATTGCTCAATACCATCAACGAGAATATAAAGGAAGCTGAAGATTTGGTAATGGACTCTTCATTTCGAATCGCTATTTCTACGTTATCTTTTTGCTAGATTGAGCAGTATGAGCTTGAAGAGAACAATGAAAAGCCAGTTTCAAGGGACCTCAAAACTTCATCACAGCACCAATCTCAACTTCTGAGTTTCAAGGCGCAGCTCAAAGAACTCATTGCAAAAATCGGTGACACATTCCATTTTTCTATTTTTGTTGAGTCCTCCCCTACTTTACATCGCGGGCATTAGCCCTGTCACTTTTGTATGGTATACTTTTAGGAAGTAGCTTCTCACAAAAGTCTATTGACAGAAAAGTTTTTTAAATTTGTGAGATATTCGAGACATAAAATTGCTTTTTGATTTGGGTTACTTTTAACTTTTTTTCACGCTTCATTTTCAATTTATTTCATAATTTTCTAACTTAGTTATACATATAAATAAAGTGTTGAATAATGTTTGCTTGAAATAACTTAATCTAGGCGCGCACATCCTCAAAATTGGAAGGGGGTGGGGGATATAATTTTCAAAATTTATTATAAAAGAATTTTGCCGAAATGAATGTACCCGAATTATTACTTAATTTTTTTTTTCAACTCCAATTATCTTGTTTGTAATTGTAATAGCATCACTTCCTTCTAGCTAACAAGATAACCATCATTCATACATGATAGAAAGCCAAAACAAATTGATAATTTTTCATGTCCACTATTATTTTTGCACTCATCTATTAGGTGTGAGAACATTCCCGTCAATCTCGTCTCTAATCACGTTAACCCATTAAGTCCCAATACTTCCATTTAGGAACATAAGTAATTTCATCTTCGTCTGCTTTTTTCAATGACTTTGAATATAAATCGTCTGCGTTTTTTAGATATCGTCTGATTTCTATGGTACTAATAGCGGTTTTGGCGAGAACAATTTCTTCACATAATCTTGAAGACAATTTGGAAATTTAAAGCTCTTCATAAACTCATCATGCATTTTTCTGAAAGTGTGATTTATAGCTATCATGAGCTTGATAAATCTATGTCATTTACCACCGTTCGATGAATCAGCAGTTTAATTATGTCTGCGATATGAGATTTCAAATTTAAAAAATATATAATTCTTTCTGAAAATTTTCAAATAGTTATGGTTTTTAACGAAAATAGACGTGCAACCAGAATCTAAAATTGAATGAATAGAATAGGTTATACCTTATTTAGTTTGAGACAGTGATCACTACTGACCTCATGTAATAAAGCCTTTTTTATACCATGACTGTAAAGGGAACACAATTCTTGGTTGAGCCTATTCAGTATTTGGTGTTCGAAGGTGAAAAATGCTTGTCTTCTGAAGACAGTATGAAAAGGGTCGTATTAGAAGACTCATTGGTAATACAGTCAGACATCCTTTATCCGATACTCAATTATTCGAAGACCCTGCTATCTGATACGGTATTGACTCTAACTAAATTTTGTGATATTTTTCTCCCCCTTTATCTTGGCATTCACAATCCGACACCAGCACTGTCTTCAGCAAACGTTAATTTTTTAATTAGACAGACTTAACACTATGAAAGCCAACTTTACTCCTTAAAGTTCGCCAGGAGCAATACTCAGTCAACTGTTTTCTAAAACTCCTGCGAATGAGCGAAGTGAAATGTAGTTATCCTAATTCACAAAATTTTATTGAATTTAACTTAAATGTTCAAAAAATATTTAATGTCATCTCTATAGAAATACTTTTGAAAAGAGTTACGGGCTCCATGCGCTCCGATGGCTTTTCTAGTATTAAATGACCGTAATTGAAACAATTGTATTCACATATCAACACAGCTATCAAGAAGAAAAAAGCTAATCATCTCTTTCCCTGAGAGCTTCTTGGGAGTGAAGATAAAACCCCACCTCTCACTTATTCAGCCACAACTAGACAAGGACTTTTCAGCGCCCTGCACTCCATCAAAAGCGATACTCAGTAACATACTCGCTACTACAACATCACATCCTTGCTCATAGATTTACTGCAGACATACTTCATTTGCAAATTCGCAACTTTTTTAAATATGGCATAAACATTGTGAATTTAGATATAAATAAATATTTTGAAAGGATTATTACTTTTTGTATTTATTTTCTTTGGGTCTGAACGCGAAAATAGAGTCACTATGAAATGTCACAGACATTAAATCGCTTTATTGCAAAGAAAGACACAAGTTAAAAGATTTTTCTCAACCTCTACTTTCACCAATTGTCAACATGCTTGGTTTATAGGAATGTTTTGGTGGATTGATTACTCTGTACTGAGGCACTTTGCTGCTTAAATTTAAATTTTAAAATATTAAATGTTACATTTTTAGCAACCAATCATCCTATATAATCTTCATATTGCTACCTACATATGTATTCAGTTAGTAAAGTAATTTGTTTAAAAATACTTTTAGGACTTGGGTTTAGGAATTTACACGAATGAAGAGTTCAAGGACAATATTAATATCAATATGTTTATAGGCCTAATTTTCTCAATGCCAAATTCTCTTGCTTTCGGTATGAAGTCGTGCATTTAAATTGGGCCCTTTAAACAGAAATTGAAAGTCTAAAATGTTTGGAAGAAAATTTGCTACAAATCTTAAATTTATATGAATCAGTTTTTCAATTCCAAAAGTGATAGAGCATAATTACACGATAACGAAGTAGTTTGCACACAAAATATCAGAAGAAAGGCACAATAAACTCTATAAGAATTTAACGCATTACATCCCATGAAAAGCAGACAATAATTAAGTTATAGAAGGTAACCTAGGATACTTCACTGTACTCAAATGAGTATAGCGGAATCTAATGGGTTGTAGCCAATCTTAGCATGTACTATTATCCACAATACTACAAAAGGCATTTTTAAAAACACAAATAACATTCATAAAAAAATTTAAAATCATATACCTACTTTCAAGTTTTATTGACAAAAAAATTGAAGGAAAGCGTAAATACATTGCAAACTATTCAAGGCAATCTTGATAAAAAAAACCAAAACATTAAATAAAAAGAAATATCTAAGAACAAAGATGCTATAAATTTGAATTTTGGAATAAAAGACTTGTTTGATTCAGCAAATACAATCAAGGCATTTATCCTAACTTGTGTATTCTTTTACGTTAACTCTCTCAGTTACAGTAATCAATAGGGATTAACCTTTTAAGCTTAAAATTATAGAGAATACTTTCCTATACAGTTATGTGCTATAAAAATATTTGACCCTCTCAAAAAGTTGTGGGATCTTGTTCAAAATACTGGCTACATTACTGCCTCTGATCAAATATAGCTCAAATTCGCATTATTATATCAATGAAATGGAGATTAATGAAAAAAAATATTTTAAATATTCATTCTAAGACTTAGCCTAAAGCAAGAAAAGTAATATGGAAATCCTACTTCCCATATTACTTTTCAAATAAAGCTTTCATCCTAAAGCATGTTCTTTTTCAAGACTAATCTTTAAAATCCTTTTTGTCGAACAAAAATAATTTTTGATTTTGTGCACAATTTCATGTCATAAATCCTTTTTTTTTGTGTTTAAAACAGTTTTAGTTAAAATATGATAATATTTATTATTTTTTAAATAAAATTGTAAAGTTTTACTTTAGTTGAGTTTACTCCTTAGTTATAAAAAATATGTAATATGTATCAAAAATTGTTTTCATTCGACACAAAAAGAGTTTTAAAATGGAAAAGAAGTATGCTTTATTTGTTAGGAGATATCTTTTACTTTCTTTTATCTAATATGTAGATTTTCCAACTCTTTTTAGCAAGTCAAAATTCAAATGCATGTATTATAATGAATAAAATCGGTAGATGACTAAGACGACATAGTGTAGCTAATAATAATTAAGATAGAGGCGTATTTGAGCCATGTGATGTGGTATATTAGGATCCTTCTCTTTATTATGTTTAAATTAAACCGCTTATAACGAAATTCCGGATATCGTATTAAATTGCTAGCTCCTTAACCCGCAAAGTCATATAAATTAATCTGATATTAAGTAGCTCATCTCAAATCACCGAAGTTTGTTAACGAGTTTTAACTTCCTTGATGTTTAAAAGATTACCATTTAACCAAGGGTTTTCATGAACTTTATTTCAATCGAATTGTGGTGTTAAGAGATGTTGAAGAGAACCAAGCATTAGCGTGTTGTAAATTAGTAGAAGATCACAGACTCGTAATAATTTTATTTTTAACCGGTTATCGACCACAGTCGACTTTACAAAAATGTGAATCGTCTGCATTTATTAATGCTTTTTAATACAAACCTTCTGCTTTATACTAGATATCGTCTGATTATTCTGGTCGTTAACGGGTCAAATATCACGACTTTTATATTCTCTTAATAATTGCATGTATGTATATGTTTTATTGACGACCGTGTATGAATATAATTTTGATTTACATGTGTGTGTTACGTATGTTTATTGCACTATGTATGATATAAAGTGTTATTTCTATTTAAAATAAAGTATGTTTTATTCACAAATTTTTGTCTGTTTTATGTTCTTCCTGATATAACCAAATTCGGATATAACGAACTAAAATTGCCCGCCCCTCATCGTAGTTCGTTAAAATTAGATTTTATTATATTTAATTGCAAGGTGACAAATATAGCTAACTTCTGGTTATTGAAAATTCACAAAATTTGAAATATGTTCCTCTTAAAACAACATTGTGCGATTCAGGGCATTTAAACGAATTTTTCTTAGAGCACCTGATGAGTAAAAAACCGTTCTACGTGGTAAAGTATTTAGAAGGAATCTGAAAGGCAAATAAATCTTTTAGTTATGCAACTTTCTTCTTTTTTGCTTTTGCTACAACTTTTTATTTATTTTTTTCTCTTTTAAGTAAAAAATGTTCATTGTTATATTTGTGAAAGAGGTGTAAACTGTCATTAAGAAAGTTAAAGCGGACCATGATAATGATGATATCAGGATTTATAGACCATTTTTAGTTCTATTTTGTCTTTTTTCGATTTTAATTTGTCTTTTTTCACTTTTATTTATTCAAAGTAATTTGTTTTGTATTCAGGTAAAAAAGTTGGACAAACTAGTGACTTTGAATACTCTGATTTTGATGAAGTTTCAGAAGTATTTTCCTCATTCCTCGCCTAAATAATCTACCTTTATCTTGATTTGCTGTTAGAATTCAAGTCTTTTGAAGAAGACTGTCATTTCCACCAATCAGAACATTGACAGTGGCTTTAAGGTAGCGCTGGAAACAGAGAAGCTGGGAAGCGAATTTTTACAAAGCTTGCACATTCAGAGGGAAGCTCTAACGGAATCGCACAACCAAGTTTTCTCTTACTCTCTCTCTCTCTCTCTTATATTCGTCCTCCAAACTAATTTGAGGCTTTTAGAGTGGTGGACAACAACCCAAACACATTTTTCTTCACGCCCAAACTCTTAGAAGATAGCAAAAGCTTGTGTTGATGATAAAATATTGTGCTTGTATTTCTTTAGCCCCGCCCTTCGTAAATCAAATAGGGATACATGTTTTCATTATAAAAATATGGGCAAATGATGAAAAAAAATTAAAACAAGCTAAAGAGTTTCACTGCTGAGCAGGGCTGTTGAGTGGGAGTCGCACGTTTCAAGAATGAGTCGGAGTCGTAACAATTATTTGCTACTCACACTCCGATTTTGAAAATAGAATACTTTAGGTTAAATTTAGTTTTTCAATGCTATTGCTTTGGCTTAAATAAAAAGGTTATAGACAATAATTTGACATTTTTTTCGAAGTCAATGTAAGAAAGACACTAAACTACAAATAGAAACCAATAAACAACATTTTAATAACTTTTGTTGAAGAATATAGGTTAAATAATAATTTGCGCTGCAACATAAAGCAGAAACGTGTACGATTGAGGACATCTTTCAATGACTATCTAAAATCTGCATTCACAAAGGACCTTGAAATATCGTACATGCCATCACACTTTTTAGAGATTTATAGTATTTAGAGCAGAAAAGTTGATGCTGCATAATTAAATATTTTTAATTTTTAAAATGTCAAAAAAAAAAAAATTTTAAATTTTCGCATAATTATAGATAGGTGGAGTTATCCGTGTTAAAAAATTATACATAAATGGAGTTGCAGTCATAAATGAAAGATAAATTTCCCTATTTCAAAATTATTAATAAAATAATCAATACATTTAATCAATTAATTAATCCTATTCGTGACGAGCTATTTTCATTTCCTCAGTGATGGGGCTATTTTAGCCTCCCCCACCCCTCCTTTTTTCTTAAACTAAATAATTGATTGTGAATCTGATGGTGTCATTTATTTTTCCTGAAAATCAATCAAACCTGTCAAAAAATCAAGCAAATCTGTCAATCAATGCCAAAGAAAATAAATGATAAATTCACCATTTTTTGGGTTAATAGTGTTTTTTGTTTTTTTCAACTTTTGTTGATTAATTCACCCAAAATATTTTAACTATCAGTAAATTAGCTTTCACAGGTGACCTAATGGCAAACACTTTTTCTCATTAAAACAAACGTATCCATACACAACAAATCGAACATGCTCAATTTCTTTCTGAAAATACTTTTGTCACTTAAGATTTAAATTGCGGTTACTATTTAACTTTGCTTAATTTGTGGTCAGATATTTTTTCATAATTTTTAAATAATTTTCGTCCCATTTAGCAAATCGACCTTTCTCTATTTCATGATGTCTTTATTTTTGTCAATATATACACACGTAATGAATTCTATATTTCAATGTGGTTAGAATGGTTATATATTTATTTACTTAGTTCAACACTACATTGACTTTTATATATTTAAGCACAACCGATAAAATAATTTTCTTTCTTGATTTAATAATGATTTTATCCATCTCATAAACAGGAACCAGGGGCGCACATCCTTAAAATTATTGGGGGGGCGAAATTTTTTTGTTGCAATTTTCAAAATTAGTGGTCTGGAAATACCACGGGAGAACAAATATTCAAGCAATCCTTTAAAATAGAGTGTATTCAGCGCATACATAAAGTAGACTACTTTATTTTTTTTTTACAAAATTGGTGAATTTAAATACTATACTTCCAGCGAAAATATTTTAATTAAATTTGCATATCGAATATGGTGCGCAGAAAAAATGCCCCCGGAAAAAATGCCCAAACACAAAAAAATTCAAAAAATTATTAATTAAAATTAAAAAAATTTTTTTTAAAAGATATGTCAAATAAAGATTTTTTGTAAAAAAACAACAAAAAGTTAACTTTTCATCTAAAACATTTAAAATTTAATTAAAGTAAACTAAAAAACTCAGCATACGACAATTTTTTAAATACAAAAAAAATAATTTATAAAACAGCAAATATTTTTAGACTTTGTGTATCCGAACACTTTCTAAATATAATTTGTGTTTTAACTGATTTTAAGAACACATTCCCACAAATCTGCACCTTTGCTATTGTTTTCAAGAACTTTATAAAGAAAAAAACCCTATAGATTAAGAAATTTTAGAAATTTAGCCTTTCAAAACGGTACCAAATAAAAATATTTATATAATTTAAAAAAATCCTGAAAATCAAAAATTAGGGGGCATTTTTACCTACAACCATCGAATATACAGTTGTTTAAACAAATCCAAAATTGATAGCGGGTGGAATAGGCTTTTTATTTGAAAAATGAAGTAGTCTACCAGGCACATTACAGGAATTGATGAAAGGATATTTGATTCATAAAGAAAACAAATAACTGAAGGTTGGATAGTTTTATATGAGTGAAAGTAGTCTAAAGGCAAAGAGTCTACTAGACACCCTGCGATGTTTATATGAAAAAATGTGATTGATTCAGGGGCAAGGGTATAAAATGAAGTTATAATTGTGCAACCAAAAAATTAAGATCGCATTATTTCATTTTACTCAGCATCATTCAAAAATAGTTTAAAAGCTAAATTGATACAAGCTACAAAAAGTAAAATAACTTTTAACATTTTGCAATGATTTGGCTTTTATAATAACTTTTAAGGAAAAAAAGTCTATCAGAAAAAGTTATAGAGCTTCAACAAAAACTAAAAAATTTTAGAGCATAACTTAAGTTTTTTGATAACTAATTTGACGTACCCCCCTACAGCATACTCTATGGGTGGCATGGTAGGTAGGTTGAGATGGACTCAGCACGGAAGCCTCTAGATTCGATTCCTCATCGATGCTTCGAATTTGTTCAGTTTGACATAAGCGGTACATCAGTGCCTTGTCAATGAAAATACACCCGCTGCACCTTAAATTTTACTTAAAATTGAAAATTTTGCTACATAATTAACATAAGAGAGAAAGGAAACAAAATAAACTAATAAAGCAATTTTCACTATTTTAAAATGGAACCGTCTGTTCTCAGAATAATTTCAAAATAATAGGAGGCATAAAGAATTAGAGTTTATTTAATATTTTCAAGTTTTTATAAGCAGCAAAAGCCAACATTTAAGTAGCTATATAAGTAGCCCTTATAATTAAAAAATTATTTAAACTAACGGTCGACAGACATTTCGCCCCATAGACAATTTGCCCCCTGGACAAATTGTCTCATAGGCTATTTGTTTCATTCATCATTGCTTATATGTGTAAAATTATTAAAAAATTTTATATTCTTGTTTATTTTATCTCTATTAAATTATTTTAAATTAATCATCTTATCTCTTAATTTTTTAGAATTGTCCATGAGACAAAATGTCTTATGAAAATAACGGGGCGAATTGTCCATGAAACAAAATGTCTTATGAAAATAATGGGGCGAATTGTCCATGGGACGAACTGTCTTATGAAAATAATGGGGCGAAATGTCCGAGGACTAAATTAACATGAATCAAAGTATACGAGAAAAGAAAATCATGGCGTTTTTTTGAATATTTCTGTCTACAAATAAAATTCTGACAGCTGTCACAAATAGATTAAGTACATTTTTAACAACTTAAACATTTTGTTTCGATATTATATTTTTACTATAATAATCAACAAATTTTCTTTAAAAAGTGATTTGATTATGTACAGTGTTACTTATAAAATTTAACAATCGAACATTATAAAAAATATTTCTGCTCAAATAGAGTATTCTTGCTTTTAAACCGACATAGGAAGGCTTCCACTTTTTGGAGGACATGACAATGACAAGATATTAAGCAGTGTTGCCAACTATTTTCAAAGTTTTATATCTAAAAGAATTACGAAAATAATCTAAAATAATATAAAAATGTTTAAAAAAAATTAAAACTCAATAATTGTCAACATTTCTTCGTTATTTCCTAAGAATTAGTTACTCCAAATCATATCAAAAAGGAAATATGAAAAGATGAAATATCGAAAAAAAATTTCAATGTAAAATGTTAAATAAAGGTAGGTGGTGTGGTATTATTTTCACCATTAATAAAACATTGATGCACCGTTTACCTCAAGCTACAAACCTTTGGAAGAGACGGATTTAAAGTTGTGATTATTGGATTCAAAATCCGATGATGTATTGCACAATTTTACTCAAATAATCAAAACTAGCAAACTATTATAATAACATCTAAATTTACATCTAACATCTAAATAACAAAATTTATATCTAGAGATTAAGAAAGGGAAATTTAATAAAATGGAGATAAATGAGTGTGAAAATTTGAAAAAAGCCAAAAGGAGTTTTTTTAGAGCGAAATGAAATTAAAAAAGCCAGATTATAAAAAAAGTCAATTAAATTTTTTCAAAGCCAAACAACTTCAAAAAAAGCCAAAAATGAGCTTTTTGGCTCGAAAAAAAAGCAAATCTGGCAACCCTGCCTAGAATCACGGGGGTACCAATGATCTTTAACAGGACCTAGAATCACAGTACCAATGATCTTTAAATGGACCTAGAATCCTACGTTTCGAGCGAAGCGAGAGACAAACAGACCTATCCTAGTGATAAATAATAAATTTAGCAATAAAATTAAAAAAAAATTGTTGTAAATTTACATGGTGAAAAATATTACTGGCTGCTAATCTAACTAAACCGAGTACTTTTGACCCTCTTTGATTTGATTCTTGTTCTCTAATTTATCCTTTCCTTAGTTTACTAATTAAAGAGGGAGCTTTGAACTATAAATCTCAATCCGACCTCTATTGTTTTGCTTACCAAAACGCTCTCAGCTTCTGGTCTACTTCATTTTCCTATACTTTATATCGTATTTAATTTCGCTCTTAATTCTAAACTGATTCTACCTTGGTACCTCTACTTTCATCAGAAATTCATTTTGTACAAATGTTGGAAAAACCTTTTCAGAGATTTAAGCGATTTCATAACTTTTCTATTGATGAGAATCCCTTTGTTGATCCTGTCTTTTTATTTTATGAATATCATGTGTTGTATTTCAGTGGTTATGAACAAATATCACTCTGAATATTTGCTAACCAATCCTTTTTCAAAATTCCTGTTCTTGGTGAATCCATTTATAATCCTCTTTTTTCAATTACAAAAATTTTCCACCTCTAAAATATTCACTCAATCACACCAAAGGAAAAAATTTGTTTCACATTTATAAAATTTTCTTTGAGAAAAGCTATATCTTTACATATTGATGCCTGACTGTCTAACTCTAAATGTTTGAAAATTTTAGATCACTTTTTTAGTCAATTGATGTTTGAAATATTAACCTTTATAAGTTAAAGGTTTAAAGATTTATGATTCATAATGTAGGAGCTTCTTCTTCACGTTCAAGATGTTATTTGAAAACCTCAATAGTCGATTTTTACACCAACTTCTATTTCATTGGAAAACGGTGCATCTTCCATGTAGAAAAGTTACATACTTGTTTCTTAAAACTATATAGCTCCTGAAAGGATTACTATATCGATGATATAAAAGCACTTTATTATGCGTGTTACTATTTCATTTTTCTTATGATCACGCGTTCTCATTTCAATGTCCTCCTTCAGTAATAGTGGTAATGACCAAAAAGAAGTACAGAAATGAAAAACATGGACGATATTGTATTAAAAAATTATTTTAAATTTGAAGGATATTTTTAGTCTGAATTTTATCCTCAATCAAAATTTTAATAGTGATTTTTTTGATTTGAATTTTTGTCAAATTTGATTGATAATTCCACAGATTCCTGAATCCTAATTGGAAAAACTAAGTCCCGAAATGAAGGGAGTATCGTAATAAATAAAAAAAGAATAAAAAATATATTTTATTTAAAATATGGAAGTAAAGTTTATGAAATAATTTTCAGGCATACATCACTAATTCTATTTGTAGTTTGACCCATTTTTTCACAGTAATGGTAAAAACTTAGCCAAAAAATCCTATCAGCTATTCAAGTCAATTTAGTTTAAAAAAATATTTTACTTAAAATATGAATAAATGTTTTAAAGAAAATTTTCATGCGAAACTAGCATATTTCATTGACATTTTCACGTTTTAATTAACAAAACAGGTCAAAAATGAAATCAGCATGCAGATCTAGTATAAAAAATATATTTTATTGAGAATATAAATAATATTATATGAAATAATTTTTGCCGTCACCCACAAATATGATTCAAATTATCTCTTTAACTCAAAAAAAAATCAAAGTGAATAAACAAATAAATATTTTTTCATTTAAAAAAAATTTTTTATAATAAAAATAAATTCTTATTAGTAAAATTTCAATAAAATAAAATAAAGTTCTTATTTATTTTATTAAAAAAATAAAAATGAGCTTTAAAATTTTTCAAATATTCTTTATAATAATAATTATGAATTTAGTTTTAGTTCTTATTTTTGAGCAATGTGCGTACCAATGAATTTTTATTTAGCTTTAAAATAAACTCAAAAAAAATCAAAGGCAGATTGACACTTTCAGAATTTTTCACACCCTAATTACGAAAATGAAGTCAGTGGTTGATTTAGTATAAAAATATATATTTTATTTAAAATTTGATTAATATTCTTGGACACAATTTTCAGGCAAAAACCGTAAATTTGATTGAGATTTTCATAATTTTTCACACCCTAATAGTGAAAACTGAGTCGAGAAATTAGATCAGCATGGTCGATTTAGCATAAAAAAATTAATTTTATTTAAAATTTTAATGAATGTCTTCGTAAGTAATTTTATGATCAATCAAATTTTGATTGACGCGTACTACAAAGTTGAAATGTTTATTTTCCAATATATATATGATTACAAATTTTCAAGAGTGTATCTAATATAAACACTAAGTTATAAGTTACAGACATTATAATATAAAAATTTTGTTGAAAAAAATGTATATTTGATTTTGATTGTCAGTTTTTGACATGAGAGGGCCATTCAACTAGCATGAAAATGATATCAAAAGATGTAGCTAACGATTTTAGGAGTCAAAAAGTTTGAGGGCATATGATTTAGCCAATTTTGTACAATATAAATTTTAGTTGAGGGGTGGCTAAAATGCCTCTGATAGGGTTAAGAGTATGGAAATGCATACAAATATATAATGAAAATAAAAAAAGGCATTTTATAGAAATGATTAGTAAGCAACATTTGAGTATAGGCACAATTTTATTCTTATTTTATCTTTGTTCCCAAAGTTTTTCGAGTCCATGGGCTTTTTGAAAAAGATCCCTCTGCTTTTCTTTTACAAAGAGTTTTTATTTAGCTTAAAACCGACTACTTTTATTTTATACAGCGCTAGTGTCCCATCGTTCTTGAAGGTTTAAAGATGAAATATGCTAACACTTATTTTTTTACAAAAGAATAAAAAATGAGTATTGAAAGTAAAAAATTGTATGTTTACATACTAAAAAGTAAATCGTCATTTTAAAGAACTTTGAGAATTTTAATAAAATGTAAAAAAAACTTTCAGATCTTTTAACTGTAGAATAACGACTGTCGCCGTCCAAAAACGCCTGACAGTTGACTTCTCTACGTTCATATCTAATTCTTATTTATCCATTCAAGGTGAAAAGGATGAATGGAAACCTCAACACTAGTTCCCACCTTCTTACAAGGATATACCGACGGTGAGCATCACTACTTTCTTTCACTCCATCCTCACATAAACTCATTTCTTCTTTTTTAATGTAGGACTGTTCAAGATAGATTTGCTACCGTAATCCTAATCATCTTCATATTACTCGTCTTGGTCTTAATTTTGGTCCTGAAAAAGATGTAGATGCTTTCGCTATATCTCCAAGGTGCGTCTACACTCCTTGCAAAGTTCGTCATCTTCGAGAATAAAAAGCGAAATATATTGTATTTAAAATTATGTGTACATTTGATAATGAAATTTGCTTATAAAAGTTTTCATTTGTTACGGTTTGAATGCTAGAGCATAAAAATACTTTGAAGCAAGTCAATTTCATACTATCATCAATAACAATAAAAAACAAATTAGCAAACTTTACACAGTTTAGAAATAAAATATGTGAACACTTTCATTTCAAATATTTAGTGCTATTCGTAAAAAATAACTGAGCTACATTTAAAAAGAAAAGTTTGAAATTTAAGAGGGCTTCCCTTACGATAAATACACAATGAAGTAATCCAATTTTAAAAAATAAATAATTTTTTAAAAAAAAAAAAAAAACTTCATAATTGAGAGTACAATTTCTTTAGCTAAAACAAGCAAAATACAAATTTTGATACCGATGATAAAAATTTATATTTAAGCTTTTTATCTCTATTGAAACTGACAAAAGTCAAGGCCTTCACGTGGTTGACGCGACATCCAAAGCTACATATGTGTGCAAATCTTGGCAACAACACCTTATCTTCAAGACGGTGGTCGCATCAATTTTATTTGCCTAGCCTGGCTGTTGCTCATTGGGGGAGACATTGAGGTTAATCCTGGGCCTAAATCAACATATATATGTTGTATATGTAATAAATATATAAATAAATCCACAACATTTATCCGATGTAACCAGACAAACACACACTGGTCACATCTCAAATGTACACAAATAACTCTCAGTCAGTACAACACACATTGGATCTGCAATCAACACACAAATACACACTCACAAACACAACCCAGATTACAAAACAAGCACACAGTTTGGTTTGAACTTCCCTGAAGTAATTACAAGACATATCCTAAAATGCACAAATCGAAAACTTCTTTTGATAAGGACTTCAAATCCGTCAAAGTTTGTTTCTAAATTGCTTTCAAAGTTCACATATGAAGAATTAGAAGCTTTATTTGGTTTTCTCATTCGAGTAGGTGCTGATCGTGACAATGTTTGTGATTTGAATGACTTTTACAAAGAAAACGATAGTAAGCCTCTTTATAGATCTTGCATGTCTTTTTCCCGCATGAAACTTCTCAGATGCTTGAGATTTGATAACGTTCTCATAAGAAAAGAAGGGATAAACTTGCAGCAATTAGAGAAATATGGGAATTGTTTTTACTGGCTCAAAGACGTCACTATATTGCAGATGAATTTTTAACTATAGACGAACAATTAGTCGGCTATCGAGGAAGAATACCTGGCAAAACATAAATGCCTTCCAAGCCTAAAAAGTATGGATCAAGATATTCTGGATTTGTGAAGCTAACTCAAGTTATGCTCTCAATGGAATAATTTACTTGGGAAAGTAAAACAACGTAAGAACAATTAGTTTAGCAAAAAAAAATTGCTTCGAGTGAAACCTTTTGAAAAAACTGGCAGAAATATTATGCTTGATAATTTTTTTACAAGCCATAGTTTGGCCGTCAAACTTCTCGAAAAAATCTTACTTTAGTTGGAATTATTCGTTAAAACAAGAAAGAACTTCCTTTATCTTTCAAAAACTCCAAATGTAGAGAAGTTGGCTCTACAGTTTTCAAATATGATAACGAAAACAAAATCATAATTTTATCTTATGCAGCCAAAAAAAATAAGACTCTCTTTTATTAAATAATTTTTTGCTTCTGATTTTGTCAATGAAAAGAGAATACCTGATTTAATTAATTTTTATAACAAGACAAAAGGTGGTTAGGCCTGATGGATGAAAATATAGCAGAAAAACAGTTCGCTAGCCATTTATTATATTCTTCAACATGCTTGGCGTGGCATGTCTCAACTTATACCTAATTGCAAAGAAAAATGGTTATTGTCAATCAAGGAAACATTTTCTCAAAAATTTAGGAGAAAAATTTTCATTGGCATATATGAAAAAAGATTAGAAAATGTTTATCTTTCCACCGAATTAAAACACGTGATTCATTTTTTCATATCAAGCACGCAAGCTCAAACTTCTGAAAAAGTAAATAAAGAAGAAACCCCAAGATGTTCTATTTGCTCAAAAGCTTGTTGCAAAGAACATTCTTGTGATAAAAAAACTGTAACTTGCAAGTATTGTGACAAATGATTTCAATAAATATTTTTTAAAAGCACTTATATTTAATTCTCTGAAAAACATATATTAACATAAAACAGTAAAAAAATCAGTCGATTACAAATTGTAGTCACTCATCCCAATTAAGTTGTATAATTTTTCTATCCTGATAGGGGTTATAAAAAGAAAATAAAACTCAGGTAAGAAAAACATTACAAATAATGTGGAATTTTGTTTAAAGGTTTTCACTTGACTCCATAGATATGATCTTTAAATCTAAGACAAAATCAGCGCTGGCTGGCTAGCTTCGTGAATGCCTGAACTATAAAAAATCTTTCATTTCAAATTTTAACCCCCGCATGATTTTATATTTTAATATACGGTTGAAGTCCAGATGGGGTCTTTTCGGCTTAAGTTTCATAAAAGTTTACATTTTCTAATTAATAACTTTTCATTGTAGGAAAAATAATAGTTAGAGGGAAAGTTAATAAAAAATTACATCATCTGCTTAAGAAAACTGAAAGAATTTGGCTTGAAGCGCAGTCACATACATAACTTGAGAGCATCCGCTCGATATCATTCTTGTCAGGTTATATTCATAATATATGCAGATTCTTCATGTGGCAATGATACAGCTCGGGTTTGTTGTGTTTATTCTTACGCATAAATGGCATTTCAAACTACAAAGCCACACATTTCCAACTTGTATAATGTTTCCAAGATGCAATGGCAAACATCCCTTGATAGCAAATGGTTTCGCACTTTTGATGAATTGAAAACATTGAAAAGCTGCATAACATTTCTGCAATCTTTTCACATTTGTGCAATTCATTTTGTATTTCTTGTTTCACAATACAACTTTTCGTTTTTGTAAACTCACGTTTATAACTTTACATTTTCTTGTTTCGTAAAATATCTCCAGAAGGAAACATTTAAACTTCTACATACCTATAAGAAAGACAAACAGGACACAAATAAACACAGGAAAACACACACACAAAGACACTCACGTACACAAATACTACAGTCGACTATCAATAATTCGGAATCGGCCTTTCCGAATTAGTGAAAATAAAAAAATCATACTTTGCTTACTCGATTTTTGTCACTATAAAGTTGACTCGAACTAAAATTCAACGTCAGTTTATGAAACTCAGTTGTTAATTGAATCAACCACAATACTTTTATTAATTTGAGGGTCGAATTAGTGAATTCTGGAGTAGAGGATTAGAGGTAGTCAGCTACAAACATACATACACGGAAACACACACTCACTGCATTTATAATAATTTGAGAAAAACAAAAATAGTTTGTTTATTTTTTCTATATATTGGATTCGTAACTAATATGTTATCGTTGCTGATCAAGTTTTGGGATGCCGTAGAAATTGTCCAATCAAAATTTTTGCTCGAACATTTTATGTCTTGTCACCTGAGATTTATATTTTAAATTATTGTGCTTCAAATTTCTATAAAAGTGTCGAGATAACCAAGCGTTTAGTTTTGAAATATTCAATAGAAGAGCCATATGCGGAGGGCGTATTAGGATAACGCTGCGTTTGGGGCCGTTGGTCCCTTTCAACTAAGTATAGATACTAGGTATAATATACAAGTATTAATTACCACTTATGTTGTTTAAATAAAAAAACTAAAAAAAACATAGTAAACGTTTACTCATTTATTTAATGTAGAAATACTGAATTCCATATGTATTTGAACTAAAGTAGTTATAGGCGAGTTACAAATGAACTTTGCTAGAAGCAAACTTGTCAATGATCGAGGAAAAGTCAATGGACTCCATGAGCCTACTTTCAATGCACATAATTGACAGGGCATTGAGTCTGTCTTGCCCCATGTTTGATCCTAATGTATTTTTAATGCGTTTCAAGGCTGAAAATGAACGTTCGCCACTGCAATTGCTTATCATTAGACCGAGGAAAATCCTTAAAATAAGAGATACATTTGGAAAAGCTTTCAATACTTTCAGTAGAATCGGCTGTTAAAACCTTAGATTTAGACAATAACGCTGAAAATCAACGAATTCGTCGTGACATACCAAACGATCCATGTGGGCACACAATTGCATTTCATTGTAAGAGGCTAAATTCATTAGGAACCCAAACCTCTCAGCCATGACACCATAAGCAGTTTTTCTCTGGTTCAATGATGAAGTCAGTTTGTCAATTATAGGTAAGAAAGTGTGGACTCTGAATTTTGAGGATGGCGATAGTTCAGCCTTGTGAGCGTCTCCAATGTTCCATTTTCTGTTATGCTCAATTTTGCGTTTGTTCGTATTCACACTCGCAGAGCCCTTTACTTTTGTCCTCTTAAAATTTTGTTCTTAAAGATTTGATAAAGTCACTTAATGAAGCCAGCTTCTGAGTCGCAATATGTGAGGACTGTAGAGGTTTACTTGTGATGTGAAATCTTTTCAATATTGATGACCACACTTGTATTAGCAGTCCTGTTCCCAGGTAGGTAATTTTAGAAGACAGCTCTTCTGCCTCCAAACCTGCTTCTGGTTTTTGGCTACATCTTCAGACGAACTCACTAGAATAGTCTTGATAACTAAGTATCCATATTTAAGTGCATGCAATGCATCGTGGTGAGCTGACCATCTTGTATCTCAGAGGCGTTTTAATGTTAGTATATTGAGCGGCTTCGTCATGAGAAGATTCCATCGATGCGTTGAAGCTGAGAAGACATTTCTGTACAAAATCAAAAAAAAGAAACGGCCTCAGCACAACAGGTAACTGCACTTTGACCCGCGAGGTTCAGCGAGTGCGCAAAGCATGGTATATATGCAAGACTATTGGTTTGCGTATTACTGATTGCATGCCTATATATTTCCCACTCATGTTTGAGGCATTATCATAGGATTGTCCCCTGCAATCATTGATATTCCTGTAGAAAATCTAACAAATTTTCGCCACTGTGCTCGTAAATGGGAATGAATTTGACAAAACTTTACATATAAGAATGCTTACAGCATTCAATTACTTTTCTTGGAACAGTGAATTCATCTAGATGTGTTCCACAGATATTAAAAAAAAGTTTGAGCCAAAAAGGTCTTAATGCGAATCTCGAGTTACTCGTCAGTGTTCCTCTCTAGTTGCATTATACCCCCAAACCATGCTCGCATTAACTTCAAAGCTGTTCTTATAATGAGTACTCAACACCTTTGTCCAATCACATTTTTCAGAGAGTTTCACGTCTCTTACTTGCAAAGTGATGCTGAATTTTGAAAGAACCTATGTGTTACGCAAATGAAAAGGGGTTGCAAAACACTGAGCTAAATTAAAAATCGTTTATGCTATTTATCAAGTCGCCCAAAGAGTTATCTAGGTGTTTCACTTTGTATGAAAAGCCTTGCTCCCTGAAAACAAAAGATTAAATATTAATTGCTAATAAATGCTAAAAAAGAAGGATTTAAATTTGAAATGGATAATCAAAATGGATGAGTAGTAAAAGATATTATTTACACTCAAAATAGTTGAAAAAAAGGGTGTTTATAATCTTAAGTTAATTTGTTACCGATTTTAGATATAATTGATGAGGAGTGTGCAGTATTGCAGGTCTTTCGAAAGTGAAAAAATATTGCAAATTTTATTTTCTTTATATTTTGTTATCGAAAAAGCAAGGACAAAAAATAAAAATGAATACATTTACGTATAACTTTGTATGCATGTACCGTTATATTTATTCGTATAATATTTAAGGAAAAAGAGAACAAAAGACATCGCATTAGCAACAATATGGACTAAAAACAAAACAAACCAGGTTACAAAAATCAGTCACTAATTTAGAAAATTGTTGTAGTGGATGGGTTTGTGTGCAGAACTTTTTCTGACGATGCCCACGAGATAAGTAGTCTGCGCTTGCCTTGTTCAAAAGAATACTTTACGCTTATGCATCTGTGTGTGTGTGTGTGTGTGGTATCGTAGTCATCATAGATCTTTCTGCGCCTCTTCATTCTCGTTGAAGAAGAAAAAACTGCACAACGCCCCAGAATTTATATTTGTATTTTTATGCACGCAAATTCTACTCGTAGCTACTTAGAAATAGAGAATGATGCGGGTACAGACACATCGAATAGGAGGGTAGTAGTGCGGGACGTATCTAAGAGAAGTGTGACGAATAAATATGCGTGTATGTAGTATAGAGATAGATGTTAGTGTTATTTGGAAAAGCGGAGTTAGATGAAGAAATGGGTATATATGTATATGTAGATGGGTCTAGTAATTATGATTAGGTGCTATTGGTGTAGACCGTTGGAAGTGATGGAGGACTGGTTGAGAATGGCGGAAATGTAGTCATCCGAGGTGTGCTGGTGAAGGCTCTGCTCATCCCTCACACTGTTGATTGACGTGGACAAGAGGGAGGACGCAGGAGACGGAAAGGAAGATGTGAACTGAGGAGCAGTTGACGACAAGAAGTTGTGGACAGAAGTGATGTCGGCATCGTTTTTATTGAAGGCAGAGTAGGGTGGTGAAGATGAAGTCACTGCCGACTGATGGAAAAAGAGGGGAGACTGCAAGTTCTGGTGGCGATGGTATTGTTGTTGGTGGGCGTGAGGTGAGAAGCTGTGCTGGTGTTGTTGTGGGTAGTGGAAGTGTGGGTGAAAGGGGGCATGGTTATTCATGTTAATGGGGCTGTTGGTAGAACTGGCGTGGTGATCGCTATTGTTGCTGCTTTTCAGACTTGTGATGTTGTTTTCCATTTTATTGGCGATGGCTGAGCAATTTGGAAAGGAGACAACGTTGTGAGATGACGATGATGAGATCACATGAGACGGGGAGCCTCTTTGCATAGCACTAGGCATTATCGCTAACACTTCTGCTATCTTTGATTTCAAGTCTTCGATTTCATGGTCTTTTTGCGCCAGATAATCTAAATAGATACGCACGTAATGCATGAACAGCTAAAGTTCTGAAAGGTCGCACCTTGAGACAATTCAATGCAACGATTCGCTTCAGAAAGAGCCGTGAACAACTCCAACTTCAACTTTGTTTCGGAACTTAGCGAAGACTCCAAATGAATGTTTTTATTTTTCAGAGCAGAAAGAGCAGTTATGAGTAGTTCGGTGTCATTCGGCTGATTTTTAGACTTACGCATGTTCTAGAAGACCATAACAAGTCAATGGTTGGTAGGTAAAATAGCGTTATGAAGGCGAAATTAATAAAGTATACGTTTAGCTCGATTTCCTTTTGCACGAACTTTTCTTCCCTCGCTTTAACCTGTCTTTTGTACGCCTTATTCTCATTCTCTAATTCACGACGCTTTATCTTGCACGCTTCTGAAGAACATTCGTTATTCCTAGAAAGAATGACAGTTTAATTTTCAAAGATAAAAGCCATTGATGAAGTCAGATGAATAAAATGTTGTGCTTTTGCAATTCCAGAAAAAAAATTCCGCCGCCACTTTTTCGATCTTAATCTTAGCCTGTAAGATGAAGGAAGACGATCTCAAGACGAAGTGATGCAAGGGGATGAAAAAGTCGACCAATAATTTTTATTTTTTTTTAATCTTTTTATATCATTAAAAAACTTGCTTGGCTTGTGAGTGGACTTTCCATAATACTTTACTTTTTTTTACGGATGAGTTAGGAAAAAATTCTTTTAAAATTATATAAACCACCCCCCCCCCCCCCACCTTCCAATAATTTTAAGTTTACGCCCCCTTTTTAGACCAATCGGCTTATCTTATATTTTAAGATCAAGGAAATTGAAATGTAAAAATGTCGGTATAGTGATGAAAACATTTATTTGATTAATGGTCTAAAAAATCAATATATCACATATTCAAAAAGATCATTTATTAGACTCGGCAACAAAAATTATTTCAAAGGAAATTACAAATTTAGGGTATTCAAAAATTCCTGCTTTAAGGCCAACAATCGTCAAACTTCGAAAAACATGACACATGCATTTGAAATAGTTTTAATTTTTCTCAAGAGCTTTTACAAACTGTCTAATCAATCTGAGTCTGATATGTAAAGAAGGAAACACTATTTCATCTTGGCGAACTAAAGCTTCTTCAATTACATTCACAGATGTACATCTTGTTACATCTGATCTCAAATACCAATTTTTTAATGTAATGATTAACTATCCCACATGCAAAGAGAAAATCGTTACTTAGTATAGCCTGGTTGGTGTCCTATTCATAGATTAACAATTTTCCAATCAACACAGATTATCCAATTATCCTTATATTTTAGGGTATCTTATTCAAAATTAATTTTATTTCTTTATTTTTGTTGAGTTTAGAGTAGCCAAGAGGTCGAACCGTATTTATTTCAATTACGTAAAAAGCGCCTTTTAAACCAACCAGGTTTCCAGCTATCAATGAAAAGACGCCATTCTTCGATGCCAAGTTTGTTAAGAAACTCACTGACATCACTACAAAATGCTAGGTTCTGTTTGAAAACATTTTTGTTAATTTATAAACTGTAATTATTCACAAAGAAAGATGATATATGTGTATATATAAAGAGAAAAACAAAACATTTGTTATATATAAATTGATGATATATCTGTATACTTTTAATTTTTCCAAACTAAATCTGGTATACTAAAAATAAAGTCATTTCTACATTCAAAAGACTCTTTTAATATATAAAATCGATGCTTATATTAGAAGTACCAAAACTTTTGTTTATCAGTGTTATTATTCATTTACAGAAAATGAAGTTTTCTTGTCGTTAAAGCAAACATTCCGCGTAAATGGGATATTATATAAAACCCACATTTCTTTTAATATATTATATATTGCAATCACCTTACTTATATTAGTGGCCCTAGGCCAATTGTAAAATCCATTCTTGTCTAAACTTTTCTCTCATATAAAAATTGTGAGTGTCATATAAATGGATATAGTTTTTTCTATATCTGAGTATTTACTACTCTCTAAGCTTGAAATCATCTCCACGCCATAATAAGCTTACACAAAGGGAGGGCTATTCTATAAGAAAGGTTTTAATAAACGCTAGACGAGTGAATTGTATAGAAAAGGGAGAGGGCGTTTGGAAGAAGAAATATAGAAGTTACTTTGGATTTGATTGGATTGCGTGGTTGACGCTATTTGATGAATCTTTGGTACCGTTGACGAGATTACTCTTAGCAGAACTATTTTTATCAGATAGAAGCGCTTCCGCTTTGGCTCGCAATTTCTGTTCCTCCAAAATCTTCTTCTCTAGTGTGATCACTGTTTGCTTGTCTTGTTGTCTGGCAGACATTAGATTTTGAATTCTAAATCAAAGGAATAAGCTTGGATAAAATCAATGAAAAAATAAATCCGTATTCAATATTAGTTCCCGCTACTACATTTATCAAAAAGGGACAAAACAAATTCATCCGATGACAAATAGATTTTGAATATAACCTTTTATCCTACTAATTGTGGTAATGGAAAATAATGGGAAAAAGGCAGGGAGCGTTTCCTTTAGAATTTTGTTTTTTTGAAACATTCTAATAAACAGTAATACTTCATTATTAGTAAAAATAATTTATTTTAAAGTAATTGTGCATTTGACGTCTTTACTAAAATATTTGAGTTATATTATGTTATGATATTTTATCTCTTTAAAATTTGACATGAAAATTTTTGTTTTCACAAACAAGATATTCGTTTTTTATATGCTCTGTTCGGTTAACGGGGTCTGATTACATACAGTAATTTAGAGGAACACTACCAAATAAAGTCTTAATTTAAATAAATTTTTTAATTATTTTGATACTGCAATTACTTTGATTACTGCAATTCTTTGCTTTATGGAACACAGAGAGGAAAGCTGAAGAAACTCCAAGCTCTTCAAAATAACTACGCACGCTTAATTTTTGGCATAAAAAGACAAGAAAGTGTTTCTCACGTTCTAAAAGAACTGCACTGGCTGAAAATTGAAGGAAGAATTGTTTTCAAAATTTTAGTTTTAGTTTACAAGTGTTTTAAATACCAAAAACCATTTGCATTATCATTCGTCATTGAAACAAGAAACTTCAACTCCCTTTCAACTTTTTTGGATAGCACAACTCCGGTGTACAAAGCATGCAAACTTTGGAACGTTTTGCCTTATTACTTGAAAATAGCTGAAAATTTATCTGCTTTCAGAAAAAAATCTGAAAACTTATCTCTTTGAGTGTTATATGATGATCTAATATTTTCTTTAATTTTATCTTTCCCGCGTGACTGTACTTATGCTTTAGAATGTATTGTAGTTGCGCGTTAAATAAAGTATTCCTTCATTCTTTATAATTTAAATGTATAAGCATCACTTATTGTTCACCCTTTTCTTCATATTCTGCATAAGAAAAGCTTCTTACTTGCGCATGGTTAACACAGGCTCAGTTTTATTCAGGTTAAATTATGTATAAAATATTCTGGCAAGCGAATAATAAACGTTTGCATCGAATCTCACTACTGTCAAAACCTACGGAACACTTTTTTAACTTTTATTTAATAGGTAGATCCTTTTTTCCATATCTCTGCTTATATGTCGTACCTTATGCAATCTAATACTTTTAGTTCGTTTAATTTTAATTACATTAAAAATCGGGGTACTAATTCTACAACATTTGTGAATTAGATGGTGGTTAAACGTAGAATTTATCTAATCTAGCCAAACGTAAACTAAAGATACAATACAATATAAAGTATTTCACAAATCAGTATTTTTTCTATTTATAAGATTAAGACTCTAGTTTAAGAATATAATTCCTAAATGCAGAATTCGGAAACCAAAAGGGCCGAGGTCTCATTCTGCATGCGAGAGAATCCTTATTTCTTCAAATGGGCAAATCATGTTCCAGAGCTAAAACATCTTCGTGCTTCCCGATGAACTTCCAATCATTGTTAACGCGAATTCACAAAATATTGAGAAAAGTGGTATATGGATAATGGGTACGGTGAAGTGGGCGGGATTTCAACCAAGTGAAACACGAAAGTTAATAAGAAAAATCATACTTGGTTTGTTGTATTTCGAAATCTGCTTTCACAGTTTTGAGCTGCGCCTTCTGCGACTTTTCAAACGCGCTTATTTTGTCGATTTGATTGCGCAGGTCTTGTTCAACTTGTTTACTCGTCTGTAAATCTGCTTTGAACTTCTTCAACTCAATTTGTAATCTATAGTAGAAAAAAGAAAGTAATATATATTGCACAATAAGGGAGAAAGAGGCTCTCATGTTTTCATAGCCAAGTTTCATCTAGCACAGTGATTCCGAAAATAAACGCCTACGTTTTAAAGAAAATGCACAACGCAAAGCAATTGGAACTTCCAAATCGATTCCTTCGCTTGGTTTTTATCGCAATAAATGTTGGAAAACCTGTTTTCCAAAGATATGGCGTTGAAAAGAGAATCACACCTTTCACATAATAAATATTACTTGTAAATGCGAAGAAACTTTTTTATTCAAAAACAAAATAAAATATTAGACTATAAAAATCAACTACAATATGTTTTTTCATTCAAATACAAAACCTCTTATATCGACCACTCTATAAATCGACCACCTCTCAAAATCGAACGATTTTTTACAGAACGGTTTTTCTTATATTGTTTTTGTGTCAATAATATTCTCTAATTGGATCACCTCTCTATTCCGTACACCGACCAGTTAAAACTGTCCCAATGAAACTTTTAACCTCTTTATAACGACCATTTGGTATCATTTACCAACGAAAAAGTAATACGTATGAGAAGAAACACATGCTTGCTCATACTTTAGACGATATCAATGAGAAATGGTATCTTTCTTTAAACGTTGTTGTAAGTGTGTACGTACAACAAGCAAGCAACTCTAACATGTGTATAGTGAGTACTGTTTGTGCTTTATAACAAAACATCGTGAAAGCAGTGCTCTACAAAAGAAAGAACCAGTTGACAAGAAAAATACGCACTTTTATATTTTGTTCTATTCTGTGTATATCGCGTTTCTCATTTCAAGTTGGTAACTGTTTCCATTAAAATTTTGTTTTATTTTTAGTTTTGCTAAAGAGTCAAGCACTTTATCATTGTAGTGTTTATTATAATTTTATCTGATTTATTTTTGGTTTTGTCTCTCTAATTTTATCTACTTTTAATGGTAATTATACTCGATATAATCGAGTTGCAACATAGGAAATAAGATAAGTAAAACTCTTAGATTAGAATAAATTAGACTTTATATTTTGAAAGTTTAATAAAACTTTGTTTGTTATAAATTCACTCCATCCTTCACCGCCACTATTGGGTCTCATGGTCGTTTATCGAAGATAATAAAAATGCGCTTAATTAAATCCTTGCTGAGTTTTCATGTGTTAAGTATAGTGTAAAACATAGAGTTATACTAATGAGGAAGAAATTTATTTGTTTTGTCAATGCATTTATGGGATGTAGGATACCAAGGGACAGTGTTTCAGCACACTACACAGTATTCGAGAGAGCATTGTTTTAAAAATTCAATTAGAGTGTGATTGTGCATTATATAACAAAGTTTAGGGAAAGGCCTAATTGAGTGTATTTTAAATAATGTTCTAAATCTATTTAAAAGATTTATTTGATAGGGAAATAATTGATATTATACATTCTTAATATTGAGTATATAAAATTCATAATTATGTAGTCGTGAAAGCCGTAAGGTAATATGTTTAGTTGCGTTTTTAAGATTAACGGTTATAAACTTTCATTATTGTATAATAATTTTCATACATTTAGATTTAAAACAATGAATAAGAAACATAAAGAGCTTTCTTTAAAAGAAAAAGTTGAATTAATCAAATATAGCAACAACAAAAGTCAAAGACAACTTTCTGAAATTTTTAAAATTGGAAAAACAACAGTACAAAATATTTTAAAAAGAAAGAATGAATACATAGAGTATTTTGAAAATGACATTAACTCAAATAGAAAAAGAGTTTCATGCGCAAATGGTAACGACGAAATTGATTATGGCTTCAGAAAGCGCGTTCAAGCAATATACCTGTTTCGGGACCACTAATTCAGGAAAAAGCTCTAATGGTAGCTAAAAATTTTAATTTAAGAGAGTTTAAAGCTTCTAATGGTTGGCTCTCTAAATTTTGTAATCGTCATAACATAAAATTAGCTAAAATTTATGGTGAAAAAGCTGACGTTGATATCAAGACTGTACAAGATTGGAAAAGTAAACTACCAAGTATCCTTGAAGATTATGAAAAAATAAGATATTTACAACATGGATGAGTTTGGGTTATTCTATCGCGCTCTACCAGACAAAACTCTTACAATAAAAGGAAATGATTGCAAAGGAGGCAAAGTTCTTGTGATTGGTAAAGCAGCTAAACCAGGCTGTTTTCGGAATTTAAAACCGGAAAGCTTATCAGTGGAATGGAAATATAATTCTAAAGCTTGGATGACTTGTAAAATTTTTAATGAATGGATAATCAAATTCAATAAACGCATGGAAAGACAAAAGCGTAAAGTTATATTTTTTTGGATAACGCTACTGCCCATACAAAAGATTTGCCTAATTTAGATAACGTCAAAATAGTTTTTATCCCTGCCAACACAACTCCTGTGCTTCAACCTTTGGATCAAGGTATAATTTTCCACATTAAAAGAAATTATAGGAAAAAATTTTACGTACGATTTTGAACAGAATGGAGGATGAACAAATTGCTTCTAAGTTAGTAAAAATGATAACAGTTTTAGATGCATGTGAATGGGTTAATAAAGCTGTTAAAGAATGTGATAAATTAATGGTATTGAAATGCTTCAAAGATGTGGTTTTGATGAAGGTGTCACTCATGAAGTTATTAATCAAGATGACGAGCTTGAAAACATTTTTTAACTTATTCTTCCTGGCATGCAAGAACCTATTGATAAAATTGATGAGTATATTGACGTTGATAATGTTGCACCGGTTATAGAAGAACTTCCCATCGACTGGGAAAATTTTTTTTTCACAAATGTTTTTACTAATCATCCTAATCTTGAAAGCGATAATGAAACGGAGGAAGAAGTGGAAGAAATAAATTCAGCCAATATAAAAACCATTAAAGAAGCCAAAGATACAATCAACGACGTGAAACTATTTTGTTTAGAAAATTTTTTTGGAGAAATATATCATATTTTTTCCACGCCTGAAGAAAATTTAGAAAATAAAAGAATGCATAATGACTGCCGTCTAGTACAGAAAAAAAAGACATTCTTCTTGAAAAAAACATGACTTATTTTATTTCATACTTTTATGCAATAAACTTACTTATAGTTTGGTGATAAATTCTATAATGCGACCACCTCCTTAATTCGACCAAGGTTTGAAAGTCCCCTTGGTGGTCGATTTAGAGAGGTTATACTACTTCTGTTTATTCACTTTTACTCTTTTTTACAACGTACGTATGTTCCTTTGAGTATATCTCTTACAACCCTCTCTCAGTGAGTACGCGACCAGCAGTTTAAGAAGCACTGATCTAGCGGGTGTAAGGAAACAACGACTTTGATCGAAAAGCCTCAGCGAAATGATTTCAACATTGCAAATTAATGTAGATTTGATGCTGAAGGTGACCTAATAGCATATCTAATGTAAAGATGATAAAAATGGCCTACGAGTAAATTAAATATCTCAAATTTTATTCGCGAGAACTTATCAGATCCAAGAAAAGACATTTTTTAAAGTAATCTCAATAGATATTTTTGCAAAATAGATCAAATTTAGAAAAGGATTCGAATGTTTATTCAATTCTCCACTATTGTGTAGCCTAGAGATGTATCGGATATCCACATCTGCGCGCATATTTTTACATCATCATCCTCGGATCATTTAAGTTTCAACATGCGCATCAGCCATTTTCCAATATTTTTCTTTTTTCTATATACCACAAAGTTTTTTTATAGATATTTTTAAATTTTTACTTTATCCAAAATTTTCATGATAAGTACGTCTTTATGATGATAACACATAAACATTGACATCTTCTCTCTGAATTTTTGAGAAGTATAATTATATTAAGGGAATATAAGTCAAAAATATAAAAATAAAAATATTACGAGCCTGTGATCTTCTGTTGTTTTACAACACTGTAGTGCACAGGTCGGGAACCTATGGCTCGCGAGCCAGACATGGCTCTCAGATAAATTAGGTGGCCTTCAGGATAAAGGGAGGTATTGCGATAATGCTTATCCTTCTTGCCAATTCTACACTCTCTTAATTTCGTCATCATTACGAATCACGACGACACAAATAAAGCTGATGAGGAAGCAGACTTTGCTTATTATTAAATAACTTCGATAAAACAATGTTATTTAAAATAAATTCAGAGTCATTATACTATAAAATTATTGGTCTTCTTTTTCCATTTAGTTGTAATCAGTATTTAAATATATATAGATTTTAAAATATGTATTTTTTGAGCTCTTTTAGTCAAAAAGGTTCCCGGCGGCCTCTGCTGTAGCGCATAGTCATAATATCATCTGTTAACACCACAATTCGATTGAAATAAAGTTAATGAAAACCCTTGGTTAAACCATAGTCTTTTAAATATGCGAGACCATCCAACACGTTAGTAAACTTCTAATGTTTGGGGGAGCTAAGTTATATCAGGTTAATTTATAGACGGTTAAATTTAAACATAATAAGAAGGCGATTTTGACCAGGCACGCAAATTGTTTCGTTATATGTGGGATTTCGCTATAAGCAGATTTCACTGTATATTTATAAAAAGAAGCAAAAATTGATGAAAAAATATGTTCGTTTATAAGACAAATAAATGCGCCACAACATAACTATGGATATTTTAGTCATTTCACTGAAACATGGAATGATATGAAAAAGAAATTGACCAATGAGATAAAATAAATACGAATAGGAATAACGACTAATCGTGATTTTAGAATTACGTTCTCATAGACAAAAGTATAGCTAGGTACTTGCACTTTACAGTGAATAAAAAATGAATATTACCTGTTAATGAGAGAAACAGAGACTTCCGGATTCGGTGAAGTGGCTGAGGAAACATTTCCCACTGAAAGAACTGGTTTATTTGCACTAGAAGGGGTAACATCACAATCCTTGCCATGGATCGAGGATGTAGCTGCGACTGTTGTGGTTGTGGAGCTTACTGCAGAATTTGTGAACGCGCCACCAGCAGCACTGAAACTCGCGGAATGACTACTCTTGCTCGACTTCTTGGAGGTGTGGGATGGAGCAGTCGAGGTGGGTGCGGCAAGGAAAGAGGAGAGAGAGGATTGTGGATTCCCTTTGGAGGAATTGGATGATGCTGACGACTTGTTGGCGAGCGCAGAGCCTAGAAAGAGAACATGTTGCACATTGAGCTGATACACCAACCGATTTGCGTCAAATAAGCGACTGCACTCAACACGTTAACCCTTCGAGCAGCAGAATTTTTAAGACTAATCGCTTGCTTTCTCCTCCAATGAAATTTCATATGCTTAAAGCATGTGGTTTTCATTTCATGGTACACAGGTGTCACACTGGTCCTCAAAACTACAAGATTAAGAAGAGAAAAAGAGCTGACTTAGAAAACTTGCGAGTTGCCAAGACAGCGTTTTTCAACAAAAAAAGGCAAGGATTTATACATAGTAACACACGGTGCTGTTCCCCATTTACATATTGTAACTGTTTTGGTCAGTGCATGCATTCAATTTTTTTTATGACTAGAGATATTTAAATGACATTTTTGAAGAATAATCTCAAAAATGAATGAAATGTTTGAGATATACAACTAAATGGCATTTTTGTATTTTACTATTAGAAAAGTTTTTAATGATACTGTCAAAATTTATCTCCCACGGATCATTTCTTCTAACAACGGACTCCTATTCTATGTATATATTTTTATTTATTTTCAGCCTCAAAAATGTCGCACAGTGCATTTACCCTATGTGACCTTTGGTATGTGAAGACACTGATCCAGTATTATGCCTCCATTGGTCATAGGTGAACAGAAGAGACGGCCTACTGAATGAAAACACCCAAAAGCTTTTAGCCCTACATTTTTTTATGAGATTTTGATATGGTAAGTGATTATTAGTGATGCACCAATCTCAAGTTTTCCATGTCAATTTCCAATGCTGTTTCAGATACTAAGAATTTTTTTTAAGTATTTTGTATTAATAGCTTTTAAACATTATAATAAAAGCCTTTATCAAATTATAGCATTGTCAATTAGTAATATTTAATTTTAATGTAAAAAGATGAGCTCTTTACCGTGGTCCCTTCCAATTTCTTTCTTCTAGGAGAGTAAACTTGGCCACCAAACTAAACCTCAGCTAAAATGAAGGGAGGGGGAGGGGGGGGGGGGGGGGGGTAAAACGTTGGCATACTATGCTATAAAGTAGGATATATATTCAAAATTTGACAAGATGGGTTAAAAAAGAAAGCAAAATTTGTTGAAGTTATTTATTATGTTTTACATAAAATTGCCAGCAAAAAGGCTGCTTTCATTAAAATGCTATTATATGTACAAAGCGCTATGCATAAAATACAAATGTTCTTTTACTTTTTATAGCTCTAGTATAAATTTGTATATTGGTTAGGCTGATAAAATCGGTGAACAATAAAAAATTTGCCGATAACGATTTAAAAAAGCCAATTTAGCCTACTGATTCGAGGGATGGAAGATGATCAAATGAGAGTTACCGTTATTGAGTAAGTCTTCAAATTCTGAAGGATTCAGTCCTTGAGATGTGAAAGGTAGGTAGGACTTAGATGGTTCTAAATGTAATTATAAAACTGGTTAAAAAAGCTTGGTAAAAACAGGGAACCGTATAGATTTGGTATAAGAGGAATAGGAAGAATTATTTGCTACTTTTTCGAATACCTTTTGGTACTTAGCTAAGAAGTTTCTCGTAACTCTGAATTACACTAGTAATCATCTTATTTATCATTAAGGGGAACTATAATCCCGGTACGAATGATCTTTGAGATTAGTTAGAATAACAGAACCTAGAATCACGGAGCTATCAATTATCTTTAACAGGAGCTAGAATCACGGGAGTACAAATGATCTGGACCTAGAATCACGGGAGTACAAATGATCTGGACCTAGAATCACGGGAGTACAAATGATCTGGACATAGAATCACGGGAGTACAAATGATCTGGACCTAGAATTACGGGGGCACCAATGATCTTTAACAGAACCTAGAATCATGAGGGTACCAATGATCTTTAACAGGACCTAGAATCACGGGGGTAACGATGATCTTTAACAAGACCTAGAATCACGGGAGTACAAATGATCTTTAATAGGACCTAGAATCACGGGAGTACAAATGATCTTTAATAGGACCTAGAATCACGAGGGCAACAATGATCTTTAACAGGACCTAGAATCACGGGGGTACAAATGATCTGGACCTAGAATTACGGGGGTACCAATGATCTTTAACAGGACCTAGAATCAAGGGGGTAACAATGATCTTTTGCTAGTTTCCCACTTTTTTACACTTTGAAGCAAAAAAAATTTCATGATCAAGGCGCGTTTTTCAATTTTTTTCACACACTTCTACCTTATTTACGCTTCTGCGTTTGAGGGTGATATTCGCTTTCCCCCAAATTCAGGTCAATGACCCGTACCCGAGATGCAAATTTTGGGATTTTGGTGTTGGAACTTTTTTTTTAATTGTTTTTATCCAATTAAACTACACTCATGTATGAATAATAATTGACAAAAAAAATTCCCAATTTTTTTTATATTTTTTTTCAGAATTGCGTCTCAAAGATTAACATTTTAAAATTTTTTAATCAAATTTTACTCAAAAACAAATTTATTTTTTTTTTAATATTTTCATGAAAGGATGCAGATTGAGTCATATTTTATTCTAATATTTGGAATTTTTGAAAAATCCATATTTTTGATATATTTTTTTCCATTTTAACAATTTTGTCAAAAAAATTATGCTTGAAATGACCGCATTTTATGCTTGAAACAAAATGTTATGCGAGAATTTTTTTTAAACATTTTAAACTACGCGCATCTTAAAGAGCATCCTTTTACATACATTTTCCAATTATTTTTAGTTTTCAAAAAAATTCAAAAATTTTTTTATAACACCTTGAACAATATGCACATTTTTGCCATTTTTCACTATATTATAGCGTGTAAAATGAAGAATGAATTTTTTTTTCAATTTTTTTTGCACATTCATAAAATATATCTGATATTTAAACATACTACGGTGGATAAATTTGGAAAAAAAATTTTTGCCAAAATTTTAAAAATTTAACTTTAAAAGAAAAGTTTATGCGAGAAATTTTTTTAAAAATATTTTAAACCACGCGCATCTTAAAGAGCATCCTTTTACTTACATTTTTAAAGTATTTTTAGTTTTCAAATAAATTCAAAAAAAATTTTATCAGCCCTTGAACAATATGCACAATTTTGACATTTTTCACTATATTTTAGCGTGTAAAATGAAGAATGAAATTATTTTTTCAATTTTTTTTTGCACATTCATAATATATAATTGATATTTAAACATACTAAGGTGGAAAAATTTAGAAATTTTTTTTTAATTTTAAAGGGGACCCCGTTACAAAATTTTCGAAAAATTTCAAACTTATCCAATTTTCTATTTTAATATTTCATTTTAAAGGAAATTTTATACTGCTTACGAAAATGTAAAAATATTTTAAATTATTTTTTTTTAAAATACTTTTTTTAGCCTTTGAACTTGAAAAAATGACAAAAAATTCTACTTTGACCTCAAAAAAATTAAAAAATTATTCGATTCATTTCAAACAAATTACATATTTGGAATCAGCGTATCAAACTCTATCAGAATACGCTTTTAAATTTTAATTTTTTTTATTTTTCAGGCCTTTTCAGCGCCCTCAAAATATGACTTCACATATACATAACAAATATACAAGTATTATACTTTTTTAGAATCCTCTCATCATTCTATTTAATAATTTCACTGTGTTATTCGATCATTTTGCATTGTTTAAAAAAAATGATTTTTTTTTTGAAAATTTACTTGAAACGGGGATTTCTTTACGGGCGATATAAACGATTAATATTAGTGTGGTACCAATGATCTTTGTGGATGATTTAATGATTATTATTAGGGGTACCAACCAATGATCTTTAACTGGAACTAGAATCACGGGTGTACCAAGGATCTTTTACAGGACCTGGAAGAATCACGGGGGTACCAATGATCTTTCATATGACCTAAGATCACGCAGTACCAATGATCTTTAACTGGACCACGAATCACGGGTGTACCAATGATCATTAACAGGACCTAGAATCATGAGCTTATCCATGATCTTTAACTGGACATATAAATCACAGTAGTACCGATGATCTTTCACAGGACCTAGAATTACGGGGGTACCAATGATCTTTAACAGGACCTAGAATCACGGGGGTACCGATTATCTTTAACACGACCTAGAATCACGGGGGTACAAATGATCTTTAATAGGACCTAGAATCACGAGGGTAACAATGATTTTTAACAGGACCTAGAATCAAGGGGGTAGCAACGATCCTTTGCAGGACATAGAATCACAAGGGTACCGAAGATCTTTCACAGGACCTAGAATTACGGGGGTACCAATGATCTTTAACAGGACCTAGATTAAAGGTACCAATGATCTTTAACTGGACCTAGAATGCAACGTCTCGAGCGAAGAGAGAGAAAAACAGGTTTATCCTAGTTTTTAAATAAAGATATTAGCAAAAATATTGATTTCGTTTAGCAAATAATTTTTTTTTTTAAAATTCATATAATTGTGGCGGAATTAAACTTGGCAGAAATTTTGTGTTGAAAATTTGTTACTTTAGAGTATTTAAATTAAGTCAAAAATAGAATTGATCCGAAATTTAAATCGAGAAAAATTTTTTACAGATAAAATAAAACAAGGATCGATAAAAGAGATAAAATTCATTTTTAAATTATCAATCAATCCATAAATCCTATATATCGAATCTTAAAGAAAGTCTATAAGTTGAATACAATGCATCGTTTTAAATGTTACCACTTCCATGCGCAAAAACACCAGACGCACTCACTTATTGACTGACGTCATATTTTGTGAACGAGTATAAAAAGAAATGTTGAATTGCATTTACTCTTTCATTAGCTCACAAAATGTGCGCCAACAAAGTCAAAGGTTCAAATGCATCAAGAAAACTCCCTTACTCTTATTGTTGAACACAAGTTGTGCAATTGTGTCTTCTCAAAGAAAACACCCCACAGTACACTTACTACCACCCCCCCCCCCCCCATTTTATTAGTGACTAATACCTTTTTCTAGATTATGCTTAGAAATTGCATTATACGGATCAGCGACAAGCCATAAATGTGATGTCATTTTATTTAGGCAGAGAAGAGAAGTTTGTTGCTGACTTTGCTGGTGGTGATTCGGAAGGGATAGAAGGGAGGGAAGCAAAAGGTTGCTGCCGCCATTACTGACACAAGACTGGACTGACGCGGAATTAGATGTTGGAGACGAAGGAGAGGTGATGGCTTCGTTGCAGTATGCCTCATTGAGCTTTCGCTTCACAACGTCGAAGGGCAAGGCACTTTGTAGGATCTGCCAGTACAACTCGTTCTCACGGATAATTTTCTTTTGCTTTTTCTGAGGGCCAAAGAAAAAAAGGTTAATCACACAGAAAGATGCCGTCATCAATGAACTCTTACTTGACGAATGCGAAAAGATATGTAGCTTTTGACCCCAAAGCCAAGCGTGACCATTGGATAGCCAATACTAAAAACAAATTTTGAATAAAATACCACAAAATGCCTGTTTTTCATTTGATCTTTTTTATTTCATGGGTCAGTGAGAAACGATTGTGCCTTAGAGGGTTAAAAGAAACAGAAACAAAAATCATCGGTTGTGTTTAAATTAAACATTACTGAAAATAAATAAAAAGATAGCAAAAGGCTTAGGGTTAAGGGATACGACCAAAAAACGGACCAGGACCGCCCACCACACCGTGAAGAAAAGTAGTAGGCAAAAAAAAGAATGATGCATTTCATAGAAAAAAAAATCAAAATTTTCAAAACTTTTCATTCTTATTTTTTAAAAAAAGATTTTTTAGACAAAGTTCTTTCAACGTCTACTGAAATAAATGACAAAGACTAAGGTGAGATAGAAACTTGTCATTTTTCTTAGATTGAAGACAGAGGGTCGCTGGATAGAAAACATAAATTCATACATCTCCAAGGGAGAGAGTGGGTGAAAACAAATTTCATAATCAGAGTCATTTCATGCATACGATTAATCGTTTACCCACTAAAAATAATTTAAACTTTTCTTTTGAATTATAGGAGTAAAAAGGAAACGTAAAAAGAAAGTGAATTGAACTATACCAGTGTGCAGCAAAAGGCCTGCATATATCTAAGTTGAATGGAATTGTTTTCAAGTCACGCATTCTGAATTGAGCTTCAACGTATAGACAAACTAGCCAAAAGGATACTGTAGGCAGGCATATACCACGCTCTGTGAATAAAAATGTGTGCATACATATTTTTAAAAATTTGGAAAATATTTGCTCCGTAGATAAATGGCATGTTTTAAAAGCATATATAATACTGGACGTTTCATTAACGCCCGATTGCCAATGAACTTTATATTAAGAAAATAAAATTGTTCTTAAATTGAAACAATGTGGGTCGGTGGCAAATGTGAAAACACTATTGGGTGCTCTTTTACGTCGTTCAGCTGAAAACATTGCTGCAGTGCACGGGAATGTAGTGGAAACCAAAACACCTTTATTTGTCATAGGACGCAAGAATTGAACCTCTCTACAACAATGTTACTTATGAACGACCTCTTTAGTGATGGGGCTGATGAAAATCGAAAGAAGATTGTTGAAAAGCAACTGAATCCACAAAAGACATTTTTTGCTATCGGGCCTTATTTCTTCGAAAATGATGCCGGGATAACCAACTTTTCACGACCCGAATTGAATTTTTGTGATTCCTGATTGATTGATTGATTCATTGTGGTTTCGAAAGGACGGCACCACATGCCGCACAGCCAATGCAACAATGGCTTTATTGAAAAGTTCCCAGGTCGCATGATCTCTAAAAAAAGTGTGCGATATGACACCTTTGGATTTCTTCCTTTGGTGTCATCTCAAAAATAAGATCTATGCCAACAAGCCAATAACCATTTAGCAGGTGATGGATGAGATAAGAAGGCATATTGGTGAGATCGAGAAGCAACTATGGAGAGATATTTTGACCATCGAGTGAAGGTCGTTGAAGCCTTGACCGACACTATTATTCACACATAATTGCCATGATTCAAATAACATGATCATATAGAGAAAAAAAATAATTTTTACAAATAACATGATTTATTTACTGCTAACTTTGATCCGTCTTAATGAAACACTCTGTATTTCTAAAGAATATGTAATAGCGCTTTATACGTCCATGCGTGTTATACGCCAAAAATAAGGTATAATTGATTTCCAATTTTGCTAACTGTGAATTTACATAAAGATGCAAAAATTGAGAAAAATTAATATTTGCAAAAAATCCAAGAAATTCTCATGAACACACATAAGAAAAAGTTATAAAATAAATATAAAATGAAGAGTAGAGTGTAAAATAAAAAATAAGTCATCCTCCAAAAAGAACTGTGACTTGGATGAAATAAAATGTAAATTAATGAAAAAAGGAAAAAATGGGATCTAAGAATACCGGTCTGCCAAATCAGCTGGACCCATACGTAAGTACTGGCCACGAAGAACAGCCATTGAAGAGGAATGCAAAGCAAGCAAACAACATCTGATGTGATGGCAAGCGAGATGAAGAAACAAGAAAACGCCTAAACAAAAAAATCCATAAAAAAGAATTGGAGCATGAACAAGACATTAGGTAATTTGGTACAAAGCTGCCTTAACCCATTAAGTACCATAGAAATCAGACGATATCTAAAAAAAACGCAGACGATTTATATTCAAAGTCATTGAAAAAAGCAGACGAAGATGAAATTACTTATGTTCCCAAATGGGAGCATTGGGACTTAATGGGTTAAAATCAAGAAAGCGTATGGGTCAATTAAAAATGACGACCAGTTTAATTGGGCTAATATGATTATAGATGTTTTCTTGATTTGTGAAGGGTTATAGCGCAGCAAGCCAGCAATAACACATTGCAAGGGATATCGTTCTTGTCATCAAAATGAGGAAAAGGATAACGTATAAATAAAATACACTATATTTAATTCTAATTAAATATTAAATTATCGATTAAATATTAGATTATTAAATTATTATCGGTATTGCATGCAAAGGAAAAACAATCTTCCACGATTGGAAAGATATGGGTATCACGATCTGGAATCCAAACCGGGAGACGACTGGATTTGAAAAGTAGGGCTATTTAATGGTATTGTGAGAATGAGATGAAATGAATAAAACTACACCTTCACAAAAAGCGAATAGAGCAATTTTTACACGACATTAAAAACTTTTAAATCGCTACAATTTTTGAAGTAGAAGGGTGTATGTTCGAATTTGCTAAAATGCGAAATATAAAAAATAAATAATTAGAACAATCCCATCATATTTGTTTTATGCAATTATAGTTTAATTGAGGGGAAAAATCTAATCAGAAAAAAATTATGCAGGATAATCGCCATATGTTTGCAAGTATTAGAGCACTGCGAGGTACAATTTTCCTAAACCCCAATTTCTGCGCACACGTGATCATTAAATACTCTGTCAATTCACTCTTATTTTTCAGAATCGGTCTACAGCATGTCCCCTCCTTCTATTTTCAGAAATTTTTCAAGATACCTCATAACATATTCATTTGATCTTTTCCTTACATCTTTCGTTTTATTTTTAATGATACTTTAGTATGCTTAGGTAATACTAATAGTTATATTAAAATTAAAAATACGAATTTCACAGAATTGACATGATCTCTTCTTTTAATAAAACGCAACTTAGTAGAAAGAATAAGAAATAACAAATAAATTTGGTGGGAACATTTCAATATAAAAATCCAATGCTCCAATTTGGGAACATAAGTAATTTCATCTTTGTCTGCTATTTTCAATGATTTTGGATATAAATCGTCTGCGTTTTTTAGATATCGTCTGATTTCTATGGTACTTAACGGGTTAAAGGAAAGATGGTGTGTAATAAAAGTTAGGAGTTGGAGTCGATTTTTTAGGGACTATTAAAAAAATGTTCACTAAGTGCTTTAATAGTGAAAAAATGTTTTATTTTTTAGAAGTCGGAAGGAGAAGAGGCTTCTTTTTCAATCGAATTTCATATGTTTAAAAGAGCGATTTTCATTTCTTTGGACAGCAATGTCACACCGGTCCTGAAAGGAGTAATTATTATTCAACAAAAATCCGTTTTATAATTTCCTTCGTGGTCATATTCTAGGAGAGATTCGTTGGGGACCATCCATTATCTACAAATGCATTCTTTGAAGGTCACTATCAAAAGCAAATTCACATTGTGATTGGGAGTAAAGGAGATGATTATAAAGGAAAGTGATATTTCAAATAATAATAAAAGCAATCAGTGACTTTTCTCGAAGATGGAGGAAACAACGATAAATACATGAATTTAAAGTCAAAGTATGATAGGTAAAAAGGACTGCGAGCTTCTTAAATCAAGGTATGCATACACACACAAACACACATATACAGTCGACTATCACTAATTCCGAATGCTTGGCACTAACCTGTTTTCGGATTAGGCAAAAATTTTTACTCAATTTTTCTCTACTCAGACTTAACGAAAACACAAACTTATAAAGGTAAAGGTACCGTGGGGTGTTTTCATCGAGAAGGCGCAATTGCACCGCTTGTATCGAACCCAAGACCTGAGTTATGGAAACCTAGTATCTAACCAACCTTACTCACGCCCTATTAATTTATAATTAATTATAGATGAATGCTTGTTTATTAGTAAAAAATAAAAAGAGAATTTAATGCAGAATGAAAGTTGAGGGAAAAGAGTTCTAAGAATTTTAAACTTGTTGCTTCATGTGATTTGGCTTTTCTTTAAGAAGTTTTCTTGCAACATATAAAGATTCATTAAATCTTCTTCATTTATAAGATTTCTTTGTTCTAAGCCTTCGAGCAGCTGTTGTTAATTGGATCAACCTGTCGATTGATGCTTTGTTTTTATTTTTCCCACCTTCTACGCGACTATCTTGATGTTGATCTCTAATAAGGTTGACAATTTTTGAGTCAGTGTAATGATAAACTGTGTTTTCTTCTTCATTAATATTTACCCCTCATTAATTTTTAATATAATTTCTTTAGCCTATAGGAGAGAATTAAAGTAATTTAGAGTAATTAAATCTCGAGCAAATGAGAAAATGCTGTATAGATTTTGAATCTTCAAAAATAGCGGTTTTCTCTGATAAAGTTTTGTTTTTGTTAACACAATTTTCTTCCAAAATATTATGTCGAAACAAAACATTCCAACCATTTTTAAGGTAGTTGATTCTATTGATATCCAAGCATTTGCTAAAGCACAAATCATGTTTGAGATTAAATTGTTTAAGAAATTCTAAACATTTTTCTCAGAATTTACTGCATCTAAAACACGTTTCATAAAATGACAACGATACTTAGCTTTTAAACAACAGAGTATTCCAGTGTCTAAGGGCTGGGTTAAATGAAGCACAATTTGGTGGAAGAAAAAGGGAACAAACATTATTTTTTAATAAAAGTTCTTCTTTAGGATGTGCAGAACAATTGTCCAAAAGAAGAACTATTTTAAAGTTGGGATCTAAGCCCAGAGAATTACAATGCGTCCTTGCTTCATCAACAAAATATTTTTCAAACCACTCTGTCATTTGAATTGTTATCAATGCTTTTTTCTTTGCCCAATAAATTACAGAATAATTAGACATTCCTTTAAAAGCACGGGGTTTAAACTTTTCCAATGACCAATAATTTACACTTATGTGTTCCTGCAGCCTGTTGGTGAATCTGCTTTCTCACTTGTAAGTGATTTCATTGGCAAGCATTTCCAGTACAATGTTGTTTCATCCGCTTTGTAAATTTGATAAGGAGTAAATTTTTCTTCAGAAACCAACTTAGTGAATTCTTCAACAAATTTATATGCAGAATCTTTATCAGTTGACCGTTTTTCTTCGTTAATTGAACGAAACTTCAAGCCATGTCTTGCTTTAAATCGTTGTAGCCATCCTTCAGTGTATTCCCAACTTTTCTGTATATTCAATTCATTGTGGAATTTTTTTAGCATATTCTCTTATCCTTTCACCAGACATTGCAACGCCTTCACTTTCTCGAAGCTTAAACGATTTTATCAAAATATAATCCAATACTGAATTTTTACAGGACTTCATGATTTTTCTTCCAAGTATTTATGTTTTGTATTGAAAGTTTTCCAACGTTGTATATCTCAAATAATTTCTTAACAGCCACACGACTTTCACTCTTCTTTAACATTTCTAATTTATCTTTCAAACTTAATGTAACATGCTTTATTTTAGTAGAACTATTAGAACTCATTTAATGTTTTAATCTATAACAAACAATTTCAAATTAATTTTTTTTTAAATAAAATTTTGCTTCAAAGTAGTCAAATAACTTAAAAAAACTGGTGTTGGAAAAGATGTAAAAAAAAATAATAATAAATTTTTTAAAAATATTTATAAAATTTCCGAATTTATTCTAATTATAAAAGGCCGAATTAACGGTAGTTAGGATGTGCAAAGTAGAAGATTTGACTGTGCTTAGACGCGAACTATATAAAGAGGAAATCATCATAACGGTAGTTAGCATATAACAACAATTGATTAATTAATTTTAGGTATAGGCTGAGAAATTGAATGTAGCATAAATAAATGATAATTTGTAAATAGATTATCATTTGAGGTGCGTGTTGTGTGAAAGACGTTTTGTCCTCATTTGCTGCTGATTCAAAAACAAAATTGTTTTGCGTATGTCTCCAAAATATAGATTAAAGATGAATGTCATCGAGTGGAATCATTAAGTCGATTTTCCGACTCCGTTATATCGGAGTTTTGCTGTATCTACTTTTTCAGTAGGTGGGAATAGAGAATTTTGTGGTCTTTTTCTGAAGTAACATGACAAATTTTGGATCAAATCAAGAACGGACACCCCGCATTTGTAAACAGGCTGTAGAAGCAGTAAAGTAGACCTTGGGGCTTAAGTGATCGGACCATAGACTGCATTAGTTGTCAAATTTAAGTATAATAATGAAAAAAAAGTTAACTTTTTGTAAACATAAGGGAAGTGGCGGTTAGGGTTGCCAGAAGTCCCGGTTTTACATTCATTAATCTTATATCAGAAAAAGGAGTTTGAAAAATGTTGACTTCCGAATGTGATGGTTTATCTCTTTATTTAGAGTATAACAACTCATCTTTTACGTCCAAGGTATTTTTCATATTAATTATTATTTTTTATAAGAAATATAAAATTTGGTTCTGGACTTTTTATCAATACCATTCTCCGTTTTGATAGTGTAAAAATCGGGCACCATTAGGAGTGGCCATTCTTTAGTCGAAACACGAAGAAAGAGTTAGCTTTAAAATTTTAAATGTTAAGTATTTGAAATCACAGTCAAAGTAGCATGTTTTAAAACTTTGGATTGGAACCGGATTTTGTTAACTACTTAGATTTGGAGTAAGATATTTTTCTCCATCTACGCAGGCCCGTAGCCAGCGAGGGCAGGAGGTGGCTAAGCCCCCCCCCCCAACCTCATATATTTCGATATCAATAAAGAGTTCAAAAAATGGTTTATTTTTAGACTATATATAAAAATTTGGTACTTATTAGTTATCTATCTCCCTCCCACTTTAAAATTTTTTTAAGTAATTTACTAAAAAAAATTTGAATGGGGGAAAGATAAAACATAAGTACCAAAAAAATTTTTGTGAAAATATTTAGCCCCCCCCCCCCCCCCCATTTTTTCCAGCCCTCCCAATTGAAAAGTCCTAGCTACGGGTCTGCATCTACGCTAACATGATCAGACTGGAATTAATCACATTTTTAAAAGTTTGCTACATATTTTATTTATCTTAAATGATATAAATGGTATTAAAAATAATTTTTGAATTAAATAATTTTTACTCAATTTTATTTGTAATATAAAATATCCAGGGTTATGGAGCTAGCTCGAAATATGTTAGGCTCCGGTTCGATAGCTTATCAATTATTTTGGCATTACTGCTACCATGAAACATCAGCGCAAAGCATATCAAAAATGTAATTAAAATGAATTTGTTTTTAGGAACACACTTAATTAGTTAATTAAGTAAATTAAATACGTTGGTAAATTTGCTTGTTAACTAGTTAAAAAATTAAATAATATATAAATCTAAAAATAGGTTTATTGTTAGTTGTCTTTTAGTAGTTTATTAATTTTATGCTGTTTGCTAGTTAGCTACCATTGTTGCTAAGTTAATGAGCGATTTGATATTGAGGGATGCAAAATATAAATTAGAAAATGGTTAGGAGCGGGAGCCATTAATTCAAGTAGCTCCCAGACCGGCTTCACTCAATGTGATCAGTTTGTGTCCTCCAAAATTATCTGACTCCATTTCGGCGGCCATTAGACTCATTAAAAAAGTGTTCACCATATAAAAAGTTTTCATTGTTTAGAGCTGTATTGACTAATGCAGGTTTCATTGAATATAATTTGACATATTCGGAAATAAACATTTGAAAGAGGAATTGGCATCTTTGATGCCGTTCAAGTATTATTACTTATTGAATACGGCACAGCCGATGCGCGTATTCTGCAACATTATTGGCCAAAGAATGAAGCCATAACTGGATGGATGGGTGTCAAAAATACAGTGAAAATATTCTTACTGCCAATGCACACTCTTTTATTCATAAGAAATCGATAAAAAGGCGAGTGGTAAAAGTTTCTTAGCAAAATCAAAATTCTTAGTACTGCAAGGTTCTTACAAGTTTTTTCGTGTCAATACAAATTTTTTGGATCTCATGAAAATTTTGGAACTTTTGATCATTCTTGCATTCAATGAAGAGTGCTAAATTTTGACGGGAAAATACGCAGACTGACTATCATGTTGTACTTTTGAGGGAAAGTAAAATTATGAAGAGAGAGATCACTGCATTTTTATGTTCATTTCGGTTAAAAAATTTGCATGAAGTGGAAAAGCTTAAAAATAACGAAGTAAAAGTTTTTTGAAATATAGATGGAATTAATTCTTGAGCCAAGGCCGATAACTGTATAAAAGAATGAAGTGAATGCAAAACAAGACTGAAATTTTTTCACGCTGTCTATTTGAAAATAAATGAAGTGAAGAAGACAAATATGTAAGTGATGCTAAGTTCTTATGTAACACGACAAGAAATAAATCATGATACACTGACTAACTTAGCAAACGAGAGAACATTTAACATTACTTGATGAAACTCTTTCATGATCAGCCACATTCTTCTACTAGCATGAATTATTATTATTACCCACAAAACTAGAATAGATCAAGTCCGTAATCAATATAAGATTAAGCTCATGAAAAATCATTCTGAGTAAAGTTCTATTTTGTGACAAGAAGACCAGTAACTAAAGGACGAACAAAAAGGCGTATATCTTAGGGTTACGAAAATATGGAATAAGACACAAGCAATCCATATAGAAAATTTGCAGTTCGTTCAAAAATTGTGTCTAGCACCCAAGAAACAGACTTTTGTAATTAGGCAGTATGAAACTTTATGAGCACAACATATTTTGTGTTAGTACAAAAATATAATTTATTCCTGAAAGATACATGCATATGTAGAGATTCTATATCTCCCACTCGCCATTTTGTTCTTGAAAATATGAGCATGTAATTCTCTTGAAAAAAGTTTTCATAATGTATACAATGTGTTGTTATTTCAATGACACACTTAGAATAGAGCCCTGCAAGGGTTGTAAAAATTTGTCCGAACCGCCTTGCCCAGGGATATATCATTTGCACCTCGTTCACATCCGCAATAAGAAAAAGAAAATGCCCGCAACCGTCATATCATTGACAAGTTCGGCCTTTTAGAGCTGATCTTGTTGCAGAGATAAGATCCCCACTGTGTGTGTGTGAGTGTTAGAGGCATGCGTGGGGCGAGCCACGCGAGTGGGTTTGAGGGAACACCACTTAAATTGCGGGTAAGGTCATTTGTTAAAACTTTAATACGGGCAGGCTGGGCGAAAGTGGCTTCAATGTTAGTAGTGCGGGTTAACTTGTAAAATACCGGTATTTACGAATTAATTCTTAAAAAATCGTATACTTTAAAAGATTTTAATTCATATCTATTATTAATAATATATATAAGCTCCAAAATCTGTTAGTAAATTTCAAAATTTCTTTTAATAGTATTAATACGAATGCCTTTATCAAAGAAACTGCTCGCTCATATCTGAGTGATCATATAAAGCGTAACATCAGTAAAGTACATTACATCATTTAGATCACACACAATAACCCTTTTTACATCACCAAAGCTAGATTTGTTTATTTGGATATAAACTATAAAGTACACTTTTTATAACATATTGTGGAAACAAGTGTCACCAGCGAGCGTAACTTCTGTCTTGTTGGTCATCTCATTTCTGCAAGATCAGATTTTAAAAGCCAACTCGTCAACAATATTCTACTTTTAAAAAGCGCTATAGAAAACATAATTTTGTTTTAAAACCGAACATCATAAAAGTTCTATGTATAAAAGCAGTATCACTTAAATTATATTCTTTATCCAGGTGAAATAGTTTTGTGTTAAGTTGGGCAGTTGAGGGTTTAAATTTAGAAATACGGGTTGTGTGCGGGCCGGGTGCAAAATAATAAAATGCGGGTCGAGCGAGCAAATGGAGCTGATGTTATTCTTTATACAATCAGATAAGAGCTATTATGAATAATAATTCGCAAGTATCAGCAATTTAAGGAATTAAATCCGCAAATAATCAGAAGTACTAGTAGTGAATCCACCCCGTAGAAAGTTTTATATCAATGACCAGAACGAGTAATTTCCACATCCCCATATGGGTGGCTAGCTTCGTGCCTTATCACATCCTTAATCTATTTCTTTGTATTTTATTAATTTTCCATCAGGTGAAAGATTAACTTCTCTTAATTGAACTCAGAATAAAGAAATTAAGGAAAAAGTCTATATTTAAATTCTTTAATGAAAAACAAAGAATTTAAGAGACATGTTTCCGAGGAAAGTGTTAAAAGGACATCGCAATTCCTATTTGAAAGAGTTTATGATTTAGTGGAAGCGGAAGTAAGTATTCGTAAATAACTTTAAGCATAATCAAGGCGAATTAATCCTAGTTGAAAGTGTGAAGGGATATGCGGTATAAAAATATCACTAGCTGTAAGCACATGCTTCATATAAGAATACAGAATCGACAGAACGCGGTTTAAAATTAGGTTTTATACTAGTGCAGATTTTTTCATTGTTCACCGATTTTATCAGCCGAACACCAACAGACAAATTAAACTTTATACTAGAGATATACGGAGTAAAAGAACTTTGTACATATGATACCATTTTAAAATGAAAGCTGTCTTTTGGTTCACAATTTAATTTAAAAAATATACTAAAATCACAAATGGAGTTAAGGATCGTTCACAAATAACGTTAGCCAAACAAATTAGAAGGAGCCAAGGGTGTTAAATTTAATATCTAATTTTACACGTTTGGAAAATAACTTTATGAATTTATTGTATATATTTTTAATTAAATTTTAATTTATAGTTACATAATTGGTAAAAATGCGAGCTTATAAATTTTAAATAGTTGGCGCTCCAACGCTTTTCATAAATCAAATGTTCTTTGATTTGCATTTTTTATTCAATTGATAAGATACACTAAATTTTTGAATGTTAAATATAAATTTAAGCTTCATCGATAGTCAGATATTCAAAATGTAAATATGTATGAAATATTTTCTCATAGCTATTCATACTCGTTGATCATATGTAACATATACAAGTCGTTAGCAAACGGTTCTAGGACATTTCAAACAAGTGTCTGATGAACCAAAGGACTTTACAACCATTAGGGATTTCAACAATGAATTTTTTAACTAGATAAAAAATATGCCTTTAAAAATATCTATTAGTTATTTGTGATCGCCCCATTAGCAGTTTTGCACAATGAGAGTTAGAAACTAATCGGTGACATTTTCAGGACTAAATCTTTCAAACAAAACATTTACTCTTATTCAGATGCAATCCTTTCTTAAAATGAAGCATCGATCTTTTATATTTGTTTGCCTTCCAGTTTATTTGAAATGGGTATTTTTGAAAATATAGTAAGAATCACATTTTAAAAGATAAATTTCTAACCACCTAGTTATCATGCTTATTTTTAAAAGCCCGCCCCTCCCCTCTTATAAAATAATTTTCTGAATACGACACTGGGCAATACTACCTTTGGTGGTATAAAAAGCACAGAGACGTCAAAGATTAAGTTGAAAAGGGGGAATTTATACGGCATTACATTTGGAATATATTGGTATCTGCAATGAAACAAATGATGATCATGCATTTTCTCATCAGCATTAATCAAAACATATGATGACAGCTTGCGTACATTATATAGAATTGCATAATCAATAATGCGCACCATAATGCGATAGTAATAATGATGAATCAAAAGAAATCAGAAAACACATCGAAAACCAAACAAGAAGTTTAAATAATGAAAACATTTAAACACAATGTCGAAAAAAGGAGTACCATGAAAATATAGCCAATTGAATTTAGGGAAAAGCAGATGATATTTCCGCCAATTTTACCAAAAATTTTAAGTGATGATAATTTATAGTGATTTAGCATACTGAAATAATTTACATTTTGGACGTAAGTTTAGTTGCATTTTGTCAATGTAAAAAATGGCATGCAAAGTTATACTGGTTACCACAATTTATCTTATTTTGTATGCCTGTATTATTTAGTTTTCAACGGTTTCAAGGGTTTTTGGAGCATTTATCCTAGGTACTTCACTCGGCGAAAGTAAGGTTGTCTAGACTCCTGATGAGTGGCTTAAATACTACAAGGTACCTGGGTCAAATCCACATCCAAACATTCTTTGTTCATAGTTTCGACAAAGTCATAAAAAGACTTTTAATTTGAATTAATTTATTAAACGGTGTTAACACTTTTCTAAGCAAATATCTCACTAAAATACTTAACTTAGTTACTGCCGTAATTAACTCATTTAGTCCAATATTCCCAAAGAGAACGCAGACAACTTGAGTTATCTATATTTAATTCCATTCAAAAGAAGATTTCGTTTGCGTTTCTTTTGGGAACAACATTGCTACTAAATGAGCTAACCAAAAAATTATTGACTTTATATGACACAGGAAGTCAGGCAAGAAAGAAAAAAGTAGTTGCCTTATTCACACAAGAAGACGGAACCAGGTACATTTGCGAGTTAAAAAATTTCTTTCCATATTTTAATATTAATTAAAGAGTTAGTAGAATTTATTAGTTGTTTAATAGGTAGTTCAGTTAGAAATACTATTCAGATAATTACTATTATTAACCGGTTAAGGACCAGAATAATCAGAAGATATCTGAAGATTTGTATTAGAAAGCATTAATAAAAGCGGACTATTTTATTTTTGTAAAGTCGCCATATGTCGACTGTGGCCGATAACCGGTAAAATGGGTGAATACTTAGTGATAGTAGGGTTAATCTGGCATCTATTTTAGCAAGTAGTTGTTAGTTAATTTATGAACATTTTGCCAAACTTAAAATCATAGAAAGAAATTTTCATAACAGGGAAAATGTTATTTTTTAAAATTATTATATCAGCAAAATTTCCTATACTCGCATTTACTTTTCAGTTCATTTGGGATCTTTTTAGGAATAAACACCGAAACTCCATTCAATTCTAGAATATGGCATAATTATATTAAGCAGAACAAGAGCAGTAGTAGTTTTTGAAAGCAATAATTAGTAGAAATGTACCGATCAGATATTTTGCCCCCTACCCACTACAATAAACTAAAAAATATCGATTCTGGTGCCAAGCTTTAGGAAATTTTCAAACTCCTAGTGGAGACACATCTATAGATTTTTGATAATGCTCCAACTCTTAGATTTCAATTTAGATGACTAGTATGAAAGTCCGACTTTTCACACCAAAATGTAATAAATACTAGTGATCAACCGATGCTGATCACAAAACCGATTACATTTTAAAATGACGATACCATAAATTTTAAAATTATTTAGTATTAATAGCAATCAACCCAAATGTATATGAAAAATAACTATTTTAATTGGTCTATTCAATTTTAATGCAAATGACAAATGGAAACTGCCTTTCATTCCATTTGTTGTCTGACAAAATTCAATGCCACTTGTGTTGCAATATATAAAGATATAGAGGATGTAAAAGGTGACATGAAACTCTGATATCAAATCAGCTGAAGTGTGTCAAAATGCCTCAAAAAAGATAGCGTATTATTGAATAGATTGATATGTACGACGTAATTGTTTGTGCTAAAATAGGCGTGGGATAATAAACTTTAATCTGTCTATTGATTTGGCTGATAAAATCGGTGAACAATGGGAAAAAAATTTCCGATAGAGATACCCATACCGATCAAACAAAAGTTAAGTAAGCCGATAACAATATCAATACCGACCTAATCGACACATCTCTAATAAATACCCAAAGATAATAATTATTGATTTTGGTTTTGTTTGATTGTGATAAATAATCTATTATCTAAATTGTTTCAACTACTAAGATAATTTTAACTTTTTTCGGTTTGAAGTTGACATTTAGGTTGGATTTACAAACTAAAAAATCCAAGGTGAGAACTTGGACGAATAATTTTCATTATTAATAGAATAAAATAAAGATTAGTGATCTGTTTGAAACATTTGACATAAACAAAAAAGTTATTTGAAGCGAAAATTGTTTTTTACGTCAAAGAAGTGCGTAATTGACTACAATAAACAGAAAGGTTTATACTATAAAATATAAATTCCATACTTTTCGTATATCATATATAAGCATTTGATGCGTTCTTTATTGAGCCTCGCAAAATCAGCTGCTACAACGATGACGACGGCGGCGGCGATATTTAATAAAATTTAGGAATCGGGGTTGGATATTTTTAAGCATTTCAAAAATAATGAAAAACAAGTTAATTTTTGTATGTGGAAAGTTGCCGTTCTTAAGACGAGACCGGGGCTGGGGAGTAAGTGGATTTTCAGGCAGTAAGAGCTTTAAGAAGACGAATGTTTGTTACTCCATTGCATTCATATTGATTGATTGGACGCATCTCATTTTTAATAACAAATATGATTTGATTTAATGATTTAGTTTTTGTTTCACTTAGTCGTTTTTTTTTTAAGTATTAAAGAATTTTTGTTAGATGTAAAAAAAATTTTTACTCGAGAATAGGAGTGAAAATAATTCTAAAATTTCCACTACTCCCCAGCCCTGGTGGAAACTAGAAGAGATCGGTTAATATATCCCCAATTTTCCAGTATTACACAGTCTGAGTCCAATTTTGTAAGTAATTGGAGGGGGAATTTTCCCTCCTACTCCCTAAATATGATGACAAGTCATATTACATTTGATGACGAACAAAATCACCACAATATTAATTAATATTATTAAAGGCAAGAGGATTAGTTATCAGAAAAAGTAAATATTCAAATTCAATAACTTGTAAGCAAAAATAAAAAACACATGCATATGAGAAATATACAAAAATGAAAAATTCTTTTATATGCATGCATGACGCGAATATACAAAGCTATGCGCAGAGTTTAGAAGTTGTCGACTTTGTCTTGAAATACATTGTATAAGCATTATTTGTAGAGTTATTAATGAATTAAAAGGATATTGATTCTTTAAAAATTTGGAAGCTAGTAGTATATTTATTGTGACTCGATTGGAAGATCACATGATTAATGAATGAAACGATGATGTCGATGAAGTCAAGAAATGTGAAAATAAAATACGAATTTGTCATGTATTCAAGTTATACGGATATAAGTAGATCTAAGATTCTCCTTTTCTAATAAAGAGATAGAGGTATGAACTTTTTAAATCAATAAACGTACTTCTTGACAAGAACTTTTCAAAACGCGATTCAAATGAAACAGGAATAGTTGTGTTGAGCAGCGTGACTAAGCAATTCGTTAACCCATTTAGGACCAAGCAAAACAGACGACTTTAGTAATTCCTATTTAATTCCATTTAAAGTAGGAATTCGCCTGCATTCCCTTTGGGAACATTGGTCGTAAATGGGTGAATAAAAAAGTGAAACAATGAAATATAGCAAATCATGGCTCCTTTATTCTGTACTCTCATGTCTTCCTGTTTAAATTAGTTGTGTTGCTTATAGCACATACAACGTTAGAGAATAAATTTCTCTCAAATTTGCCAAATATATGATCTGCACAGATGGCTTCAATCTATGATTTTTGTGATGTTTTATTCAATTAAAAACATATATATTAGGGTTTAATTTTGTTGAAATATTTTTAACTTTGTTTTTCGATAACATTTAAGTACTATCTTTGTATTTATAATTTATATTCATGACTTTACATAAATTTTAATTTAATTAAAATCTGATTTTTCGAAAGATATCAGATAAGAGTTTAAATTTTTGATCGATATATGTAATTTTTTTTTAAATTCTACTACCCATCTTTTTTTAAAAACTTCTATTTTGTATAAAACCTATTAGTAATTAAAAATATGGTTTTAATTTCAAAAAATACAGTTCTTATATTTATCACACGTCACAAAATCATTAAAAATAGACGATGCATCATCATAGATAAATATTTATATGAAATTTTTTCATAGCGTAACTATTTGAAGTAATTTCGCAAACTAACAACTGTCTCATTTGAGGCATTCTGAATGTGTCTTTATATTTCAGAGCGTAACCCTTTGAGTACCAGTGTGGTCTTAAGAAATTAAATCATCCTAGAATTGAGTTGCAAAAGAAAGTAGACGACTAGTATTTAAATTTTGGTACTTAAAACAGTCATTTCATTTTTATTTTTAGAAAATTTTCAATTAATTTTTTTTTCAAATGTTCGAAACAATTATTTTTCACATCGTTTTTATCTTATTATTTTGATATAATATAAATTTTCTTTAGCTAGTGTAACGGAAGCTACGGGGAATGAGCAGGTTCTCCGATTTCACCTCTGATCATTAAGTTAAAACAACCTACAAAAAGATGGAAGAACTAGAGTTTTGTTATCCGAAGCTATTTGGGATGCTTGCCTTGTAAGACATTTCTTCAAGAATATATGCTTATTCTTATATATACCAAAGATATAGAAATGATGACAATTACTTTTATCAATAGAATATTTCGAATTAATAAGTCTTTAAAGGTTTTAATTCAATAAGGGTTTGCTAGTTCAAAAAGTGTCAAGTCGAAATATTCTATTTTTAATATCATAATTTCTATATCTTTCGTATATTATTTCTATGCAAGGTTTCAAAAAAAAATGTCATATTGAATAAATAATGATAAATTAATAAAAAAATGAAGTTATTAAATGTCACCAAACTTGTAAATCAAAATGGCTATTGTATTACTTCATACATATAATATATAAATCAAAGAAGTAATAAAAAATATCACGATTCTTTATGTATTAAGAAAAAATTTTTGATTTTTACATTTTAGTGACAAAAATTCGTTGTTGATATTAGCAGCATCGGATAAGGAAGGGGATAAGGGTCATGTATCCCCTTAAAGACCTTTTGAGAAAATTTAGCTACATAATTTTAAGAAAAACTTTGGCAGTATAAAAAATATTTTATATTTCTATATTAAACAAATATTTGATATATAAAAATTGTGTAAAATTAGGCTGATGAAAAGAGAATTAAAAATATATGTATAGTTTTTTAAAAATTTTAGTCCATACTCTACCCCCGACTAAAAAAGTTTTGGATCCCTCCATTGATCTTAGATATTATCCGATACTAAGAATAGGGAAATTTATAAGATCGGTTTATATAAGATTACAGCTTAAAGTTCTGAAAGCAAATTTGACAGAGAAAAAACTTATATAGTGGAAAATTAAAAATTAATACATATTAAAAATTCACAAAATGTATTATTTAAAAAATTACCAATCCTTGATATTTAAAAGAATCGTAAATAGATCGAATCAAAAGCCAGAATGGCCAAAGGTATTCGAAACGAAACTCTAGAATATAATCTGCAAGTATAATCATTGCCCAAACAAGCAAAAATTTGATGTAGACAAAGGTGCTAAAATAAATATAATGTTATCAATTTGAATTGTAAAAATAGATATTCAGCGAAAAATTAATGCCATGATATCATAACATTATACTTACGTATAAATTGTATAATTTAATAATACCTGTTTGAAACACTATCACTAAATTTATTTTTTCGAATAGGGCGTCTCAATTTAGGACACTCACTGGCTCTTCTTTTCATTATAAAATTGATTTTTCTTTAATTAAATAAGCATGTCAGAACGAAGTGTAAAATTTAAAAATAAAATAAAATTTAAATTTATAAATACGTTTTATTAATATATTTCTTCAAAATAAATGATAAAAATCTAAGACATTAGTTAAAGCAAAGTATTTGAAATTTCCAGTGTATTAATAACGTGATGTGATGGCTTTTGTGAGTTGTGTATTTGTTTAGGATAGATAAAAATTTGTTTTAGGGTTGGTTGGTTGGTTGGTTGGTTGGAGATATCAAAGCACTTTCAGCCGTACGGCTATATGCTCGCATTATGCTTAAGATGGTTAATCACAGTTTTTATGAATTTGTTTTTAGAGTTCGGAGCCTTGGGGATCGAACCCCTGACCTTCAACTGTTAACCTGAGAGGTACACCCTAACAACCATTGAGGCTCTATTGTTTTAGGGTAGGGTAGTTAAAAGATAATATTTATATGGACAAAAATATTTTTGTTAAAGTTTCAATGACTACATATGAATAATAGTATAGGGAAATAAACTGAAAATATTTTTTTTAAATTTTCCATTTTTGAAATTAACAAACAATACGTATTTGATGGAATGGTAGTTTTAGATGCATGTTATAAAAAGATGATATTATTTTCATATACTTTAAAGTTTTAAGAGGTGATATAAGAAAATATGGGTTATTTTGTAGTTGTTCTCGCTAGAGAGACTACGATGGTGTTTTCTTGTGTGTTGGAAAATACAACACCAATCATTTGAATAAAAAATTAGTGAAAAAGTACGCTTTGATTAGAAATTATTTTATTCGTAAGGAGCTAAATATTTTTCTTATGAAATTTTGTATATGATATCCAATTATAAATATTTTAATGTTAGAATATTATCAATTCAAATTTTAATCTTAAAACTTTTGACTATATACGCCAACGACTATCAATCTTTTTACCATTACGCCCCCTTTAAGAGCAAACATTTCTCTCCACTTCCGCTTGCATCTACACATTTAATTCCCTCCTAAATTTTCAAGAAAAATAAATATATATTCTTTTAATTAACATTGGATATAAATCATTGAGATACTGATATAACATTTTAATAATTATTAATAAAATATTTGACATTTTATTAGATTTATTAGTGAGATATTTAATATTGCCTCTTTCCAACTAGGTCTTTAATGGTTGGTTGAATACCAGAGAGTAAATCGCTTTCAACATTAAGCCTGTTTCTAAACTTATTCTTGATAGCAACAACAATAGAAAAAACAGCTTCACAAAGATATATGGATACGAACAGAGGCCTCATTTTAAGGGGGCGGGTCGGGCGAGGGGACAAATCCCCCCCCCCCCCCCCCCCCCCACTTTTAAAAAAAAGGAAAAGTCCCCTCCACTTTTTGAATGAAACATACGATATTTTTACCAATTATTTTTATATACATAAATAGAAATTGACACAGCATATATATAAAGGAGTAATATTTTAGATTTTGTATGCATACACATTATAAAACATGATATGTGAATATGTGATACCTATAAAAATGTCTAATATGTTCCTCACAAGAAACACATGTTTATAGTGAAGACGATTTAATATTTGTTTTGAAATATGTGAATGTATATATTAAATTATCTGTAAAATGTCTGAATTGGACAACAGTGAATATTCAAGAGTATATTCCTATATATTCACATCTTTGAAAACAATTATTAAATCATCTTTGCTATAAACATGTGTTATGTGAGGGAAAATTTATTATATAATATGGATTTAGATATGGAGAAAAGTATATTTTTTTTAAATATTTATATTTAAAAACATAAAAAAAGTATTAGTTATTACCAGGGCAAGTAAAAGTCAATAAAGTCAATTTTTTCGTAAGCTTTAGTTATTGTTCATAAACAATTTTTTCTTTTATTTCGAACTTTAATGATCTTTTGTTGAGTAATTTATAGGTCAACAAAAGTCAACTTTTTATTATAATGTCAATAAAGTAAATTTTTATTTTTTTCACAACTTGAATTATTTTTACTTATAATAAAAACGTATATAACTTTTTATTTATTAAAAAAGAGAAACTGAGTAATACTTTCAATCAATTGAGAGTTATTTTTATCAACGCTTTTCTTATTTCTGCTTTTAAATTGTTTATGAATGAGACATATTTTTACAGTAGACACATATTTGCACAGGTACTCCTCATACCTTAATACTCTAAGATGGTGTGTTCTTTTATTATATAGAGTGGATTCGCATCTTACTGGCATTAAATTTAAATGATATCTGTAAACAGCAGTGCTTATTTCCTGTTTTCAACTTGTTATATTTACTATAGCTTGCATACTGTAATATAATCATCATGGCTAGATGTTCATTACATGTAGGCCTATATTTTATGTGCTTGTAATTTGCGCATACCTTTGAGGATGATCGATAAACATATGCTTGTTAAACAACACTAATTTTTGAATATAAGTGCGCTTCTTCATCTTTCATTTTTTCAACAATTACTTCCTTAAATCTTTCATAAGAAATTTATTTTTGTTGTCCAATTTTCTTCAACTGTTGTTATTTTTGAAAAATAAAATCAAACATGCCAAAAACTGCTAAAAACAACTTTCAAAAAATATCTTCTTTCGTTTTCAAATATCCGAAGGAATTCACTTATTCTACAGATAAAAGTACTTTGTATTGTATATTATGCATGACTGAAGTGAAATACGAAAAAACTTTTTTTGTGGTCAAGCACAGATCAACGCAAAAGCATAAAAGAATTCTTGATAATGGTTCTGGAAGTAAAAGTATTGAATCCTTTGTAAAGATCACTGATAAAAACTTTACTAATATTTTGATAACGGCATTTTTAGAAGCAAATTTTCCTCTTTATAAATTGAACCATCCAAGTATTAAGTCTTTATTTCAAAGTATTGGCAAAGTTTTACCATCTGAAAGAACTTGTAGAAACGCAATAGACGACTTGGCGACAAATAAATTACGAGAAATCAAAGATTTAATTAAAAACCAACAAATTTTTTTAATGATTGATGAAACAGAACTATCCGGTAAAATCTTTGTAAATGTTCTGCTTGGAAAACTTAATCATTCAACTGTCACACATCTTATCAAAATTGTAGTTCATGAGTCTCACTTAAACTCAGAAAAACTAACTATATTGGTAGATGATGTGATTAAAGAGTTTGATATTGAACGCAACGACTTTTGTTTGCTTTTAACAGATGCTGCTACATATAATGTAGCTGCTGGAAAAACTTTGAAGATTTTCTTTCCCAATCTCTTTCACGTGGCATGCTTCTCTCATCTTCTCCATAACTGTGCTCTAAAAGTGAAAGCTTTTTACAAAAATGTTGATGATTTAATTTCTTCGGTTAAAGCTTTAACAATCAAAAACAAAAGGAGGCGTTCTCTTTTTAAAGATATTGGATATCCACCCACTCCTATTGTAACAAGGTGGGCAAGCTGGCTAAAAGTGCTCTTTATTACTGTGAGTATCTTCCAAACATTCGACGAATTATTCAAAACATCAATAGTTAAGACAGCATTTTGTTAAAAAGGGCTAAAGAAAGTTTAAATAATCATGATCTGGCTAAAAATTTACTCTCAATAAAGCAAAACTACAATGATTTGATTGAATTTGTAGAAAAATCTCAAAACTCTAGATTTTCGATAAAAGATGCTTACAATTCTTTTAACAAAATTAATTTTTGTGAAGATGAATGCAAAATTAAGGAATATTTTGAAAGACGTTTCAATCAAAATCAAATAAAAGAAATAATAGAAATGAAAAATTGTGAAATTTCACCAAGCACATATTTGAAGCTACAGGACTGTCAAGCAACTACTTCAGAAGTTGAACGTTCGTTTTCTAAATTAAAAAAACTACTGGAAAAAGACCGAAATTTTAAAGACAAAAATATTTGCAAGTATATGATATTTTATTATAATTCAAAAAATAATAATGACTATGAATCAGTGAAATTTCAATAAATTTTTTACAGGTTTACAATCATTTTTGTAAACGTATGTTACTTTCAAAAAATTTTCAAGGTCAACTTTTTTGAGTAAAAAGTCAACTTTTTAAAAAATAAGGTCAATTTTTAAAAGTTTTTTAGGTCAATTTTTCCTTGCCCTGGTTATTACGAATGTGTCGTTTAATTTTTCCTAAATCTAATTTTGTAAGTTTAAAAAAATTTTGTTTTCAAGAATGTCTCCCTACTTTTAAGATATCAGCAAGGCCCATGGATACGAACATACTTAGAATCCGAAGAGCCTGATTTGAGGCTAAATGGTAAACAGAATAATATTTTACCCAGAATATGTTATTCAATACAGAAAATAGATTAGCAGATTGTAAATAAGTAATGGCAAAGTGGTATTTATGCATTTGTTTCATGAAATTCTTAATATTTGCTCACGTTTCGGAAAATGTTTTAATTTATTAAGAAAACAAACCTCTCCTTAAAAGTTACAATCGCCCCATAAGGTGTGCAGCCCTTAGGTTAAGAACCACTGATATACACCTTCTCTAGTCATTTTTCATAGGACGTAATAATCGAACATCCTTTTCTCTAGATTTTTAATACCATTGCTCTATTATAGTTGATTAGTTGAAATTAAGAGTACTCCTTTTCATTATATACCTTTTCATTGTGTTCTTTCTTGCAAAATATTAGACTGGATACACAACCACAATTTGTTTTTAACTCTGAAATGAGATTCGCAGATTTTATTTTTCGACTCATTTTTTGCAATTAGTGTGAAAACGTAAATCATATTAGTGGTTGATGAAAAAAAAATTTTCTTTGAATATTATTTATATATTCTAAATTAAATATTTTTTTATACTATATATCTATACTGACTTCATTTTTGTACTCAGTTTTTGTAATTTGAATGTTAAAATTTCGATCAAACTTTCTAGTTTAGTCTGAAAATTTTAATCAAAAACATTAATTCATGTTTTGATAAAAAATTTTTTTAACTAAATTGTCCATCTTCATACCATTTTTTGGCTAATTTTTAACCATTACTATGAAAAAATGTGTTAAATTACAAATAGAATTAGTGATGTATGCTTTAAAATAAACATACTTTCATATTTTAAATAAAATATATTTTTTATTCAGACGCTCACTTCATTTCAGGGCTTAGTTTTCCCAATTAGCGTGCAAGAATATGTAGAATTATGAATCAAGTTTGACATTGGGGAAAAAACTCTATTTTCTCAAAAAAGTTGTTTTCGATTGAAAATCATTATTAAAATTTTGATTTTTGATAAAATTCTCACTAAAAATAAAAATAATTTTTTAATACAATATCGTCCATATCATCTAGCACTTTATTTTTCATATTCATATGTGACCCTTTTTGTCGTTGCGTTGAATTAAAATGTGGAGGAATTTCATTGCCTGGATATGGCTGCATGTATTCGAATAGACGTTTATCAAAAATTTTCATATCTTTGAATAGATATTGTTCTAGCCAAGAAGCATCTTATTTTTGTAAGTTATGGATGTTTCAATTTTCTTACAATAAAAATTTATTTTTACACATTGTGGGACTGACTCTAATCGTTCGGGAATACCTTCCAATATTTCAATCATAGAAATTGAAAATTTTATTCATTTTATCTTGGTTTCTTAATAAATATGGAAAATTCAAAGAATTGCGATTAGAAGTAGTACTATTTGAAGATTGAATCTTTCAGTAATTGTCTCGATATAATTTTCTCTATTATCTTCATGAGAAGCTTGATTTACAAAACATGACTCAATAAAATGATTTGGAAAATTTTTTATTTGCTTTTTGATTGTTCGTCTAACGAATTTCAATCATTTCATAAAAAGTATATTTACTAACGCCTCAAAAAATCCCATTGGGCTTTTTTCTCTGTTGTCAATTTTGAAATGTGATCCACAATCTTTCTCTAACGCAAAAATTCTCCTTTACCTCCTTTCAACTCGCTACCTTCATAATTAGCCCTACCAAATATTTGCCTAGACACGTATGCTAGTGTCGCGCTTACCTAAATATCCTAAAAACTTCACTTGACAATCACTTAAGATGAAATATACACATAACATCTCAGAATGCCCTCATATCCTCCCTTTATCTCAAAATCTTTCTAACGAACATTAACATATCCTGCCTAAATGAATCAAAGTTTTTAAAAGCCCAAATTACCTAATCTTCATAGACAAATTTTCTTAGCCCATCTCGAAAACCTTCTAAGAAGCTGCCTCAATCTACTAAGTAAATCTCCACAACAATCTCAGAACATCTTTTACATCCCCGACTGTTTGGATCACTTGCTATCCTTATAGATAATATTGAAACTGTACTATCCATAGAAAATAAGCTTATGATAAACTAATTACATTTATTTTGTTATCCTATTCTAGAATAATTATGTTCTCTTTACAAAACCTACTTCCAGATCTCCATGTTTCGTAATGGAGCCTTAGGCGTACGCAAGCCTAACAGTCCACGCTAGAAAGTGCTTCAATATCTACCTACATACCTCTCTCTATGAAATATTTTTAAAATGATATCAACCATCCTCTACGACTATAGCTTAACGTAAGCTTCAAATGCTTCCCTTTTTTATAAAGAGAGCTAATTTCCATCAAAGAAGTAATCTGGTGATCTTATTTGCCTTGTGAAATTTATTTTTCTATCTTATTATACAATTTTAACAGATTTTTTTTATTTCTTGGGATTGTCTAACTCAGTAGTGGAGAAATTATAATTCCGCGGTTCTATAGTGTCTCATCCAAAATTAATGCTGATCCAGTAAGAAAGTTTTGTATCAATTCTTCTAAATTTTAAAATCGCAAACTCAAATGTTTTAGGAGGGGTTTGCCTTTCCTTATATTGAATCTAAAAACAATTTTTGTCTTTATACTTTGCTTTATAGAATATATTGAAATACACAAAAATAGTAGATTTAAATTAATGTTAATTTTGATGTCTCTAATCTAATGCATAATTATATTTATCAAGAGTAATTGAGTCAAAGTAAAAAACAGTTTTTTTTTAAGTACCGTATTTCCCCACGTATAATGCGCACTTTTTTAGCTACAAATTCGCCTTTATAATAACTCAGCGTATTATACACGGAAACTATTTATTGATGATTTTAAAATATAAGAAATAAGTTTGAAACACAACATGAAAAATAAGTATTTATTGATGAACACATGCTAATATATGTTTAATTCACAGCTTTAAGAATCGCTATCACGATTAGAATTGTTGAAAAGATCTTCAGCTTGCTCTGTCGACAGCATATCTTCATAAAACAAGTCAGCATCAGAATTTTCTAGAACCTCATCATACGTTTCCTTCTCCGTAACCTGTCCATAAAATATCATCTTCTGTTCCGTGCATAGAATTTGAGATTGAGCAACGTTTAAATGAATTTATAATGATGCTAGGATTTAACTCATCCCATGCTTCTTTTACCCATTGAGCCACAGTTATTAAATCAGGAGCACGAGTGCGACCACCTTTTCTGTATGATTTTTTTCCATCTTGCATCCATTTTTGCCTGATTATCCCCACACACGCAACCGGAAATTATGCACTTATTGTACTTTCTATGTACTTATTATCCTACACTCTATCAATATACCTTCAGAGCTGATAATAATAATACTGCTGTCTCATGTAAGTGTTGTGTGGGTAAATATATATTTATGCATTATTGTAACTACGTCTATGCTTTATGTCAGTCAAATTTTTTTCAGTGTGTGATCTATGATAGAATTTTTCTCTCTATCAAAATGTCGATGCGTATTATACATAGATATAGGGAATTTCGTTCTTTTTTAAAAACTAAATAATAAGTGCGTATTATATACGGGTGCGTACTATACGTGGGGAAATACGGTATTTAAAAAAATCATTATCCAAAATTTTTTATATTACATTAATAAATAGGGTTAATTTTTATTAGATTTCTTGGTATACAATTGATTAGGTTAATAATTATTAACATATATTATGATAAAAAAATAGATAGGATATAGGCGAATTTCATACTCAAAATGTCAGGTAAAACGTCAAAATGGCGTTTTTGAATGGATCCACTATCGAAAACATCAAGCGTGATAAAATGAAAACCACTATTGCCATTTTTTGAGTGAAAGTTCATGATATTTACTGCCACGAAAAATGTGACAAGTTTTTATCGAAACCGAGCCAGAACGTCATTTTGACGATTTCTGTGGTAAGTAAAATATGGACGTGGTCCTTTCACAGTGGGGTAACGAAAAAACAGGGTAGCTCAAAGAAGAACATTTTTTTTTCAAAAAATAAAAATGGTTATTTTCTCAGAAGGTTAAAAGTCAACAAAATTAATTTTGAAGCCTGTGAAATTTTTGCGAAAAAAATTCAACACTTAATCTTTGCAGATATATTTATAATAGCTTTTAAATTTTAAGATAGTAAAAATTAGGGGGGCGGCATTCAGGCCACTGCAACCTATGCGGCCGCAGTCTCATTTTTCATTTTTATGATATATTGTATGATTTCGCTAAATGCAAGGTTCGCAAAGTAAAGTTACTTTGACCGTCATTTTGTGTTCATGAAAAAGTAATAAAACAAATCCTTTTTCTTTTTTTCAAAATCTTATTTCTCACGTTTAATCTTTTTTTCTACCCACACTAGGTCTCGCGCAATCCATTTTGCATAGGGCCCCGCGAACACTAGTGCCGGCCTTGCCGTAACCGTAATGGCTACGCGACTGCCTCATGATTTTTTTTATTTTATAAGAAGTGAATAGAATTTTTTTTGTAAGCAGTGTCTTGACTTTTATTCAGTGAAAACCAAACTAAACAAATCTGATAAACTTATATAAAAATTTTATATACAAAAAATATCGTTGAAGTCTAGAAGTTTCTTTGCAAAAAAATTGAGAAATGATTAATTTTGAAGAAAACTATATTAAATTTTAATTAAAAAACAAAAAAAATAACGTTTCATAAGATTTAAATGGAATAAAATATTGTAAAATATTTAAGGAAAGTAGATATAACATTGCAAAAATATTAAGAAAAGGTTTAACCCATTTACGACCAATGTTCCTATTTTGGAACATAAGTAATTTCATCTTCGTCTGCTTTTTTCAATGACTTTGAATATAAATCGTCTGCGTTTTTTAGATATCGTCTGCTTTCCTTGGTCTTAAATGGGTTAAAATGTTTTTTAAAATGAGTAGCAAAACAAAAAAACAAGTCAAATTTAGTTCAAGTATAGAATTTGTTTGTCGAAAAAAAATTGTATTTAAAATCAAGAAATCATCAATTATTATATATGAAACAAATTTTAAATTCTTCTTCAGATAAATACACAAATCGTTAAATGAACTCGCGAAAAGAGAGAATGATTTATAGATATAATAACACTAGTGCCAACATACCATTGAATTAACTAACTTTTAAATGATAAGAAAAAGAATTCCCCCTTAAAATAGATGTTATATTATTTCTAATGACTGTATTAAACTTAGATTCTAGGAAAAAATCCCCCCAAAAATATTCCTCAGAAAAAAATCTTTTGAGAAAAAAGCCTCTCCCAAAATTTTAGGTTATACTAAGTTCCGTCGCTGAACTTTAATTACAGGGGCAAATTAATTTTTTTAAATTAGACTCTAATTTAACAAATAATTCAACAAAGGTAATATTCATTGTCTTTTTTATATTCTCAATTTTTGCCTACTTGAATAAAAAATTCAATCAAAAGATCAAAAAGAAATCAATCAAAAGATAGACAGACATGTGTGTAATTTGACAAGCGTGTGCTTCATCATATTTCACTATTCTTTGATAGAAAGATAAACATATACAGATTGTGTGATTCGAATGGTCTTATGACATTTCATCATAACGACACTTCATCACACGACATTTCATCATAACGACACTTCATCACACGACATTTCATCATATGCATGGGTTGTTTGTTGTAAAGGATTAAAAGTTTATTATACAATATTAATCCATATAGGAAGTATTAGAGCATATACTAATACTTTTTTACCTGGGTATGATGGGCTTTACCTGGGTATGCTGTAGGTAATCTTCTTAAATTTTTATGCCCCTTCTGTTCACCAACACTTCCTTGTTAGTTTATTTCTTTTTGAAAATAACTTTACATTTATTTTCTTTTTCCTATCTGTTTATTCTCTGTTGCTTAAATCATAAAGTTTTTGCACTTGAAAAATAATTATAATGGAAAACAATACAATTGAATATTTCTGTAATTTTGGAACAACTTCTAAAGGAAAAGAAACCGTGATATTCAAAAATTGCGAATATTATAAACATCGAGAAAACAAAGATACCTCTATTCGTTGGCGATGTGCAGAGTAACAAAAAAAAGATGTAACACGTTTATTACAACTTTAGGGAAGCGTGTGATTTCTTTCCCAAAACCTGAGCATTCCCATTATTTGGACAGAGAAAAAATCAGCGCGAAATTAGCCGTAAATAAAATGAAAATTGCAATGAAAGAAGTTGGAGCAGCTCCTATGATTGAAGGGCTGGCATTACTCTTTGCAATTTTTGTTTCAGTGCAGCCACCCAACAATTTGGAATTTCCTAAATGGTATTTGCAAGGACATCGCGTTTCAACGTTTAAACTTAATGCAAGGAATTACTGGTGTTACTCTACCGGCCAATAAGAAATATTTGTCGATCAAAGAGAAGATCAAATGCCTAACTAGTCAATTTGGACAATCTGATATCATATCATACCTTAGAGCTGTTCAATATTCTGCCTGTAAGTAGTTTGTTTTCAACAATAAAATGTTTTATTTTTCGTTATTATTTTTCTTATTGTTTTTTAAGGTAAATAAAATGATGATACTCTCATTCTTGAAATTTCATGTTTAAATTTAATTGAATAAATGAAATAAAAGAGAAAGAGTTCATGTGTTTTTCATCATTTTTCATTACTGGAGTAAGATTTTTTTAGGGATCTACCGATTCCAAATATTACAAACAACTTCAGTTTTGTCAAAGCATTTGACAAAACTAAATTAACATTTTGTTTATTAAAAAACCAATTAGATAACATTTTGTTTAATTTTAGAGAAAAATATTGTTTTAGATTCAAATAAATAAATATTAATATTTTTTGAGTTAATACAAAAATAGAATTTTTATTTTTAATGAAAAATACTGTTAGTTTTTTTTTATAAAATTCACAGTTTTATGTCATGAAATGTTGTATGATGAAGCGTTGTTGTAATGAAATGGAGTTTTGTGTGATGAAGTATCGCGTGATGAAGTATCGTGTGATGAAATGTCGTAGCACCGATTCAAATAGCGTGTGTATCATCACATCTCATTTTTTTTTCTTGTAATTTAGTTTTTAAAATTGGATCCATATGCAATTCATTAAATCTAACAAAGGTGGAATAAAAAGAGCTTTTCAAGGCTAGTGTACTCGAAATAAAAAAATTAGCTAATGAAGTGATATCATGAGTGTGAAATGCAAAGTTCAGGAAACTATTGCAAAGCCAAAATAAAAGTGAAAGACAACGAACTAGTGAGTAAAGTGAACGAGCATACTCATGCTCGGGATGTTATCAGAATAGAAAATTTAAAAGCACTCCACGAAATGAAAAACAGAGCTAGAGATACGCAGGAAACTCCGCAACAAATAATTTGTCTTTCTGTTGAGAACATGAGTGAGGGTCTACGGAAAATCTTCCTACACTGAGCCACTTGAAAAGAAATCTCAGACAATGTAGGCAAAGAAGCCTAAACAATATCGCAAAACACAGAAGACCTCGTTATTCCTCTAGACTAGAGTATACTCGCACAAAAAATGGTGAGCAATATCTTTTGTATGATTAATTTTAATCTTTGGTTCTGAAAAGAGTGTTTCGTATCTACAAAAATTTGAAGATTGTCCACATGAATGGGACATTTAGTGTCACACCAAATCTGTTTTGCCAAGTGTACACTTTACATGCTTTTATAGGTAGTCGCGCCGTACCAGCTTTGTATTGCTTATTGCCAGACAAATTTGAGGCAACCTATACATTTTTACTGGAGAAAGTACACGGCTTCAACAACAATCTACATCCTAGAGTATAAAGATAGATTTTGAAAAAGCTATGATTAACAGCATCACATTCACAACTGTGTTTCTCTATGAAGAAATTAAAGGGTGTTTTTCTACCTTAGTCAAAATATATACAAAAAAATTCAGGAAGTTGGACTTAAACAGTTATAAAATACTAATGCTGACTTTTCCTTAAAAATGCGAATGATTACATCTCTATCTTTCTGCCCGGAAAATAAAATAGAAGCTTTTGATGCCCTAGCCGAATTTTTACCTGAAGAAGGAAATGATGTCATTGACTATTTTGAAGATAATTACATTGGCAGATTTGATGTAAATATTTTGAATTCAAGAGTGCAATATGACCTACCGAAAATTAATAACGCGGTTGAAGGATGGCACCGGAGTTTTGCTTCATTGATTGGTTGCTCTATCCTAACATTTGGACTTTCATACGATGTATTCAAAAAGAGCATGCATTAGAAGAAGTACATGTGACACAAGTCCTTGCTGGTCATCCTCAAATGAAACAGAAAAAGAAGTACAAGAACTCAGCTCTTCGCATCAAAACTATCATGGAAGGCATCGGCAATCGCTCAATTTTAGACTTTTTAAAAGGAATAGCTTGCAATCTTAGCTTTTAAGTTTTAAATTTAGCATTAATTAAATTTATAATTTCTAGTTTTTTTGAATAAATTTTGTATTGTTTCTGTTATTTCTTGTGTAATTTCTAGTTATTTTGTGTAGTTTCTGTTATTGTTGGATCTTACTACCTCTACTCAAGTTATAGATTATCTTTATTTTTTGGGGGATTTTTTTCGGCTACCCTAAACCTAAGAGATAGTAATTTGTACTATTAACCAACTAGCCAACCGTCGAACTTGCTAAAACAGTTATTATTAAAAAGACCTTTATATAACTATTATACAATAAATACAAAGGATTTTTAAAAAGAAAGCAATTTAAGTTTTTTTTTAGTTTATCTTTTTCAAGATATCTCAGTTAACTAATCTGCAAGAAAATAAGAACACATGCGTTTAACTAAAGGCTTTGATGTAACAGAGAAATTTTTTAGATCCTACAGCATGTGTTCGATTAAAATGTAATTCAGTGAGAAAATTTTGTCATTCCCGCTGAGAAAAATCTTTGGAGCGAACTTGTTTCTAATTTGTCGTTACGCTACAACTGCATTGTGGTTTTATGATTTAAGAAAAATTTATGAATCCTGTCGTGCTGGTTTTTTATCCTGGTTTTCTTCTTCTGAAGAATTCAAAGGTTTTTACGGTTAGGTGCGACCTGATTCTACGTGGTTAGTAATCAAGCTATCACTAGACTTTAAGTTTGTTTCCCAAATTGGGAGCGTTCGCGTTAGGATTGTATCGATCACTCAGCTGTATTTATATATTTGTAACATAAATTCTTGTAAAATAATATATGTAACAAGAGCCGGTAGGCGTTTAGTGGTATGGGAAGTCCAGGTAGACCTGGACTCAGCATTCCAGGCAGGCCACGATATCCGAAAGGATGGGTGCGAACGCCACAAACAACTTAACTTATGAATCCTACAATAAAATGTTTTCATATAAGCACTTTTTATGAATAAGTTTCCTTCTGCTTACGTTATAGTTGGTATATGTGTGAATTAATGGTGTATATAGAAAAAATTTATCTCCGTGCTGTTTTATAACATTTTTTATCTATACTTCTATAGGGCCGGCCTCAGGCTACTGCAACATATGCTGCCGCAGTGGGTAAATGCAAGGTTTGCAAAGTAAAGTTACTTTGATCGTCATTTTGTGTTAATGAAAAAGTAATAAAACAAATTTCTTTTCTTTTTTTTCAAAATCTTATTTCTCTTTTAATCTTTTTCCCCACCCACAGTGGGCCCCGCGCAATCGATTTTGCATAGGGCCCCACGAACACTAGGGCCTGCCCTGCTTCTATATGCTAACATTAAGGATAACTTGGAGTATTTTCATACAAAAGACACATTGCACAGCTTGAATTGATTAATGTATGTGGGATGTTGGTTTTAACATGGGACCTTGCGTTATCTAAACTTAGTATCTTACCAACCTCACACACCCCCATAAAATACGAAAACTTTGCAAATGAATGCTTATCTAGATCAATACTTCTATTACAATAAGAATATCTTCTTATGGTTTTACAAAATTTCACTAAAGTATGAACTAATATGTTCACTAATTCATATTTCATAGATCAGAGAAAATAACCTATTGTCACCATTTCCTCTAAATTCGCCATTTGTGTGTGCTTTTTTCTTTTTAATGGTGGAATAAAATTCCATACTTCATTTCAATAATTAATTTAAAAGCTATTTCGTCTATTATTAGATTTTCTATATTACTTTTCTTGTTATGAGGCGAAGACTTTAAATGCATATTTGAATTCAATTTTTTTTTTCTAATTTCAAGTTCATTTTGTAAAATAGTCAATTGCCATTTGCGCCATAATTGATCAAAGGAAGTAACGTAGCCAGGAATTTGAATAAGGGCCCAAAATCGTGTTAGCAAGAGGAGGGGGTAACAAAAATTTTTTATAGCAGATAACTACATATAAGGTGATTTTCTCGAGCGCCATAAAAGTATTATCTATATTCTAAAGCTTAAAAAGTTTATCCCTAATGATTACTAATTATATTAATTAGTGTTGGGAAATCATATAACCCATTTTATTTTATGAAAATACTTTTAATACCGGTTATATTTTATGAAAGTATTTAAAACCGGTTTTAACTGTATATGGCATATTAGATGTGAGTTGCGTGTTATTTTATATAACTTAAAAGTTCAAATGTATATTTTAGCATGAAAATTCAAAACAAGTTCATTTATTTAAACTACAGCGAAATCGCATTATTTTCAACTCGCTAATGTGAACACTTCAATAATATGCATCAATTTGTTCATTCCCAATCCCCTGTACACAATTAACAAGTAAATTAGAACTTTTATAACGAACTTGATTTTAAAGAAACCTCGCTTATAATTTTGAAATACTTGTGCAATAATAACTCACTCTTTACTTATAAAATGTCCTTCTACAAACGATAAAATTGTGAAGAATATGGTTTATGTGCACAACAAGCTTTAATATCTTGATAAAATAAAACACTTGTTTCCCATACTTTTGTATATTCTTGCGTAGATAGAAAGACACTTTTATAAAGCAATAAATCATATGTTCCATATTCTTGCTTAGATGAAATGCCGTTTTATTTATATGACTAACCTGGTAATACAGAAAACTAGCTTATAATTTTGCATTGATGTTATACTGTTAAATCTTTAGTCACCTTATAACGGAACATGAATATGATTTTATAAGCAATACTACTTTTGTACTAATAGACCAGCATAGATAAAAAAAAACACATTTTATTTAGTTAACATACTCATTATTTTTTATTTTTGACTGCTCAATTTTTTCTCCTTTTAAAAATTGTTCTTATAGAGGTACATACGTCTTCTAAACGCAAAAATTTTGATATTGGCACAAAGTATCGTGCTATTACTGCTGTGTAACTAAATGTAAAATCAAAATTAGCAATAGCTGATGATTTTAAAATACCGCAATACACTACTAACTTGACTGAAATCTTCGGATAAAATCAAGGATTTTACGAAAAAATTCGACCAAAGCGTAAAAGAATAAGAAAGAGTCTTGGCCCCGATGTTGAAGAGGCTCTTTTTCTTTGGTCCAAAAATGCGACATCCCAAAACATTCCTGTTTCAGGACCTGTACTTTTGGCTAAAGACCAAAACTTTGCCTTTGATTTAAATGCAGTGAAGGTTGGCTTGAAATGTTTAAAAAACGACATAGTATCACTTTTCCCATCTGCTCACTCACTGGACAAGGGAGGAGAGGGAGACTGAAAAAAAGATGGGAAGATGCTGTTAAAGAAGACATGAAGAAAAGGAACCTGGAGATTGAAGATGCTGAAATGAAAGGAAGATGGACACGTCGCTGCAAATTCAAGGTCGACCTTGGCTCGCCAGGACGAAACCTGCTCATTAGAGCGAATGGATGATGATGGTATCACTTTTCGGACAATTGGTTGTGAAGCAAAAGATGTTCCATCAGAACCATGAATATACATTTTCATGTATATACATCATGAGTATACATCGATGAATACAATTTATATAACATATACATGATTACATGTAGTATAGAAAAAATCCACGAGGAATATAACCACATATGTTTTGTCACAAGAATAAAATACTTTATAAACTATTGTTGTAATTAATTCATGCAAATTATAAAGCTGTTTGTTGCATACAGATTCCAGGCAAATTTGACATTGCTTACTATTTTTGCCAATATTATTTTTTTGTTTTTATGGTGTGTGTCATATACTTATTCTAAGCAAGAACATCGTCTTTTAATTCCTGTTTCAGGATGAGCTAAAGTAGAAGGTATTGTTTTTTCACACATGTGATTTCGTCAATAAAAACATCAATATATTTCCTCAATTCTATATAGAGTCCATTTTTGTCTCTACTATCTAGAGCTGGAAGAATCAATGAATATACAAGTTCGATTCCTAGTTTTAACGGATTGCATTGCGCGGGATTATATCATAAATATTCATAGCATTCACCCTTGATGCATATAAAAATAACTAAACGCAGTAAATGTAAAAGTAATGTAATAAATCCTTCGTGATGTTGGAAAACTTTTAATTTTTTGATCAATATCTGTACCCCTTTTTAAAAAAATATATTGTTTAGAAGCTGCTCTTCCCCATTATCTTTTATAATACCCATTATGACAGGATGTGATGATAAAATTAAAACATTTTTTGCCTGAGATGCTCGGTATTGAAGAGATTGCTTGCATCTCCACACTCGAGAAAAGAGAGCTTACAATGCCTAAAGTTAGGACGGATATTGCCCGGACGCTGTCGTTGATGAAGTTCTGCGGGGAATCTGGTTAATACGAGCGGCGGTGAGGCTCATGAGTTGGCAGTAGTGAGCATCAAAAGGAATACGTTGTTGGTAGCAGTAAGTTGAGAGTAGGTAACGAGTCTAGAACTGCCTCAGTTACTCATTCGAGAAGGCTCGATCTTTTGGCTGGCGGCCCATCGGAGAGAAGTAACTTTGAACAGCGCCAAACCAGTTCCGACGGAGGTATCGCGTTGAGGTCGTGTTTGACATGATCCAAGGCAGCGTAACCTGGAAGGAAGGACTGGGATATCGGGTGAATCGAAAATTCCACCGATGGTGCGCTGAACGAGGTATTCGACCGGCAGGAGCCCAGCTATTTAGTAAATAATCCATTTTTGACACGATTTGCACAAGCAAGACGTTCAAATCAGGATAGGTAAACATAATGGGAGATGATATGGGGTTATAACATCTGATGGGAAGACACTGGGAGCTGTTGAAACTAACAAATTCATTTAAATTTGAGGTATGTAGCAAAATTTATTTTTGGACTTTCAATTTATACCAAAAGGCCAGAATTTACATTCACGAATTCTTAACCGTTAATTCCTGTATCCAAGTCATAAATGTATTTTCAAACAAAATCGAACAAGTATAAAAGTAGGTAGGAATACTATGATTACATATGATGATTCTTTGCTCTTCATGTAAGTAATCTGGTTTGGAAAGACTACGCTGCTAAAAATTTCACTAATATAAATTTTAAAATGTTATTTTAGGTGTCAAAGTGTCTTAGTAAAGAGTAATCAATCCACTTAACCAATTCATTTCATATGAAGCAATTTGTCTGCGACTTTTTATCTTTAATAAAATCTGAAAACTACTTTGGTTTTGTCTGGTAATTTTAATTAATAATATATAATCTGTATTCTCTCGATACAGACAAGTGACGGTAAAAATAAAAGAATACTTTGAATTGTAATTTTTTTCAAAAAAAAAATTCCTCAAAAAATGAAAATTGCTCTAAAAAGCAGAAGTCTTAATTCCATAATATAGAAGAGGCCAAAAAAGGTTAACCAACTTTCAGACCCAGAACAGTCTCTACCATATTGTGGTATTATTATTATCAATGTGTCTTTCATCCAATGCAAGTTTTTCTATATGGTCTCCAGAAGACAGAGATAATTTTGAGGTAAATTTTTAAATATATTTTATTTGCTATTTTCAAAATTATATCAATGTAACCACCGTATGTGCTGGGGTATAAGTCCACCTTAGAGTACCCCTTAATTTTGTCTTTAAAAATAAACCGAAACTCAATTTTTTGTAAAAAATAAATAATTTTTTTGCCATTTAAAGTTTTAAAAACTCTATTTTTTGTATTTTATTGTCTAAAGTAAACTAGATATAGATATTGCTTTAAAAAAACTAATTTTTTAAAAACTGGGTTCGACTTATACACTGGCACATACGGTATTCTCTATAATACATGAAAAGTTTTAGAAATGGAATATGCTTAGGGGATCAAAAGGGGAGTGCGCCAAAGAGTTTAGGAATCACTGATTAAAAAGCTTTAATTAAACCTTTTAAACATACCCAGTAATGAGATGTAAATGGGTGAAAAAAATTGAATAAAAAAAAGAAAATTTATTTTTAGGCTAAAGGAAATTAAAGACATATTAAAATTTTTTGTATAAAAGCAGAACATCTACTTTAGAATCAATCACTTGCATGCCTCTCTCACTCAATCTCCATCTGAAAGAAAAGGGTGAATTAGAAAAAAAAGCCTTATTTTTTGTGGAGAAGCATACCGAGGATGAATATTGAGTTAATTGAGTATCAAGAGCATCTTTACTCACTTCATTGGAACGTCTTCCTCCTCTGAATGATCTCCTATTATTTCTAAATTGGCCAACTCTATTAGAATTGGATGAACGTTGTTGAGCATCTCCTCTGAAAATACAACAGATTTAAGATATAGGAGAAATCGAGGAATAAAAATACGAATTTTGGAATGCATACCTAAAAAGCCCAACACGCTTGACATTTTGATTCCTGTTTAGAGCGGGAACAACTGAACTAGCTAGTTGGATATTCATTGGCTTTCCTAATTTTACGAAGAAAAAAGATTTCAAAGAAAATAGAATTAAAAGAGATCATTATCGGAATAATACCATCTAATGGGACATTATTATATTTTTTCATGGCTCGTATAGCATCGAATTTATTTTCGTACAAAATATCAGCAGTGCCGAGTGAACGCCCAGTACGATCGTAATGAACAGATGCGCGAATCAAAGGCCCAAAATCGCCATACAACTCCTTCAGAAAGACGAACAATGTATCCATTTACCACTACTACTCGAAAAATGCATACTTGAATATCATTATCGGAAACTCCAAAGTCTAAGTTGGAGATGAAAAGCTTTCCAGGACCGGAAGCCAAATTCATGTTACTAGATGGACCATTCGCAGAATACATATCATGCTTCCATTTGTCGGGTAAAACTTGAGCCTAAAAATGAAATACATAAAACAAAATCATGTCACAGTCGCTTAGCCAAAGTAGAGATGGGAAAACGAAGACGCACGCAGGTTTTCCAGCGGAAACCGTGCCTACTTTCCGAGTTGAGAGAACTAAAAATTTGTTAAATTCTCACCTTTTAAAAATATTGTCAAATTTTACAAACCTTTATAATTTATGCAGAAAGAGGGAAAAACTCAGCTGCTTTTAACGCATTTCATGCCATCGTTAGTTTTAACTAGCAGAGAGAATTTCTTGATTTTAAGGTATTTTATAACAAATAACTTCATTTCATCTGCTTTTTTTTTGATGAAATGGGTTAAACTAAACAGATTTATTATTATCAGTGTATTTATAATGAAATTTCTGTTCATTCATATTTTAAACTTCTATGAAAATACATTATACATTTTAATTAATTTTTACGTGCCATGAACATTTGTTATTTCTATAAGGGTTTGCCGAATCAAACCAGAAGTAGAACTAAAATTGTCAGGTTTTGTAAGTCATTTTACTAAAAATTTATCAAAAAACAAGGAAAAAAATGTAAAAGTCCAGCTTTTGTATAATTCGGATAGATATGTATGTATAGCATAACGTTGTTCAACCAGGTCAAAGCTACTTACATTAAGTACCAAAAATTGGATACTAAGCCAAAGAATTCATACTTCGACTCAGTAATTTTTTTAGTTTCCAATTCAAAATTTATATTATATGTTACATTTTTGATGTAATAATTCGAGTTAAGTTTGCTTACTCAGTAATGACTAGCGCATCACACATAATGAGATCAATTTCTATTAATTTTTCTGGTAAAATAAAAAAAGAGTGTAATAATACTATTTCATCAATAATAAAGTTTTTCAAAAAAATTTCATCCTTGGTCAAAAAGGCAAGATACTTTTTTACACTCGTTAATGGGTTCAATAAGGGCGCCAATCTTTTGCTTTCATTTCTTATTTTTTCAAACTCCTTCATAACTTTCCACTTTTAAAACGAGAAATGTCTCAAAAGATTAGGTCAGTTAATTCTTAACTTATCATTACTTTTTGATTATTTTTTGTAATTTTAAACCCATTTATTTTTGTTTTGGAAAAATGTTTTTGTAGATACTATTTCTGAATATTTCTCAGGGGCGCTCATCTGTGGGGGGGGGGGGGGCGAAAGGCTTTTTTGACCAATAAGCTGAGCACAATAATTTCCAATTTTCTATAGTATTTAAAAGGTTTGGGAGCAGACTTTCCATATTACTTTTCTTGTTTAAGTCATACAATGAATATTAAAAAAAATTTTTTTTTCATTAATTTCCACTTCATTGATATAATAATGCGAAGTTGAGCTATATTTGATCAGAGGCTGTAATGTAGCCATTAATTTGAACAAGAGCCCATATATTCTTCAGCGGAGAAAATATTTTTTATGGCACATAGCTATAAAGTACTCTCTATAATTTAAATTCAAAAGGTTTATTCCTATTGATTACCGTAACTAAAAGAGTTAGAATAATGTAATAGAATGCACAAGTTAAGGAAAAGGCCTTTATATATTTGCCAAATATAATTTAAACAATCAAGTCTTTTATTCCAGAAATCAAATATTATATAGTATCTTTATTTTTAGATACTCATTTTATTTAATGTTTTAGTTTTTTTTATCAAGATTGCTGTGAATAGTAAGCAATGTTTTTACACTTTTCTTAAAATTTAGGTGATTTATATCGTATAACTTAGGGAATGGAATAGCTAATTTATATAAATTTAAGATTAGCTAATTTTTTTCCATAAATTTTAAACCTTCAATTTCTATTTAACCCGTTAACGACCAGAATAATCAGACGATATCTAATGTAAAGCAGAAGATTTGTATTAATGAGCTTTGATAAAAGCAGACGATTTTATTTTTGTAAAGTCGAATATAGTCGACATTGGGCGTTAACGGATTAAAAGGGTCGCCTTTTTACCTGTCAATTCATAGATTCGGTCCAAAATATAGTTTCAAATTATTTACTTTACTAACTGAATATACGTGTAGGCAGGAATAAAATTGAGATTATATAAGATTTCTTTGTTTTTCTGTGTTACTAATCCAGTTTGGTAAGATTTCGTTGATAAAAATTTAATTTTAAGATCAATCCATCCAACCAATTTATTTGATATGAACCAGGCTTATTGACAATTAGTGAGATAAAAAGCTAAGAAAAATCTTTTAGCTCCTAATAAATATTGCATCGGAAAGCGGGGTTGTCGAATAAATGAGGTCTGACTGTATTACCAATGAGTCATCTAATACAACCCTTTCCATATGGTCTTTAGAAGACAAAGAAATGTTTAACCTTCGAACACCAAATATAAAATCGGTTCAACCAAAAATTCAGCTGCCTAAAGATTTACAAGAGATCTGATGAGTAGTGATCTATCATATATGAATGATTTTGTTCCCTTGTTGAGCTTGAAGAGTTGTTCACAAACTTTCTAAAAAATTTCGGCGTACCGGACAAACTATAATTTTTTAATAGCTCTGAGTCTCATTTAAAAAAAAATAAATCAACATATAAACTACTGTACTAAAAAATCAACATAATTGTTTATTCAAAAATTGTCTGAACAATCCAAATCTCAATGGGATGGATGGCATCTGCTTTGTCTAAACCACTTTAAGTTTGGCTCTGCTTTGGTCAATACAATTCTCAGATCATTATTCACTTCCAATCTGTTTCAGAATTTGGTTTCAATGGCAAGTAGCATGGAAAACACTTTCTCACACTTATATGTAGTGACAAATCGAATCAGAACTTTCAGAGCCATCTTTGCAACATCAGCATCATAGGACTGGCACATTTCAATCGAAAAACGCTAAAAGACATTTCACAAGAAACATGTTTTACACCATCCCAATCATTAATCAAATCAATAAATATTCTTAAACTAGGAAATTTTCTAATGCTAGATTACTAATCGAGATTATAAAGGGGTTATCGACAAAGTGATAGTATTTTTCAAATTTTGTAGGTTAGTAGAATAAGGAGAAATTTCTTTGCTATAATTTCCAGGAAATAAAATATCCAACAAATATGTTAGAAAATCGAGCAAATTTTTCTGGTCTAAGAAGGATTAAATAAATATTGAAAAATGATAGTGATGTGTGAAGCAGAGCTTTAAGACAAGGTGCCCAAAAGTATAAATTGAATTAAAATCTTGATATATGGGATAAGGAACGACTGAATAAGTTGGATGGTATTATTGACAGGTTCAAAAGATACCTTAAAAACAGCAAAATGATAAACCCATAAAGATAAAAAAAAGAATGTTTGTTTTATTTCATTAAATAAAGGAAGTGGATGGAAGGCGCCAAAAATAAACTTTTTAAAGGGGGCATAGCAACATAAAGTTCCAAAACCACGGCTCTAAATTATTATAATATAGAAGTAGACAGCAAAGATGTGAAAAGATCAAACTGAGAACAAATTTGGTTCATCAGACATGAATTAGTCATTCTACCGTCAAGTAAAAATAAATAAATCAAGGTCTTTAGTAGTAAGAGATATAACAGGTACTTCTATTCGTTTCGTTTTTTGTTCAACATTGACTAATTTATGAAGAATCACGAAATGGCAAATATAGAGAATGAAGTGGAGTCTGTAAACTTATTTGAGAAGTGCAAACACCACTTCATCCGAAATGCTTCTAAATTATTAGCAGTACTCATCTAAAACATGATTGCTCTTACATGATTGCATTTAATAATTGACCTATTGTTTTGAACTCATTTAAATTCCAGAAAAAGCCCTGGATAGATCGAAAATAAAAGAATAACCGTTAAAAAGATATATATAGTTGGCTCTCGTCTCCTCGGCATATAAAATGTCTCCAAAACTAGATAAAAATCTGAAATACTATAACTTCGATCTCCTATCAATGTTATACAACTAATTTCCTGCATCTTTGAATTTTTATCATTTGGACTTTAAAGCAGTTACCTGGGAAGAAACTCTTTCTTGCAATTACTTTACGTTCTTCGATGGATTATAGATAGCAATTTTCTACACATATAAAATTACCTAAGCATTGACAAGAATTCCCAGAACATATTTCAAAATTGCCTGAATTTTTATAAAAAATATTTTATTCAAGTTCCATGAGGCTTCTTATTTGTTTCAGATTTTTTTTATAAACATTTAAAGTTTTCTAAACTGTTTTTTCAACAGATTAACTCAATATTCTCTTTGGAAGAATTTTTTTAAATGTACTTTAGTAAATGTTTTGTCTACAAAATTAAAATTTATTATGCAAAGTTATTTTGTCAAAATAACTAACTTAAGTATACAAACATTTCATATATTTCTTAATGATAAATAAATAATTTAAATTTTAGTAGCTATTATATTTTTTGTCTGTTCTATATACTACATTTGTTATTCTATTGAAAGTACAACAAAACAAGTTATGAAATATATTTTAAAAAAATTACTCGATTATAGCCGAAATTAGATTTAACATTCTTTGTCTTGAAATTTCTTTTACCAGGAGATTTATTTTGAAATTTTTTAGCGTTAAATTTACTTTTGCTCATACGCTTGTTTTTTATAATCTGATCTAAAGATTGATCAATTTCAGCCATGTTAAAAAAAAGGATAAACTAGAGTAAAAAAAGTATAAAAACAGAAAAATTATCAAATCAATCTTAATTTCACTTTATATATGTTTCACTTTTCTCCTTTAAAATAAAAATTTATTAATTAAATTTCTAAAATATTTGTAATTTTTTAATTAATTAAAATAAAATTCTTTTATAATTGTGAAATATTTTTTGCTGAATAACGATTCATGTTTTAATTTTTAATTTGAATTTATTTAATAAAAAAAAAAGAGGGAAGAATAAGAATAATAACATGCAGCATGGTGGATCAAACCAAATAAGTTATTGTCACAGCTATAAAAAATAGGAACACTATACTAAATTCATATTTACAACAGGACTTTAAAATGATATAAAAAATAGGTGAAAAAATCCAGATAATTATTATAAAGCCAAAAAAAGAAGTGAGGAACAGTTATATAATAGGATAAAAAAAACTCCAAAACGTATTCAATATTAAAATAAAAATTTGCTATAAACTTTCAAGAAAGATTTTGTTAAAAAGTAAACAAATATTTTTAGATAAGAAACTTATAAGAATCACACCGATTTTTAAATGTTATAGTTTTCTAAAGGTCATCTTCTTAATGAAATAATCGATGCTCCTATATCTTCAATTACAAAAATATATAAAAAGTATCTAAAAGACTCTCTCTTTCACCCTAAAAGAAGAAATAGTAAAATTGGATTAACATAATGATTTTTTTGACTGTGGCTGTCGTCGTAGTTAATATAATTTTAGCTACTAAAAAACTACTTTTAAATTTCATGTACTATTAGTGAAAGGAAATATTTTATCTTACCAATAAGCTAAAAGTTGGTAAATAATATGTTTCATTTTCAATATAAAAGCTGTTTGTTCACGTTTCATATCAGTGGCTATCTGAGGCCGTGCCCCTCGATGTTCCTTGTGGTGCCCCCTGTCATGTACTATATGTGATGTCATACATACATATTTATATAGTTGATTTTTTCACAATATATCGTGAGACCACAACATCCATAGAAGATTTTAATAATAAAGAAATAACTATTTTCATGCTTTTTTTGTTATTTGTATTAGAACTCTTCACAGTTTGACGTCCCCGCATATACGGATCGGTCCCATGACAACGAAATGTTCAAACCATGCATTTTCTGTTAGCAATGTAATTATATCTGGTGTTTCAATTGTATTAGTGTTGGTCGCATAATTAATTATCAAACATGATCCTCTTTTACCTCATCATCATTTTCACATAACTTTCTTTTCTTTTTTTATTATTATCTGTGGATTACCCATTCGTGACTATATTTTTTAGAAGTTGAAAAGTTGTTTGAAAACAAACAGCCTTTTTGAACACGTCTTTGTGTTTGATTTTCAAACCAACAAACTATAATTCTATATAAATAAATTTGTATAAAAGGTGTATTTTTTCCTCGTGACTTTTTACCCAAACTTACCCTAACTTCTCCAAACTCTTTTTAAAAATTGTTTCTGAACAAAAAAGAACCAAAATAAAAATAAATAGGCTCTACGTAAAAGATAAAAAACGAAAATTCTTATCTTTCATAGATTTTTTTTCAATATAAATTCAAATGTAAAATATAATTTATTTTTAAGTTTTAAATTAACACTTTTTATTTAGTTTTAAAACAGTTTTATATTAAAACTAAATAAATATAATTATAAATAAATATTAAATAAATTTAATAAATTAAAGCTTTAAATTTTAAAACATTAATTTATTTAGGTGTTGTTTGGTTGGTTGTCATATATCCAAGCACTTTCATCCGTAAGGCTATATCACTGGCGAGAGGGTAGAACCGGCGTACGCCTCCTTAAATTTCCATTGCCAATTGTTTGAAAATTTTTCTTGATCTAATTCTTTTTGTAGAACTCAAATATTATGATGATTTCTGCAACTAGTTTTTTAATCTTTCTCTAAAGTCAGAAGCCCTAAAAAGTTTTTTATGT